>CAXKWD010000010.1:71622367-72029367 GCA_964059195.1 Ectobius pallidus
GATAATTAATAATAATGAGGTTGCACACATTTTAGCAGTATTCTTCTCTGTACAGCTATATTCCCATTTTACCTGAAAGAAACCAGAGCAGTTCTCTTATATAAAGGAGGGGATGATCATGACCCGTCCAACCTTCAGCCAGTCTCCATTTCCTCCACAATAAGAAGATTTTTCAAAGCATACTGGAAAACAGGTTGTGCCAGTCAATCTTCATCAAAGGGATTAAAAAGGCTAAACTGAAGAAAGAAACCTAACAGCAAAGGGATTAAAAAGGCTAAACTGAAGAAAGAAACCTAACAGCAATTTTCCTTGAAACAAGTAAAGACTTTGATAATTTTCATTGTAAAAGACATTTGACCATTCTCCTTTATTTCATGAGCTTAGATTAACCGAGATTTAACCGATGGTTATGGTTATCCATAACATGGTGATGCACTTCATCTTAGACAAACTTTCAGAAACAACAGTTGCCAAAAGATATGGTTATGAACTAGTATAAAACTTAATAATTATATATGAGTTGAAACTTTTACACTAGACTTCACTTCTGGTATAGTTTTACCTGTACATGTTTTGGCGCCTTTGCAACCATTTTCAACAGTCATACTTTCCAGTTGAAGTATGACTGTTGAAAATGGTTGCAAAGGCGCCGAAACATGTACAGGTAAAACTATACCAGAAGTGAAGTCTAGTGTAAAAGTTTCAACTCATTTATAATTATTATGTTATATAACTTCACTGTGTTACTTCCAATACAATTTAATTATTAGTATAAAACTGCCTAAGTTACAGTTCTCGGCTTTGCAGATGGCACATTAGTGATAGCATTGTTGTAAACATTTTGAGGAAATTTGATTATTATTAAAATATGGTAATAAATCCACTACCATTAATATTGTCAAAGTAAAAGTTGACAACTCGCCACTTTCACTTACTTCTGATTGTAAAATTAGCTCCATTCAAAAAATCAGGAAAAATAAATTTATTGGCACAAATTTTTCAGATCATTCGATTTTTCAGACGAATAAGATTTTCAATGAACTTAAAGTGATTTTAAATCTACTAGCTGGCAGTCCTCCTGAAACCCAAGTGGAATGATAATAATTTTATCTTGCCTTCACTATTCTGTCGTTTTCAAAACGTACATGAATTGCAGCTATCTAAAACATTTCTTCTAACTATAGATAAAATCATAGATTGTATAGTAAAGAAGACTCTACAATTGCCAACTGAAACCCCAGATGCCATATTTTATTAATCTAGAAAGGTGAAAAGACTTGACGTCTTTCGTGCTCAATGGGAGGCTACACTTCAGCAATTTAATGCTTGTAAATTCTTAGAAATTACCGATAAGGAATATATTGATGCCACCAGTGATCTGTGTGCTGACAAGTTGCAAGGTGTGGAAGAGTTGTGAATCATTGAAGAAGGAAATTAGGAAAAATAAAACTTGAGAGGCCACCTTTGAAATCAAGACTTTAAAAACGGAGTCAGTTATGAATTCATGGAAAAAGTGTTGTCCTCTATGGAGTGTGTCCATTGGCCAACAGATTGTTTTAAACAAGAAAAGGCCTTAGAAGCTCCAAACGAAGAGATACTATCGAATTCCAAGGAAATGTTGCTCCAATCCCTGGATGCAGTATGGATGGAAACCACTGCAGGCACTTTGGTGAGATTGAAACATTTGTGCACATTCTATGCTGTTCTCCACATGGTGAACTCTTGTAGAATACTTGTCGCCATCAAGATGGCTGCCTTCCTGCCTCAGAAGGGCTTGAAGTAAATGCAGAATCCATTGCCTTGGTGATAATGGGAGCAACAGACAGAAAGAGGATCTGGGTTTCATAATAGATTCAGCTGTTCAGTTTGAACAAGATTCCAAGCAACCGCAAGAAGTTGATTGCCTTCCCCCCTCTTCCAAAAAATGTAGACATGTGAATTCAGAGTTCAGTAGGCTACTTCAAAAATGCCATTCAAGTCTTGCAAAATTATTCACTGTCATTCTCTCGCATAAAATCAATTCACTGTTGTACTTGTGTATATTTGCTTCCTTCATTTAATTAATGTATTTCTTGATTCCTTGTTTTGTTTAAAGTTTTCACATTTAATTTAACATGGTTTATGTTTCATATTGTTTAATTATTTGCTTCAGTTTAGTGAATATTGTGTTCCTTCGTTCTTTTCACTGCTTTTACTTTGAAGTTTATTTCTGTTTTTCTTTGCTTTTTAAAACATTGATTTGGTATTCTTTGTTGTATGGTAATCCTTTTTTATTAATGCCATGACACTTGACAAAGAGTTATTTGTCCCTGTACTTCCCAATATAGTTCATCTGAATATATGGTAATCTACAATGGCAAAAAAAAACTTAGATAAAAATTTACTTCTGAAAGTTATGAAAGAATAACAAAGTTCCTTTCTCCAATGAGTGATTTGATTATTTCTACTAACCTTTAATTGAGGCATTTGTTTGGCGTACTCCAAAAGTTGTTTTGTCCCTAAAACATTGATTCCAAAAGCAACTTTAAGTTTTTCGTCAAATCTTACAGTTGCTGCTACATGAAATATGAAGTTAATATTCTTTAAGATGAACTCTTGATCAGATTCACTGAAACCCAAATGAGGGGCTGCGCAATCTCCTGCAATCATGTGAACCTTCTTCATGAAGTCTGGTTGCTCCATTTTCAGTCTGTCATATAGCTGAAGACAAAAGGCATAATTTTTATTTTGTATTAGCTGGTTACCATGGGCGTACGGTAAGGAGGGTTCAGGGGGTTGAAACCCCTCCCGAAATATCTGCAATATTTTGAAGATTATAAATCATGGGACAAAATTTTAAAAAAATAATAATAATTCTAAAAGAACTGATTCAGTTGTTACATATTTTAAAATTTCGTACATATCAAAGCATAATTTAAGATTTATCGTAATTTATTTAAGATTCAAATTTAAAAACCTTGTGGTGTTGATAGTTTTTCAGCTTAATAACAGTGATAAGTTATATTACTAGTAAACAAAAATCTCTTTGGAATCTGTCAAACAACAACTCGAATATTCCTTCCAAAATCCATCAACCTGTGTGTAAAGCCAAAAGTAATCATGAGCTCATCACAAAATTATCATGAAGTAATCGGCATTAATCGGGTTTTTCCACCGGTATATTTACAGGTGACTTTAAAAACATGCCCTATGCACCATATAGTATTATGATAATTTTTCAAAAGAAAGTTTTTATTTATAGACTCTAGCTTAAATGAGAAATGGATAGAAATCTCAAAACAGTTCCAAAGACTGAGCTGCACATTCATTTATTAAAGTGTATTAACTATCGCAACACAACTGTTCAGTAATTAAAAAAAAAAGTAATAATTCACAATGTGCGCAAGGACATGGAACTGAGACGACTTTACATTGAACCCCTCCCAAACAAAATTTCACCGTACACCCATATTGGTTACCCATCCTTTGTATGGGTGAAAAAGTATTTTGCACGGTTTTTAGCCTTATTGGAGAAACAACACAAGGAAGTAACTGTAAACGTTAATACGGCTTGATGTTTTTCCAAAGTCTGAGAGTTCTGTCTGTATGCATCTAACTTATGCAAACCAGTTTATTTACGTAGTATTATTTCAATATTTTACCTATGTATGAATGCATACATCAAATATTTGATCAAAAGGCACAGCAATATCATCTGTGCATGAAAATGAATCAGATCAGGCCTGGCTACAGAAATTAGATTTAGATGCTGGGAGGCACATTGCACAATGCTCTAACAAGGTATTGAAGGAGAGTTATGTCTTCATTCTCAATTCTGAAAGAACACGAGGTGCACTCCAAAATAAAGTATGGTTCATTTCTCTTGATGTTTCTTGTGTTGGGCTAAAATCCATGCATATACAAAGGACAGATAAACACGTAATCAATAATAATAATAACATAAGAACCGATAGTTATATGATAAGAACCTCCATTGCTCTTAATTAATGTTTCTTATGATAATTAAGAGGGCTATTTTTTTTTTTCAACCTTCGATGGGGCATAAAATGAAAACCACAGTGAAAATCAAAACTGTTTTATTTGGAACATTTAGATACACCTTCCAGCTACTTCTCTACATAGTTTCGCTCTGATTGAGACATTTGTTACAGCGTAGTACCAACTTTCCAATACCCTCTTCATAGAAGCTGCCGCCAGTTTATTGAGAAGGATCTTCATGGCATTTTGAAGTGTTTTGAAGTTCTTCGTTGGAGCAGAAGCACTGTCCTCCCAGATCTTTCTTCAGCTGCCGAAATAGATGAAAGTCACTCGGCACGAGAACGAGTTTTTGAAATCCATCGTGACAGGGGATGAAACGTGGATTCATTACAACAATCCAGAATCAAAAGAAAAATTCAAACAATGGATGCACACAAATTTCCCGAACAAACCCAAGATCTGACTTCCACACCAATGAAGAATTTCAAAACACTTCTAAATGCCATGAAGACCTTTCTTAATACGCTGGCAGCATCTTCTATGAAGAGGGTATTGGAATGTTGGTACCATGCTACGACAAATGTCTCAATCGGAGCGAAACTATGTAGAGAAGTAGCTAGAAGGTGTACCTAAATGTCCCAAATAAAACAGTTTTGATTTTCACTGTGATTTTCATTTTATGCCCCATCGGAGGTTGAAAAAAATAGCCCTCGTATAGTCATGCAAATTGCCTATCTACGAGCACTTCTATTTCATACTCCAAAACAAAACACTAATAGTATGATCTTGGTTTTACCAGTAGGCTGTTAAATGTTGATATGAATCTGTTCATTTGTTATTTTGTATGTTGTGTTCATTTTATCTGATATTGAATTTTAATGATTATGGTATTAAATAAAATAATGGAGGTGAGTTAACGAATTAGTCTGATGTTCTTTCCAGGCATAAAAACTATGTTCATGTAGCTCTATCAGTTTAATAGCTTTTGCTACAAATCATCACAGATAGACATGAACCATATTACACTTTTATATGCAGTGAAGGAATTGGGGTAAAACCAGAGGCGATATGCTATCCCAAGATTTTTCCCTATCATACCTCAATTTGAAAAAAGCATACCCCCTCCCTTTCTACATAATTATTACATGATATGCAGGAATTTGTTCTATACACTCAGGAGTGTTTTTAATTAACTTCCGCCATGAGTAACCAACCCTGCTTTATAGATGATCACCAAACTGAAGCACAAAGTCTTGAGACTCAAAGTTCTTGTACTCTCAATTTACAGACCTTTATTTGCTTCAATAGATACATTTTAAAAGTATTTAATGCCTACATAAACAATATCAAAATGACAGTATTTTGTTACCAAGAAATATTTTAAAAACGTGATGGCAACAAAGGCCATCACAAGTTATTGGTCACAGCCTTTTGTACTGGCAATGGCTACCGGTGAAAACATACCAGTGGATGAATGATCAATTTTTTAAAAATTTATTCTGCAGATTTACAATCTGTTCAAATATGAACATTCAGTAAATGGTATAAATGACACAGTAATGATGTGAGAGCTGTAAAATAGAACTCTTTAAGGTAAGTCATGAATGATCATGAAAAGTAGTTGAAAAATATTATGATGCAAACAGATATAGGGCCTTGGTTACTCTTTGCTACTCTTTACTAAAAAGGAACATTAATAATTTTTTTTTTAGATCCACTGATTTTCAGTGATGGTATCTTTTGAGATTGAAATCAATGCTCTATACCAGCGTACACCACCTCACTTCCGCGCTGAATATATGATAACATAGTACTGACTTTTTATCATATTCATTCATTACATTTTTCATATGTTGAGCTTACATTAACACAGGAATAGGCTATATTGATTTAGAATATGTACAGGAAATTAATTGAAAAATGTAACAAATGGGAACTAATGTTTAGTTTTATAACTTTGGTTATTTGGTTCTGCTGACGAAATTCCAATGTAGAGTCAGGCGGGAAGGCTTGTTAGTGTTACTCATTTGCCTAATTTAGTCGTTAAAATTCCAGCAGAACTGGATAATTCATAGTCAGTAGGTGTATACTAAATGGAATATTATTACAAAATACAGTTTATTATGTGTAAGTTATTCGGTTTTCATAATGATTGAAAAAATATATATATACAAATTCTTTGTGTCAAGGTAATCAGAAATATGTGTATGCTCTACTTACCGCTGATTTAAAAAGGTCATCAAACCTCTCCTTCTCTGTTTTTCCTTTCTTCGGCCTAACCATGATATATAAAGAATCTAATTCGTAACATGTACGTAGTAGCTTTTCCATCAGTACTTGGCCCATGAAGCCTGTTACCCCCGTCATAAATATCTTCGTACCCCGAAATACTTCTTGAATCTCACTCATTCTGTAAAAAAAAAAATAGATAGTTTTATCTCACTAATGAAACATTCATTATAACCTTAAAACAAATATTTTATTCTGGGGCAGAAATCAAACTCACTACAGTATATCCTTAAAGACTGAAATGAATACAGTTTAAAGAATGTGAATCAGGAGGAACCCATTCTCTTGAATGCTTCACAGTCTACCTTTGCAGTCTTTCCTATGTCGATATTACATTCATTTAAGAAAACTACCATGTTGAAAGAACAATTAAAAACAGTATTTTCTTCTATCACATCCCTCCCTATCTAAACTGACAGATAACTCATCAACTCACATCTCCACGTAAGTGAAATGTTGTAATTCACCTATGTACTTGTAGATGACACCCCTGCTCCTCCCCTATTTTTTGCCATGAGAACCTCTAAGTTCGTCGAGAGAATATAATCATTTCATAATTAATCTTAAGGGAAATAACTTTCAGCTTGTTGTCCCATGCCCATTTTCACTTCAAATGACTGTATAATATAGAAGGCACTATTTAGAACGCCATTTCATCCAACCCTCCACTTCATGTGTGCCTTATTTCCCCAATCCTTTGCTCCTGAACCTGAAACCGTGTTACACTAAGCAGAATTGTACATAGCCTTACATCCAGTGGCGTAGGAAGGGGGGTGTGGGGGGTGCTGGCCGCCCCGGGTGCCATCACCCGGAGGGGTGACAAAATAAAAATATGTCTCTTTGTAAGTAAAAGATCGCTTAAGGGAATTTAAAGAAAATAATAATATTATTTAAAACAATTAAATAAGCTTAACAACTTTCTACAAGTCAACATGCGTATTGAAACTTATTTTAGTTTTAATTTCAGTCAACAAAGGTAATAAAGCGCGGCTGAACTGGCCGCTGTGTTGACACGAACAATAATATTATGGTTAGGGGGAGGGGTGTTTATTTCTGCCGATGCTTGTCTCTGCGGTTTTATTAATTTAGATGAGACTTCAACAATCGGTGATATTTTACATAACTCAACCCGCAACCAATTCTACCTGCTGCGGCAGTCACTCCGAATGTGAGTTGACTCCGAAGTCTCCGGCAATCTAAATTTTGAACTGGTATGTGCGCATATTTAAGAATAGATTATATATTAGTAGGGACCGGATTCTTAGGTTTTTACCTATTTTTTTCCTTACTTCCAAAACAAAAACCGCTCATACACTTTTTCGAATCATGTCCATAGGATTCACCCACATTAATTCTGTGGCACCTAAAAATACCTATATGGGGTATAAAAACCTAAATATACCTAAACGGGATATAAAACCTAAAATATCTAATTTAGGCTACTTTTTTGTCTTTTTTGTTTCTCAGTTGCGAAATCGATATTTTGCAGAGAGACAATAATTTTTGTCGGATTGAAATTAATACCACCAGCGTTTCGTTCAACCCATTGTCGTCTAGGATGGACAGTATCAAGAGAGGAAGTGTAAGAGTACCGGCGTATTCCTTTTAAAATATTCGTACGAACAACCATTGTTGCCGTGTATGAACAAGGATATAGATTTCTGTGTTTTAAAGCGCTTGTTTGCCTTTAGTACTTCCCTGTTATTCATACTGAGTGGTGACACTGTGAGTTTTAAGGAGACGTGTTAATTATGTATTGAATCCTATGTAGCGCATTCAAATTCATTGAACCAATTATTCTACCCGAAAACGATATTTTGGACGAAAAACCCAAAAAAAAAAACTATTTCACCTAATGGAAAACCTAAAACAGTGTTTTTAAAAACCTAAAAATCCGGTCCCTATATATTAGTAATACAGTTCCGTAACATACTTACATTACTTGTTTATGAAAGTTATTAGAATCAACCTATAAAAAAATCTTATGTATAATTCGCATAACTTCCTCTGCCCAAATAAAAGTTAGCATCTCCCTAAAAATAAAAGGAAGTCGTCGCCAATCTTCGTGTCACATCCCCAAAAGGTACCTATTCAAATACAACATTTTGTTTTTGTACGATTTTCCGTTGCAAGAGGCCGTATTGCAAAGAGTGCGTACTCAGAGTGGGTGGCTTATAGCCTAACTACCCTTCAGAAAATTTGTTCGAAAAAGTGTTTCAAGTGTTTTAGCTCTTAGTATAAGCAACCCACGTACAAAATTTAAAGAAAATCGTTAGAGCCGTTTTCGAGAAAAGTTTCTTTATGTAAAAATAAGGAAAACTTGTCTCCAATCTTCGGTTCACGTCTTGAAAGGTTTACTTGCTTACTCAATGGCAATAGACAATTCCTCAGCAAGCTAAAGGAATATTATCTATTTTATGGAACCCGAAGGTTCATTGCCGCGCTTAAATGAGTCCGCCATTCAACCCTATTCTCCATCCAATCATCCCTAGCAAATCCTACTTCCCTTAAATCCATTTTAAGATTGCCCTCCCACCTATGTCTAGGTCTTCCGCGTGGTCTTTCCCTTCGGGTCTCCCAGTCAATAATTTTGAGATAAACCTCCTCTTGAAAGGTATCTAACATAAATACAAAATTTTGTCCTTTTATCAAAATTGATCTTTCCAAAATTCGAGACTTCGCTTGGAAAACAAAATATAAAAAAAATCACTCCAATAATAAGACTTTGCACAATTTCGAGAGTGTCTTTTGGCCTAGAAATGTGTGAAATAAAGGATGTTCTCTTTATCATTGATATCACCCCCATTTCGTGAATCTTTCGCTCACGAAAACAACGTATATCTATAACGTACTTTAGATTAATAATAATAATAATACTAATAATAACAATATCACTTATTGTCGTTTAACAGTACAATGTACAATGTACAGCATAATGTGCTTGAAATGTATGTCTTTCCTTAATCATAAAATTTGGCTGAATTAGATTAACTATATCTTATATGCACCATTGGTAGCACTGGTTACAACATGGCGACAACATGGTAACTCGAATCGCTTTATGGATGGTTGATTCATAGTATGCCATGATTTCGGAGCTTAGTTTTTTTATATATAAAAATAATTATTACTAATTTTGCATAATCCGTTGAGTTTACGAGTTACATCAGATAAATTCGTTGCAGCTGCATCTATTGATAAACTCTTAAACTCGGAAAAATAAATCTCGGAACTGTTTCATCTTTTCATACTTTAAATGGGGGGTGACAAAAAATTTTCCGCACCGGGTACCACCTAAGCTTGCTACGCCACTGCTTAATCCCCCTCACATAAGCTCAAGTTGGGCGCAGAGTGGTGCATATGCTTTGTGTGCCTAGATAAGGCAGCTAGGCTCTAAAGTCTTTCAGATAATTTATACAAAAAATTCTAAAAACTTTGTCACACAAGCAGTTATGGTCCATTCACAATGAAACCATTAACATCAATAAGAAACCTAACTGTGTTCCGCTATATAATTCATAATGGAGTTCACTTTCTTTCATATTAGCATATTGCTCTATGTTCACATTTGCATTTGTGTTTTTCATAGTGAATGCTTACATTAAAAACATGGGTACAAACTCGTATGCGACTAATGAACTCACAGTGAAGTGCTAATAAATTACCAGTAATTATACGGTACTAATATTAACACACATTTGCATACTCCACTAATGAGTTGATTCACTTTTGAAATTTATGTTTACTTTGCATTTTCATTTATGCTTCATTGTGAATAGTTATTAATGTAAACAAATTTATTGGAGGCATTTTTTAGAAAAGTCCAGTAAGCGCTTAGATTCTTCACAGCATATCCTCAGAAATTGGCAACCTCCTATACAAGATTTCATTTTGATATGAAGCTACAATGTTCATAAACACACAGATAGTTAGTTAGTTTGTTAGTTTGGTTTCATTGTCTAATTACAATACAGTTACAAAAAGAAAAATTTAATGCTTGCTTAGACATTGTCAATATTATATACAGTACAATGCAAAAATACATAATAAGAAGGGACTGTATTTTTTGGTAAAATAAAATGGCTGATTTCAATGTTATCTTCCTTCTGTTTTGTGGGTATTTCGTAAATGATATATTTTACAAAATTATCTTTATGGGGATGCTGTGTTCTATTTTAGAACCAAGAAAAATGGCCATATTTGATGTTATAATGTTCTTTAGAACCTACAGAATTCATATATAAACTCAGTTTGTTGCTAAAAAATATGCAAAATGAATGAAAAACCGTGAAGAAGTGGACATTTAAATAACCTAAAAGTATGCAGTTTATACGCGTAAAAGTACCAACTACTGTGGATAAAATATACCGTAAAATCTGTTGAATCTATAATCTTCTCCGCAATCTAACATAAGCATCCCAAACTCGGCAGAGAGATGGCAGAAAAGGAGTGTATCGTGATTACTAAATAACATACATTCCTCAATCTTTGGTGTAATTGATCACAAGTATCGATAACTTTTCAGCAGCCATAGAAATAGCAGAAAAGGACACATGCTATGAGAGACGAAGGAAAAAATCACACTAAAACAAAATGTTACAATTTAGAATCAAATTTTTATACACATTTCTCAATAGAATGGGCATATTCAGGTTTATTCAGTGCTTATTTAGCCATTTTGCACAATCAACCAAATTTTGCAATATTTCGTGGATTTAATTTGGTTAATATTGGTATTTTGTGCAAGTACCAGTACAGAGCTAAATAGAGCTAAGGAAAGCTGTTTTGTAAAATTTCAAGCTTATCGAGGTTACTAAAAAATACAATCCTTAATAACAACCATTGAGAATATAACAGGAATAATACATAACACCGAAGTAAAATTTATAGTTTAAAAAGCCAATCCAACAAGATGAAACTAACACACAGAGAAGGTACACACAGCTACAAGAGGCAATAACACTAGCAGCTCAAAAGTCCAAGATAGAGGGGAAAAAAGGAACAAGAAGGAACAAACTGAAGGAGACCACAAGGAAACTCATAGACGAGAGGGAAGAACTGAAAAGAAATGCAGAAGACAGCGAACAGACGAGGCTAGAATACGCAGAAAAGAACAAACACACAAAACGTGAAATAAGAAGGGACATAAGAGAATACAACACTACTCTGGTTAGAAAGATTATCGAGACAACAAAATCGACAAAGAGAGCAAAAAAAGAACTAACGGAAGGCAAACAATGGATGTTAGGAGTTAGAGACGCCAAGGGAAAAAGAGAAGCTGACAGAGAAGAGATAACTAGACAAGCCACAGAATTTTATAAAGAACTATATTCCAGTACCAGGAACAGAAATATAAGCGACCCAGTGTTCACCCTACCAGACAAGGAGGAGGACAAAGTGCTACCAATCATCAATAGTGAAATCAGAACAGCTATTAAAGAATTGAAAAATGATAAGTGCCCTGGGGAAGACGGCATCCTCAATGAGTACCTAAAAATGGGAGGGGAGGCCATTATAACAGCAATCAATCAAGTATTCAACCTGATCTTAGAGACAGAGGAAATACCGGAAGAATGGATGAACAGTACTATCATCTTACTACACAAAAAAGGCCCGAGAGACGAGATCAATAACTACAGACCAATAAGCCTCATGTCAAACCTCTACAAAACATTTATGAAAATAATAACCAAGAGAATAACAAGATCACTAGATGAACAACAACCAAGCGAACAAGCAGGGTTCAGGAAAGGATACAGCACAGCTGACCATCTTCAGACGATAAACCAACTTCTAGAAAAAACACAAGAATTCAACATGAAGCTATACATGGGATTCGTGGACTATCATAAGGCTTTCGATTCTGTGGAGCATGAAAGCGTATGGCAGGCAATGAGCAACCAAGGCATACAGAAAAATTATATCAGACTACTTGCAAAAATATACCAGGGCAGCCAGGCGAAAGTACGCACAGAGAGAGATGGGAAGAGATTCGCATTGAACAGAGGAGTCAGACAGGGCGACCCCCTCTCACCGAAGCTGTTCTCAAGTGTGCTAGAACACCAAATCCGGAAACTGGACTGGACAAACGATCATGGCATCCAGATAGATGGAGTCACCCTATCCCATTTAAGGTTTGCAGATGATATCATTCTACTGGCAAAAACAGCACCGGAATTGCAAAGGATGCTAAATGATATAGATAGAATCAGCAGAGAGGCAGGACTGACAATGAACAAATCAAAAACAAAACTGATGACCAATGCAGAGGAAGAACCAATAAAGATCAACGATGAGCCACTAGAATACGTGCAAGAATACATTTACTTGGGACAAAATATATCACTAAAGGACAATATGGCAAAAGAAGTGAAAAGAAGAATCAGTCAGGCTTGGAAGAAATTTTGGAGCATGAAATTTATATTAATGGACAAATTCCAGAAAATGAGCTTGAAGATAGAGGTACTAGAAAAATGTGTAATACCAGTGTTACTATACGGCTGCCAGATTTGGGCACTAACATCAAAGCAGAGGAAGACACTACAGATATGCCAACGAAAAATGGAACGAAAAATCTTGTTCATCTCGACAAAAGATAGAATAAGAAATGAAGTGATAAGGAAGAAAACAGGTATGTGCGAGGTAACGCTGAGAGCAGACAGACTGAAATGGCAATGGGGTGGACACGTGGCAAGGATGGACAGCACAAGATGGGCATATAGAGCAACCATGTGGGACCCAAGAGTTGGAAAGCGAAACGTAGGAAGGCAAAGAACCAGGTGGGCAGACGCATTCAAGAAAGTGGCAGGCGATCAATGGTCGAGGAGAGCACAAGACCGCCAGGAGTGGAAAAAGCTCACAAGTGGAATCAGTGAAGTGCGAAAAGAGTAGTGCGAAAGTGATCTATGTAGAAACTGCGAGACGACCTAACACCCTCCTTAGGAATAGCACCCCTAAGGAGCTTCCCTAGCTATCCCTGCACTGCAGGAGGCCTTGGCCCTTAATGGGATGTTACAGGCTAATTTTATTTATTTATTTATTTATAATTGAGTGTGGCAACTTAATTAATAATCTGACTGAAGAGGTCTTAAAAGTGTTTAGAGTTTTTGAGGAGTAGCAAAAATGCCTGACATTGAGTTTAAATCAAAATTATACAAATTTTTTTCTTAATGTATAAAATACACTGAAATATATACACACCATATAAAGTAATAATATTATGCCTAATAATAAATCTATGCAATGAATTCTGGTAGACACTTTATAAATAAACTTAATATCCTGTTTTTTAAAAGTGTAATGACTTTTAGTAACAGCTGTTTCCCCATTCGAGTAATTTGCAATGTAAACAGCAGGACACACTGCAAGCCTCTATTTAGAAAATTATGCATACTAACCGTAGTTTCCCAATACATAATGAAGTGCTTGCTATACGTAAGAAACAATATAACCGACTTCCCTACAAACAGCTCAGTTCATGGCTACACAACAAGATGCAAGCAAGACCTCAGAATTAGCCAATGCAATTATAGCACCACCCTCAACAGCTTCAATGAAATGGGCAAAAAATTCTACAACACACTGCCTGTACACGTGAGAAAACTCAAAATACTTCATTTCAAGCGAGAAGTCAAAAGAATACTAATAGAAATAAGTGCATACAGAGTAGAAGAATATTTCGAAGTGTTAAATAGGAGCTAAATCAAAGTCAAACTTGATGTACTTGTATTGTTTGTAATCTTACTCTTCAATTACTTTATATTATGTGCCATACATTTGTAATGTCTAAGGCTAAATAAATTATTATTATTATTATTATAAGTAATTTTCCAGATATGATAGATGAGAACAAACATGCCCATAATAAACAGCTATCGAGATTTCCTTGTTTACAGTAGCAGCTTTCTAAACATAAAAAGACTCCTGGAAAATGTTTTACATACCGGTACTTTACATGAGCCTATCAATTTAAATTACTTCAAACACAATATCAAGAAATTTTATAGGATCATTATTGCTATAGAAAATATTTAATTCTTGAGTTTTTCCAATTTTACAGACAGGCCATTAGCATTATACCAGTCAACTAATACGCATATCAGTTTTAAATGAAGATGAAGTATTGGAGTCATTATTAAAGGTATTAGAAGTAGCTCTCAGACAGATATTTTTGGAAACTGACTTTGAAAACCAGAGATCTAAAACATGTATTTCTTGTAATTTCAATGTTGACTGTAATACTTCCTATATCCCTAGCGCCTATGGTATGGGCAGAGGGGATTAAAATCACTGCCCCCAAATACATCATTATTCATAACTTTGAACAACTGCTGTACCCCCTTCGACATACCCATGTTTGTTGTTTACAAGAAAAGTCTGTATTCATATACCATATTATTATACTAAGAAAATAGTATGTCTTGCACAAAAAAATAGCAATTAATTTTAGGAAGTTACTCTTGAAGTAATCAGTATTTCAAAGCTCATGATTTTTTTTTTTTTTTTTACATCCCTTTATTTTAGCTTCAACATCCTACTTAGACAAAAGAGTAATGCTTCATTATACTACCATGAGGAAGACCTCACAGTGTCAACTCTAGTAGACGTCAGTACATCAACATATTTAAATTTTGAAGGTTAATTCAATTAACGTCATTTACCATATGTTAATAAGGAAGATTCAGCTTATGACTTTAAATCTAAATATTTCCTAGTACAGTTTGATTGCTGGGAAACAATGTTCGTTCTTAGTTCGGATGCTTCTGGTATTGAAATTTTACAAATGGAAGCTGTACCAGTGTGTGTCAATCATCAGAGAAGCTGCAGAACTTATTTTCAGAGCTACCTGGAAACTCAGATATTTTATTACATAACTAGTAGGTGTCCATAGCTTTGCCTACGATTATTAATTCAATCACTAGATTTTTAAATTATGCATTCAAGTAAAATAATTAAAATGTTATAGCTAATAACACTTACACACAAATCATTCATAAAGTAAACAATTAATAATAATTATTAAACAGCTAAAAATCCATGATTAGAAAGCACCGCCTGGGAAAAACGTTCTCACATTCGAGTTTCCTCGTTCAAAATACTCCTGTAAAGTAAGATAGTGAGTTCCATCCAAATCATTCCATGTTTTTCTATTTAGACCTTTATTCATTATTCTGTCCTATGTAAAAATTAATATTTCGGAATCCCATAACATTATAAACAAATTAATCAATCAGAAAGGGCTAACAAAATTGATGTATTATGTTGAAAAAAATCGATTTCACCAATGCTCTTCTTGTTTGGTTGTTATGGCTGCAGAAGCATGGCCATCTGCAATTCATTTTGCAATTAATTTTTTACTAAAACCTGGTGCTTCAGTAGAGAAAAACTCATGTTTTCTGCCATTTTTTAGCTCATAATTCATGACAGAAAGCAAAAATAAATAATCTGGCTTCAAGGTGCATTTGTGTACCCTTCATCCCTCTATGTTCAAAATTTTATATTTCTGCGTGCCCTAGAATTGGCTGGGCATCACATACAGGCAAACAGAGACAGATAGACATCATTTCCTCTTATTATATAAATATTTACACATTTTGTGTACATTTCATTGGGACTAATTAAAAATATAAATAGTTTACTTTAAAATTTCCACGACAACCAGAAGATTAGATGTTATTGTTATATTTTGTGTGACTTTTATGCTGGTTGTCGACCAAGAGCTAAGCTAATTTAGCTTAGCTTAGCTCACATACAGTGAGGGATTTCATATATAGTTGTGCCGGATTTCATATGTAGTTTTGTCGACACAACTACGTATGAAATCCCGCACTGTATGTGAGCTAAGCTAAACTAACTTAGCTTAGCTCTTGGTCGACAACCGGCATTAAGGACTGTGTACTTAGCACAAAATGTGGTGGAGGCACAAAAGCAGCATATACAATGTCCAATTAGCTTTGCTCATTTGGGGGCTTTCAGAGAAAGTGCACAGATAAGGTTTTGTAATGTATGATAAATTTGTTTATTTATTTACTTGATAGTTTAATTTGATTTGATTTTTTTTTAAAGTAGCTGAATTTTTAATTCGGCCTAATTCTTCTGATGACATTATGGCCCTGGGATTGACTCAACCTCTTGACATATATTATAAGAAACAAAACAATCCTTGGGTAAAGACTGCCGGTACCTAAGGCCGACAGCCAGGCTTTGAATGTTTATACAGGGAATGAAGACTCACGTTTAGTGTGACATGTACCCAGCATGACGTTACTGTGTATGGACAGTCACTTCACAGCATGCTTGCAATGCATGCCTTGAGGGCATCTACTGCAGTCTACACAAAAATGATAAAAGGACAATTTTGATATTCATAAACATCAGTGGTGTAGAATACATCATTTATGTGTAGAATATAAATTGGAGGTTTTGCTATAAAAGCAATAGAGAACATGTTCACTTTTTATCTCTACCTGATTATACTTGAGCACACTGTTGTTGTCATAGCATGATACTCTCCCCCATCTCTTCCTATAGGACATGCTAAGTGAATTGTTCTTTGTATGAATATTCAAAGCCTACTGACAACCTTGCTACTTTCCTGTGTCTAAATGTTTAATAATCTGGGAGCCTCAACATCCAGGAATTCTAAGGGCCTCAGTAGTATGTTTAGTAGGAAGCACAGCAAGTTATGGGAATTCTAGTCATTAATGACTACATAACATATTATATCTTATTCTATTCAAATTCTATGTAGGATAAAATTTATTGCAAATATAATACACTAATAGTTTGTATATATTTGTTATGTAGCCTACTTATTTTAAGAAGAAATCGGTCCTCTAGTGCTATATACTTATACACGTACATGAATATGAGCCAGAATACTTTCTAGAAATGTAAAAATTCTCTGACTATAGAACTCATTAATTTACTCTCATGAGTTTCAGCATGATTGTTACATGCAGACAGACAGGGAAACAGACACAAAAACTTAATAATTCACAGCCAATAATTAATCAAAGTTGCTTCTGCCATTTTGAATGTTTTTCAGGCAGTAAAAAATTTAAAATTTGAACTATTTGGAATATATCCGCTCGGCTCTTCTGATAGTGGGCAAACAATTATGTCAGCGAGTGAGTTAGCCATGTGGCTTTATAGTATATTGATGAATTACTATTTAAAACGCTTGTGACCATTAATTGGTCGTTATTTGGGTAATGGTCAACGGATTCCCTAGTAGCACAGATCGTTGGGCCAATGTTGGGGAATGATCGCCATGTTTCGTTGGTCAACGGTTAGGAATGTCCGTCGGGGTTCGGTTGCCAAGAAGCGTTTTATCCAACCAACTGCCAACTGTAGCCAACCAATATACAACAAAATCCCAACAGTTGAGAGACATCTATTAGGTAATGGTGGAACTACTACGCAGCGCAGCGCAGCGCAGAGACATCTGGCGGAAATACTAGAAGCACACAAAATTTAATTTTTTATTTTCCCTTTCATCCCTTTTCTCCTCTTTTCCCTATTAACTACCTTCTCTCTTTCACCCTACCTACCTATTCCTATCGTATAAAATTCGCACCTATGGGGATTCGATCTCGGAACCGCTAGCATTATAGTCTATCGCTTTAACCACTACGCTATTAGTGATGGTTGAAATAGAAATCGAGAATTCTTCTAGCCTATTTACTACAGAGATGTGTAATACATGATAAATAGTAAGAAGGATATACATCTCGTATTTTGAATATTTGATGTGAATATATGATAACGTTATTTTCAGAGAACAAATAAAGAGCCCAAATATTAATAGAAGTAAAAACCCCATTCTGATTCTTCAACATATCAAGATGGCGAATAACTGTTGTATCTTCATGTCTTCGTGATCAAGTTTCTGTTCTGTGTTCGTGATGACCCGAACTACGCCGGAAATTGCCGAAGACTAGCAGGAAGAGGTGGAGCGAAGTAAATTTTTATCTTGTAACACGCACAAAGAGCTCGAATAATTAATGAATTAAAACTGTTTTATTTTATAGGAAATGAAAATTTAACGCTTATAATGTTATTTCAACACTTTTTAATTTTAACATAAATGCGATCACATTACAACGAGATTTATTGTTGGGCCAGCAATCATAACCCCAACGGTAGGAACGGTAGGAAGAGCCCTCGTTGGGTCAACGTCATAGCCCCAACGGTTGGACTTAGCGCATGACGCAACGGAAACGTAACGTGGGCTAACCGAGGAAATTACAACGAACGTTTTCCCAACATATCCCAACCATGCCAACGAAATCCCTCCGTTAGGCCAACGAAGTGTGCTACTAGGGTTTGGTCCAAAATCAATATGGTTTTTCTATGGAAATTTTAAGTGTGTATACTAAGTTTCATTAAAATCTGGTAAAGTGTATTCAAGTTATTGCACACACACACACATGGATGGATTGACAGACAGATTTTTTCCTGTTCACCAAGTAATCTTAGAAAGTTCCATTCTGGCACTTAATGATATAGGTTTTCAATGATTTCATAATTCAGTGAAACTGGATTTTGGTCATTCCATTCAAAATTTAAAAGATAATGGCAGTTGGGTTTCAGATTATTTTGCACATTCTCGTGTGTGAATTTTTAAGTTGTGGAAAGTGGAATGGTCATGTATGAAAGTACAGTAATAGGATTGGTGATTTACCTGTAGTGATGGATGAAGTATTAGGTGCGTTAAGATAGAAGTGTTAATTTAAAATATTCTGAAAAGCATATGATCATGACAGTAAAATAAAATGTAAATCTTTCTAAAAAGAGATGCATATTTTAAGTCATAAATAATTTTTTTGAGATTTTCATCTAGAAGTAGTAGCCTATGAAAACTAGCAACAAATTAAATAAATACCAATATTTATACTGAGAAAATGGACCATTCTTTATCTACGATGCTTTGTTTACCACGAGTTAAATGTTTGCTTAAACTTTCATATAAATTTCATGATGGAATCTTTAAAAATGTAAGAGTTATTCAACTGTGAGTTTTGCACTTAAGTTTCAAAATAGCCTATGATATTGCGTTTCAGAGGTTGCGTCATACCACCTTCTCTCCTGATTGGAGTAAGTCAGCTGCAGCATGTCACAGTCATGATGCCAAGTGTATTGCAGGCGAGAACATATTTTCAGAGTGAGTACATTTTAATTTGTTAAAAGCTCATTTTTGAAGATTCCATTATGAATCTTTTACAAATGCATAAAATACACTGCTATTATTCCTTTAAAAGTTTCAAATTAATTAAGAGATCCATTTTGTTATCTTTTTCAAAATAGATTTAATATATTTTCTGATTGAATAGCCTATATTTTTTTCATGTTAACTTTGTACTGAAGAATTAATTTTTTTTCTTTACATTCATATCTTTGAAATCATAATTTGAGCTATAAAAATAAATAAATACAATATGGGATTAATGCAAATAGCCAGTAGGCCTACTTTATGAAATTTGTTACTTCTGAGGCTCTAAAAATTTGTTTATAATACATAGATCCTATTAGAAAGAAAATATATTAAAATTTAAAAAAAAATTGTGAACATGAGGGTTTTGACCTACTGTTTTGCATGGAATGACCCTTTTTTTAATTAGCTTCTCAATTTGGCAAGGAATTTTTCCTGTGATAAACCAAAAGAGGTCATTTTGTTATGAATAGTTAGGATAATTTTGTCTTACCTTAACAAGTATACTTCCACAAACCAGCACTGCTAACCACACAGTGACATGCACATTTGATGCCTAGCCTTAATGCAAGGCAACTCGAATTAATGAACAGCATTCAGAGATACACACAAACCGGATACTGAAAACAATGGGCATCACTGCTTGCTTACAAGCAGGTCACAGTACTTCCTACAATAGAATTTCTTGTTATATGGTATACCGAGGATTTACTACTATACTGTCATGCTGGATTAACACCTATTAACAATTTAAGTTATTAAATTAATTAAATTCATAGCAATTTTCAAAATTTAATGAAAAATTAATAAGTTCTTTTTATAAAGCATTCTCTCTTGTGTCATATGCATCCTGCAAAATAAAGCTATACAAACTGCTCAGCTGAGCATTCATTTCCTCAATTGAAATGTATTAAAAATCTCCTCAGAACAAGTAGGCCTATGCCTTATCTCTATTACCAGTATATGTAGAAGCAAAACTTTGCAAGAAAAAAAAATTAGGAGAAAATTATTGATGCACGAATAAAATGGAAGCATACAGAAATATATTTTCCTTCTTACTGTAAGTTTTGCTTAGTTTTTTAATTTTGAAAATTAAGATTTTATTATGTACATTGTTTGTTATTGCTCTAATAGTTTGACTATTACAAGTGTAAGGAGCACCAAATTTAGTAAGTAAGGATCTTAATCCGGCCCTGCTACACCGGTAGTTCAGATACCAAATTAGTCCAATTACCTATGCAAGGAATGCCTCCAAAGAAAGGAAACCTGATAATCATGAATGAGAGAGTTAAAATCCGTAACAACTTATCACAAGAATGTTAAATGTTGAATAGTGTAAATATACTTAATAGCCAGCTCAGAAATCTACAAATATAAGCAGCTTTGTCCTGACTGACTGACTGACATATAATGTACGTAGAGCCTAAACTATAATAGGTAGGCTAAATTTTGACAGTACCTTCGTTTTGTAATGTAGGTGCACACTAAGAAAGTTAAATGTTTTCAGGAGACGAAATACCTTATAACAAAGAATTCATCAAATACAAATCACTTTGCATATACAGTTCTCATGACAACAGTATATTGTTGGCAGTGTTCACAGGTAGCTTTGAAAGTGCATGATATGGGACTTGGACAAATTAGAGAAGCTATCAATATAATTCATTGGTGTAAATAAATAAATCCACGAAAATAATGCACAATGTGATGCAGTCACATAACTTCCTCTACCCTGCACGTAAAACATACAATTTTCTCACTTCACATTTTCATGCAGAACAAGAGTTCATATTGCAGGGAGAGCATTTGTTCAGTGTAGAATTATGACAGTAATCAACTTGTATATTTATTCTGTTCTGTTACACATAAAAAAGAAGTTACCAGAACTGAAACTCAGAGAAGATGTACACAATTACAATACTAGAAACAATAAACATATTTATATACAACATCATAGATTAGCTAAATCTATCAATAGTTATGAAGTAATTGGACCAAAATTGTTTAATAAACTTCCATTGTGTATGCAAGACTTTAACATCTCGTTGAAAGTGTTCAAAGAAAAACTCTATAATTATTTACTGCTTAATCCGTTTTATAGTATTACAGAATATCTTGAAGCCAGAATTGTGTTGTAAAATTTTAAATTTATTTTATGCCCCTTTGTATACTTTGTAATATTTTGTAGAACTTATTGTTGTATGTACTGTACTTAGTTTTAAGATCCATTGACGTTGTCTATTGCTTTAATTGCTTAATGACAATAAAATTTCATTTATTTATTTATTTATTGTCAGTTGTCTCAACCTGAATGTGCCAACAAGTGTGCCGTATCAGAAGTCGTTAAAAAATTATATTCACTGAGAAATATGGATGTAAAACGAGACAAAACAGGATGGAACATTTTTAGTCCTATGTGCGCAGTATATTATTATGTCCTAGGTTTTTGGGGAGGAAAGTATGAAAGTGATATTGAATTTATTTTTGATTTCAGCCCTAAATTGGTTGTGTGGTAACATGAGAGCGAGAAATAAAATGTTCCATAAAAACAATACAATTTTATATTACTGGAATTTCTGTTTTTTTCTTATTTCAACCCCTACCAGGTTTGGTGTGTAGAAGCAATGGGGTGCAATATTCGACAACCTCTATGAGCCATAAAAAGCTATATCAAGCATTTTCTGAGGGAATAGTTTGAGTATAGTTTCAACTAGTAGGGCCTACAAATACCAGCACTACTCGACACTTCAGTATTCCTTGAAGATGGAGGAAGTATTATCCTTTGAAACTTTGGATTCTTTCCAATTACTCACCTGGCTAGCAACCTGAGAACAGTAGCCTATATTCAGATCATACACCGGAAAAATCACAACTCATTCATCAAGTTTTATTCTTGCTTAAATTATTTATTGTAGTTTTATTTTCATTTATAATGAAAACATAAAAAAAGTAGGAGCATCAGTGAATTAATAATTTATAAATATATTGCCATCACTAGAAGTCACTAAAAAATCACTAACTTCAAAAGCCATAACATGCAAGGATCTTCCACTTCAAATAAATTACACTTTATATCATGTACAATGCCATTGTCATTGCCAGTATTTGCATTATATTAACATGAACACAATGAAGAATCGTGATCTTAACTCTTTCAGCAGGGAATCACTACTTCTTGGCTTGCAGCAAAAATACAAGTTTGAATTCTTGCTATATTTACAAAAACTTTTCGTATTTTCACAACATAATTTTATCCATGACATGTTATATTAGGCCTAGTATAATGATTTGCTTAAACTTGAATCTTAGACTGTGGTACATATGAATGAATGAATGAATTAATCAATCAATCAATCAATTAATCAATTAATTAATTAATTAATTTAGCCGATAAGATCCCATGAAGGGCAATGGCCTCCTATCTAAGGGAAAGCTCGTTCAATGTCCTCATGTGGTGAGCTGGTTCACATGATTTTAATCTATTTAGTTTCTTCCTTTCGAAGGTGCATATTTGATAGTCTCCATACTTAAAAGATTTGGCACTAAGTAATCAGTCTTGGATGTAACTATGACTAGGTTGGTATTAGTTTCTTCCATTGGTCTCGGCTCCTTGCTGTCCTGGACCAGTGTACCCCCGTGATGTTCATAAATGCACCTGTCCATCTTGTAGCCGGTCTGCCTCGCAGTCGTTTTCAATGCACGGGATGGTACAGTCGGTCAAATAAAAAACGTCGGGACTCGTATGCTGTTAAAATTAAAGTTTTGACGCATTAGTTCACAAGTTTCCTATAAAAAACACAAAATACAGGTCATTTTCGGAACATATGAGGCCATGCGGCAGGAGGGAAAATATGAACAAGGAGGGAAAAAATGAACAACGCGGAAAGCGCAACACACGATATTCAACTTAATGCATTGTCATAATTCATTTTGCTTTGTGTCATCGCCACATACAAATGCTAACGTGAGAGAAAGTGTAGTTAGGGCTGTAATTCACCTGCATTTTTCGGTCTCTGAAGCAGCGAGAAGGTTCCATATTTATGAAAGAGCAGCTCAGAGGTGGGAACTTTACTAGATTAGATTAGATTAGATTAGATTTATTTGCCACAGACATTGTACAATGTATTAGCAATAACAATAAACACAAATGAGATAAAATAACAATAACAATAAACACAAATGAGATAAAATATACAAGTACACATTTCACCAGATAATGTCATTGAAGTCCTTGACACTGTACAGGGTATTTGACAACAGGTTAGATTTAATTGACCTTTTAAATGGAACATATGATAACTCCTTAATTTTGTTTGGCAATGAATTAAATAGTCTGAGGGCAACATATTCAAAACTTTCTGGGTGGTGCTGAATTTACATTTATTTATATATAAGTTTTCATTGTTTCTGGTAGAGTAGCTATGGATAGTAGAGCATTTATTATACAAGTGTGCATTCTTTTTTATATAGAGAAGACAGCTCAAAACAAACACTGATGGCAATGTAAGTATATTAAGTTCTGTAAAGAGTGGTTTGCAGGATGTTGTAGGCGATGCTCTAGAGATAATTCTTATTGCTCTTTTTTGCAAGATGAATATTTTGTTGGCATAAGGATGTCCTCCCCACAATAGGACTCCATAACTGAGATGGCTGTGTATATGGGCATGATACACTAGTAAGAGTGACTTAGCATCTATGTTATGAGTTAGTACTCTCAACATAAATATACCTCTACTTATTTTCTTGGCAACATAGTCAATGTGAGAATTCCACTCCAAATTAGTTTGGATATATAATCCTAAAAATCTTACAGGATTCCTTAGTAGGCTATTGGAGCGTTGAAGATTAATTGTCAATTCAACAGTCTTACTAGCATTAAGACTTAGGTTATTAGCATCACACCATTTAGTAATGTCAGAAGAAGCATTGTCAATACAGATAGAGTCATTTCTGTCACATGATACAAGTGCTATATCATCAGCAAAAAGATAGGTAGTGAGACAGTTCTCCCGTACTGTAGAGGGAAGATCGTTAATATATATTATAAAAAGGACAGGACCCATGACAGAGCCTTGAGGTACACCATACTCTACCAGCTTATAATCTGATACATTATCATTAAAGAGAACAGATTGATACCTATTACTCAAATATGAACGCATAAGTTCTAAGCTAGATTCGCTGAAACCATAATAAACAAGTTTATGAATTAATATGTCATGGGAAACTGTATTGCGCTTTCCGGACGCGTATTTCGATGCTAAGATTGGTTGCAGAAGTTGAGCGTATGTTATTGATTTTGCACTAGAAGTACCGGTATTATAAAATAAAATCTTTAAAAAATGCTCCTTGAATAAACATATTCCTCGCGAATCTATTAATTATTAATATTATAAAAATTTGCAACCAAGAATATGGCGGATTTGAGGCATATAGCCACAGCCTTCTATACATGTTTGTTTTGGAACAAAACTGACTAAATAATCAAGAAAATACATGGATAGACAAGAGGTGTGTGTGAACCTAACCTTAAGTCTTCCTGTACATGCGCATATGCTCGTTCGTGATACTTAATCAAATACCGCCCGACGTTTTTTATTTGACCGACTGTACATATACACAATAATATGATGTATTAGTCCAAGTCTTAGAAATAAGATGATTTTGGCAAACCCAGATGTCTATGAAATGTATATGATCCAGTTAACAAAGAATCCATCTATCGGTCACTATAGAATTTCATTGACCATAAGGATACAATGTTCATGGATTAATAATTCTTTGTCCTATACACAAACATACATAGATACAACACGTGAAGTTATGACATAAGTTACTCAATTTCTAGTTATAGATAGAATATTGTTTTTATGAACTGAGATATGCAATACTAGTATTGAATCTTCACCATAAAAGCATATGTGGTGCAACCCAGAAATTCATGCTATGACTTCTTTTCAGTTAAGCAAAAAATGTTGATTTCAATAAAAATTTACAAATTATTGATTTTGGTTATATCTGTGCCATATGTTAGTACAATGTCTTAACTATATCCTGAGTAATCAAACACTAACCATGAGGAAAGAGTAGAGGTCTATAAGAAAAATTATTGCTTTAAATTAAAACTGCACCAAAATTGAAATCATGCTGGATACTGATAATGCTAAGTTACAGTCTATCCCAAATAATTTATTTCTATTTACAGAATGTGAGGGATCTACAAACAGAAGGAACCACTTACAAAATCACATTTTTCGGAAAAACACAAAAATATCTTATGTTTACAAATTTTCAATGTGGTTTTTTTCATATGTGACCATGCCAGGGAAATCCAACCATAAGTTGATAAACACATTTCCGCAGAACAGTAGAAAATAGATGTCAGGATATAAAATGTTGATTTTATATTTTAATGTCATCTATTGGTTATTCTCTGATCATAACAAATATAAAGACAGCATTGCCAACCATAGCATTTTCAATATGAAAAGAAGTATGCTCTTTTAGAAACCCATTTATAAGTAGCAATGGAAATTGAACATGGTCCCTATGTTTTCTTTGCTATTTTCGTGGGAAAAAAATTAAATGTGGCCAACAGAAACACTTTCTATGTTGCAGTCGGACATTCTGTTAGTGAGTGACAGAATTGGAGCATGGTATTACAGTATTGTGAAACTGATTTTTAAAACATGGAAAAGTTCTTTATCTTTTGGGACAGATAGCCACAAATAAAATTATACTTTTTCAACAGTAAACTTTCAAAAGTCATAAAAACATCAATATTTTAGCTAAAGGTATAATTTTTTTTTAGAACGCTCAGAATTTTATGCTGAAGTTGAATCCATTCAAATAAAAAAAATATATATTTTTCCGACTAATGGTCTGGATTCCCTGACAGAGTCACATATGAAATATTTCAGTGATTCAAATCAAATGCCATTCTTTTAAAAAAATCATGTTTTTACAGAAATCCCCAAACTTGAACTATACATTAATTGTACTTGGTATGTTTTGGTGCCAACACAATGAAATTACCTATGGAGGAAATGACATTTATTGTATTTTAGTGTAAAATAATAAATACAAAACAAAAACTCTGAATATTATGTCCCTCTTTCATGTGGACTCTGCCACAGCCCACATAGCCAACATTTCGATGAGAACAATTTATTGATAGCTATGATAGCCACCATGCACCTTGGGGCAAGTCAACCTAGGTGGGGTTTTTTCTTACCTGCTATGAGACAGACGTTCAATAACTTTAGGCCCTTGTGGTTTCTGGATATCAACTGGCCGTTATTATAATCTTCATCCCATCCTCGGCTTGTTTAGAGTGAATGTGTGTGAGAATGTTGTGTCTTGTCCTATGTGTTTGCGTTATCTTGGAGTTGGCCCCAGCATATGGCTGTTCCCTCACCCTCAGGTCAAACAGAAGAAGAAAAATAAGATTTTGATTTTATTTTCAAAACATTTTATCTTCAAGTTAGGGTCATTTTTTGGCAAATCAATTCTTTTGCAATGGTACCACCCATTTCTGAATTTCATTATTTTTTTAGGACAGTTTTAAATCAATGGCCAATGCCACACAGTAAGACTTAAATTTTAATTCCCACTATTTAATGAAATGGCAATTAATTAAAAATAAAAAGTCATAAGTCACTGAATAGAAAAAATTGTACTCAAGTTTTAGAGTTAGCTGAATTTCTTGGACAATACAACTTAATTAGCATTTCCCATGATGTTAGAGGAATAAAATATAATTATTATTTTATAATTTGAATAAATATTACCAAAGAAATTAGACTTAACTCAACTGTCAAAATATAGATATTCCTTCTAAGGGATGTAATAAAACTCTATTGGGGAAAAATGTAATAATGATTTATAAATGAAGATAAAAGAATAAGCTAATGACTAAACTGAATAAATTTTTATCTCAAGATTTATACCAAAATCTCAATTTTTGTAATAAAATTTTAAAATGTGTTAATTGATATCAGTTTAATTGAATCATTCAGTGGCCATTTTTGGCCATTTTCTGTTTATGCCTGTAACTATGGCAGTTCATAAAGACACATCGAACAGTGATGAAAGGAGCTGTCCAATGCTAACAGAAACAAGAATATTGGCATGTAGCTACGAGCTGTAATACTAAGTTTTTTAGGAATGAATTGATCACCTAAAATTAACATAATTAGATAGTTTTCAAATTATATAGTTTTCTGTGTCCCTGAAAAGTTGTAAAAATAGAGTTGATTCTTTTCTGTACAGACTGATTCAATCGTATCATTGCTTAGTGAACCTAAGTAATTAGGCAGTCCAGTCACATTTTTATTTCTTTCTTAATTTATCTGATTTTCAGGGTAAGTTATACGACATATATTCATTAATACATGATCAGTACTATAGCATCTCTAATCTAAACAAGATTTTGATGAAATTTTATGTCAAGTTCACCTTAACATTACAAAATGCTTAGTGAAATTTTAAATTAAACTGAACGTTATAAGAAATATTGGTAAATTCTATTACTTAAAAATGCTGTTTATTTGTAAATCATTAACCTGTAAATTTAGTTTAGATTCTTGTTTACAGTAGGCCTACTCATAAATATTGAAAGATAATTTGCATTGATAGAAACTTTTGATTCTGCATGGTCCTAACTGTTTCTACGGCCCAATCACGGACATGTTCAGTATAACAATTCATAAAGCACTGCTGCTGTAAACCTGAAATAAACATGTCAGTGAATCGTAGGCCTACACTTATATCATTAATATTATTGCCAGTGCATTTTGTGAAATGTTGACATGTTTACGAATTTCTTAGATCAGTGTATAGGAGTATGAATCAATGTTAAGATCAAACTTTAGACCTTCGCTCTTTTGTAAGCCCTGCTTAATGAATCGATCTGGAGTTTAACTCGTAGATCTATTACAAAAATAACCTTTTCTGCATAGGCCTATTATAATTACAATTATCATTGATTAAACAAAAGCATTTGGCACTTTGTTATATCAGTTTACCTGATTTTATTATGTAGATCTTATTGTGTAAGACTCAGGACAAAATTTTCGTGAGATATATTCAATATGTGCTCTTTCCAGCTTATTTTGTTACATTTTGTGTCAGAAAACTTTATTTTCGAATATTCAGCTTAAATTACTGAGATATGTATAATATTTGTCTTATCTATGTTAAGGGACACTTTATTTGCTTCGAACCAAGTACATTATTTAATTTGATTTAGAGGTCACTTAGGTTTTTACTTGTTAGTCTGATACTAGTGTCATCAGCGTAAAGAATTATTTTTGACGGATTGTTTATGATTATTTAAAATAAACGCAGTCTTTTTAAAGAATCAATTATTTTTATTTTGAACGTATACGTGGATCTTGGGGTACAAACATTAAGTTACGCGGGCTGTGCGATCGCCTGGTGCGATTCCGAAGACTGCCGAATTCTCCCGAGAGACAAGTGATCTCGATTGTCGATTAGAAATCATCAGAAAATAGAAATCGATTTGGATTTGGGACTGATAGGAGGCAAGGTAAATTAATTTGAAAGTGATTTTTCTGCAAGCATGTTCAATGAAGTGGACTTAAGTGGTGAAGAAATTGTACTGGATTCTAATCAAGTATGTCGTTTGTGTTTATCAAACAAAGGAGTTTTGGGTATGTCAGTAATCACTGATGATGGATCTGAATTTTCTTTATTGGCTAAGATTCGTCTGTATATAGGGATAAAGGTTAGTTACTACTTTATTTTCAAAGATTACAATGTAGATGTAGATGTTTACTTGACGTTTATGACGGAGGTATCAAAGACTACATGACATAATTATAACCTAACATATCCCTGTGTAATTACTAACATAACCTCATTCATTGAATATTCGGTGGGAATTCTTGGACACATCGTACGCTGTGTGTTTTTAGAAACACGAACCCGCCATATCTCACTAAATGTTGGCATGTTATCATTGAACTTTTTTCAAACTTTATGTAAAATAGTAGGCTGCCTAATGTTAGTGATCATGCTAACTGGGCCATTCTCCATTTTCCTCGCAAGTTTTACATAATTCACTATATTTTCTTGCCCATTTCCCTGAATTTTTACTTTGGCAAAAGATAAACGTAAGTCACCCCTTATACTCCGACCACGGCGTTGTTATGGTGACCACACGCTTGTTATCTCGGCACTCCCGACCGTTCCTTCTCTCGACACTCCCGACTGTACCAAATACCAGCTACCAACCCTTGCACCAAAATGACAATCCGCTAGCTCACTCGGCCCTCCCGACCGTACCACAATCACCTCTGCATATAGTCTAAATAATGCATAACACTATCCACAGAGTTAAGTGCGCAAAGCGGAGACAGTAGCTGAAGCAAAGCGCCCTTGCATTTTCGAATAATGTACGATACACTGTTTGTAGGTTTCGGAAATGTGGCATATTATATCTTCCAGAGGTTAGTCAGCCTGTCACCTTTTGTTTAGCTGTATGATGTCACACCACCAACGTCCAATCACGAGTTTCTTTGTAATATGACGACAGAAGAATTTGCTAGATCGTGGTATAAAAGAAAGTGCATCGCAAGGGTGTGGTGGGCGGGAACATTCATCTAAGGTGCGACTTACATTTATTTTTTACCTTTACTTTCCTAACATGTGCCATCTTACCTCACTAGTCACGTGATGAAACACACCAATGTCATTTACTGTATGAAGTTGGACTGCTATGCTCTAGGAGAAATGCTACCGTACTTCCGGTTAGGGAGTTATGAAATTTTGTAATTCATAATTGGTAAAAGATGTGGGTGGACCATTTGAATACATGTGTAACTCAGAGAAGTAGTAGGCCTAATAGATGGATTCAACTGATTTCTTTGCTGCGGGTGGAGAAGACTCATATGGTTCTCAACCCTTCAATTCATAAATGGTTAAATTATTGAGACTGAGGTGACTTATTATGTAGCCAGGCTAATAAGGAAAAAAGATTGACCTGGTTGAAATGAACAGCTCTTATTGCAGTTCTTGTCCACAATATAAGCCAAAGAGAGCTGGCCTTACTGGCCCGCTCCCAGTAGGTCCTCCCGACTATTTAATACCCACCTTTTCTGAGTAGCTCACTTTCTCCCAGCCTGCACAGCCGACAGCTCAGACATATTAAATTCATTCATCCAATTGGAAGCCGAAGGAACTCTCTTATTATAAAGCTGGGAAAACCTCAAGTAACATGGTAATTTTTTTTTATTTTTTAGATTTCCAATGAAGATGGTTTGCCTTCTTTAATCTGCAGTGATTGTAGCAAACACCTAGATAGATGGCACAAATTCAGAGAGCAGTGTAAGCGCTGTGATAGCATTCTCCAGCGCAGTTCTAAAGCTATGGTAAAAAAAGACATTACAGACCTGCAGAATGGTGAAAAGAATCAGGAACCTGAATCCGTAAACATACATTCAGACACTGATAACGATGGAAATGTTGCTGTAGAGTCTGAAGAAAAGATGACTTTCAGCTGCCGGAGGTGTGGCAATACATTTGTTAACACCAATAGTTTCACATACCATATATGTAATGTTGAGAATGTGAAACGCTACGTGTGTAATGTCTGTGGGAATGATTACTCCACTGCAGGTAATTCGCTTGCTTATCTTTAAACTGAAATATATTCTACATCCTTTGACATAAAATAGCCTGGTCAGATTTTTCTTTTTCAGGGAACATCAACAATTTAGTGGCCACATGTGAACAATATTATGTTCATTCTAATGTAGAGCCATCTATTACATCTGAAGCTTACTAAAACAGACTTGTTTGCTAGTGACATCTAGAGGCTCCTTGGTAACATAAAAAAATAATTGTAGTAAATCTGAAAAGAAATTAAGTTCTTACTTATTTCCCACTGATATAACTATATTCCGTACAAAAAACACAAACTTTTTTTTTTTTACCTGAAAATGTATTATAAGTTAACTTATAAACCCCTTGAAGTAATTCCATTGAGAAAAGTTTAACAGCACAATAAAAACTACCCCTGAAAATGTGTGTATCCCCATGAAAAGTTAAAATAAGAGTCCTACTATAAACTTGTGGTTTCAGGAGCAGTGAAGACTCACCTGCATATTCACAAGGGCAAACACAAATGTGGTACATGTGGGAAATCATTTCCCTCCAGGTTTCAAGTGGATGTGCACACTAGAATCCATACAGGTGACAAGCCCTATGTCTGTGAGTACTGTGGCAAGAGTTTTGCATATGACAAGGGTCTTGCCATACATGTGAGCATCCACACAGGCATCAAACCATACAAGTGCAGTGAATGTGATTATGCCACAACCTCACGTAGCTATATCAAAAGTCATCAGTCTGTTCATAAATCAGCAAAACCATTTGTGTGTGAAGTATGTGGACAAGGCTACACTCTTCTTCCCAGTCTAGTCAACCATCAGCTGAACCACAACGAGGAGAAAACATTTCGGTGTGAAATTTGTGGGAAAGCATTCAATACTGGTCGTAAACTTGCAAGCCACAAGATCGTGCACAGTGAGATCCGACCTCATCATTGTGATTTCTGTGGCAAAAAGTTTTCTCGCAAGGAAGGTCTCAAGGAACACAAAGTTGTCCACACCGGAGAGAGGAAGTTTTCATGCCTCTTCTGTAAGAAACAGTTTGCATGGCGCAAAATCCTGAGGACTCATAAATGCACAAGTCAAGTCAGACTTATACAGTAATACTATTCAAGGGTCTACTTTGACACACTGCAAGCAGTCTGCTCAATGGACTCCATGTTATGTGACCCATAGGTTGTCTCCCAGCACTCTGATTGGTTGCGTATGATCATTTGTCTCATTGGATACCATATATATGGAATGCTGCCAACAGTGCGAGATTAATGGTAGGTAGGTTAGGTTAGAGACAGATAACTCTAGCAACAACTATTATCTTTTATTAATTGTTTACTCTATGTAGGCACATTAAGCAAATTTTACAAATTTTGATCACCTATTAAAAACCCTCTTTTCGGTTCTGTCTTATGAAGAAATGTGTGAAACTAAAGTAAATTACCAACTCCTGAGCTTGACATTGTCTTGCATGAAAATAAACAAACATTTCAAACATCTTAGTACAGTAAACTTAACTGGTTAACTAATAGTTACAACCATAAATATTGTATTTGCTATTTGGCGGGGAAACAGATGGAGTGACGAAGGAATTAAAATGTAAATAATAATATTAATAATAATAAAAATAATAATACTGGTGGTAATTCTTTATATAGGTATAGGCCTATATGAAATCGCATACATATGTGCAAACATTCCCGGTATTTAAATGCTATTAATACTTGAGAATTCATGTGTCGTTTAAACAATCATTATAAATTTATTTTCTAAAACATAGTTTACCCAGAACACAATGTCAAGCTACACCACTGGTAAAAACCTAAAGACCTGTTCATCTAGTGATTACAAATGACTGAAATTTGCATTTTGTAGGAGCTATTTACACTTTACTGTATGAAAATGTGAGGATTCTTGTGTGTTTCTTGTGTGCCAGCATCAACTCCAGTGCAAAATGCTTGTGCCAAACTTTGTGCTTACTCTATTCCTAACCGGTTATGGCAAATTCGTCATATTTTGAGCAATTTAAGATCAATGTCCCAGTCATTAGAAATGTCCTGAATTTGGAAGATGAAGATATACTGTAGCCTATCAGCTGAACGTTGTGATATTGAAATAGGGTTGCCAACTCTTGAAAATGGAAACAAGGAATAATAGTGTATAACAGAAATGAAAATAAGGTTTAAATGCCAAAAATAGGAAACCAAAGTTTATTACTCATACAACATATCAAATGGTTGCTACAGCAACAGATAGGCCTGTATACTGTATGTATGTCATGAGGAATGTGGACACCGAACGGAAGATACATTGGCGAGGGGAGAGGAAAACGAAGGACGGTAACAAAGAGCATCCAAACAATTACAAATTACAAATTACCAATCATATTTCATTTGTGACCATTATGAAAATATCATACCAAAACAAATTTGAACGAATGATGGGAATTCTGGAAATATGGGAACTGGGATTTCCATCCAAATTAGGTGAAAATACAGGATTTCCCAGGAAGTACGCAGTAGTTGGCAACCCTATATTGAAGTGGCAAAATCTACCATATTTTTAATAAGCTGCATTATAATGTTCAATCTATTGTAAATCGTCTGTGTGTAATTTTTAAACTATAACTATAATATTCTATCCACAATAGGGTTCTTTTCTGTTTCTGGAAATTCAATAATAATAATAATAATAACACTTTGTGTAGCTCTTAAAAGAGCTTTTTTATTGGGTCGCCTCTTTTGCCTGGTTTTGTTGCTCATTTTTCACCACCCAGGGGACACGTGTAACTTAGGAATGTTACAGACGCAAACAACTTTTTATAGTCTTACAATGGATTCCCTCACACATGGGCATAATGGGATGAAGCGGCAGACCAACTGGCAAAAAAGGGAACTAGAATCCTAATCCAAGGCAACAACACCACAACCATAAAGCAGAAAACACAAGAAATAAAAGCAACTTTCGATCATAAACAAGCACTAGAAAATATGGAAGGGGAAAAATGGGAAATGGTATCTACACTATATAACAGGACAAAGAAAGCAGGTCGTCAAGAAGCTGTCAGGACATGACTGCCTAGCCCACCACCTCAACAGACTCAAGATTCTCCAGTCCCCTGCATGTGTTCTGTGCCAAGGACAGGATACCATCATGGATGAAACCCACCTGCTGGAGTGCAACAGCCTTAATCGTGAAAGACAACAAAGTGGAGACTTAGTGAGCATTCACATTGAAGTAGCATAGCATGCGAATCACACTATGTGGATGCAGGCTGCACATCGAGTAGCATGGTTCACAGTTTTGCATTCATACCGAAGTAGCGAATGCGATCTGCAGTTTAACGTACATTATATATTTTCACTTTAACAATTGAGAAGCTCATTTAAAGTAATGTAATTTACCTAAAGAGGATATAGTTTCAGCAATTTTAATCCAGGCTTTTTTCCTACTAGTTTTGATTGCCATATCGTATAGTCTACGCATGTACAAATTGTATGTTAAATAGCTCTCTTTCTACCAGTTTTCATAACATCTTTGCCGTAATCTACCGCTACACAAGCGAATATGTGTTGAATTTTCTTAACAATTAGAAAACAGCTGAAAAGGCAACTGTACGCATGCATCATCCCGAGTAGCGTCGCATGAAATAAGTCCAGATCTATCAGAAGAAATGAATGTCGCACTCTGCGAGCTACACTATTGCCACGCTACTTTGGTGTGAAGACTTGAACTTGTTTATTTGGGATTTAAAATGAGTAACGTGCAGCGTGCATCCAGGTAGCATGTCGCAAGTGGCATGCTACTTCGGTGTGAATGCTCCCTTAATGTCTCTTTATTGGGAAGCCAGAAGGAAGATGATGATCGTATCAAATCCTGCCATTGGATAATAATAATAATAATAATAATAATAACAATAACAACAACAACAACAGCTCATATCTTAACATTTCCAGAGACTCATTTCAAAGACCATACAAACATGACTGCTGTGATACCCTCGAATTTAGCATATTGGTAAATCTTCATTGCAGATACCTTGCAAGAAATCAGCAGTTCATGTTAAATGCAAGTGCATGAAAATTAATAACGAATCTTGTAATTTCAAAATATTGAATAGCCTCATACAGTTGTTGGAGGAAGGGAGTTAAACGTACATGTCTTGCCTCCCTACCACATGCAGTCGCATCGAACTGTCACATAGCTGTTGCAAGGCAAAGTTCCTATAGACCTATGTGTAGTTTGCCTTCTCTTCCTGCCCTTATCACTATGGGAGGAAATACTGAATGATGATAAATTAAACCTCTTCTGGAACATATGCTTGTATTCGAGCACATCTTGTGAAGTAAGCAGTTAGGATTAGCAAAGTGAATCTCATGTGCTGTTTTAATTAGTTACATTAAATGATTACTTTGGCCATTTATGATGGGCACAATATGTAGTATGTTAGCCTGAGTTCTTAACACCTAAGTAAAGATCTCGCACAAAATCTGTGCCGATGTTGACCCTTACTCACTAGAGAGAGAGACAGCTTGGTCTTCACAAATAGAAAGGGAGTTAGTAGTGTGCCTCATAGCCCATAGCTATCGGTTGAGTGATGTCACAGCGAGCGCTTCATTTCTATGACGTAGGCAATCTGCATAGATTTCGTGCAGGATCTTTAGTTGTGTCTAGATAAGAAACGTCAACATTGTGAACAGGTGCAAAATTAAACTTTGTTTTAATCATGGAAATTCAGTGGTCACACTTCTATAACACCCATACAAACCCTTGTTCAATATTATGATAAGCCATACATACATCCAAAGGCAATTAAAACAAAATCATCTGTTTTGAAATAATTGTAAACAAAGAACTTTCCTCTACTTTAGTGCTAAATTGTGAAATCTGTCAGAATGGAACTGGAACAAAGTGATTTATTCTTTTTGAGTACCCATTCATTTCAAATTATCAAATTGCTTCCAATGATAAAAACGATTGTTCACACCAGTTTAAAATTGGATGGTTGATACAGTGCTTAAGTATTTTACATGGGTGGATTCATTCTAAGTATGGCAAAGATGCCGATAAATTTAAAACAAAATTATTCATTTATTTATTGTGTACTCTCATGTGTCTCTTAAGTTTGGACTTTTCAATAAATGTCTTTTCACACAAATCACAAGCAAATGGCCTTTCGCCAGTATGTGTCCGTTGATGAATTCTGAGATGGTCAGCTTCGTAATAACGCTTATCACACAGGTCACAAGAAAACCTCTTCTCTCCCTTGTGGTAGCGCTTGTGTGTGATTATCTGTCTTTTGGAATAGAATGCAGCACTGCATACATCACATTGAAAAGCCTTCTTACCAGCATGTACAAGCTCGTGATACTGCAGCCCTGATTTTGTAAAGAATTTTTTACCACACTTAGCACATGCAAATGTTTTTCTCTCTCCGTGGTGTTTCATATGTGTCTTCAAAGAGGGCAACAAGGTGAACTGTTTGTTGCATAGGGTGCAAATGTAAGGCTTTTCTCCGTTGTGTGAACGTGTATGACCCTGTAAACCTGTTTTTGTGGAAAATTTCTTGCCACAGATATTGCACAAGTAAGATTTCCCTCCAGAGTGCAATGGAAGATGTTCATTGAGACGAGAAATGGAAGCAAAAGCTTTACCACACACTTGGCACCCATAAGCTTTATCGGTTCTATGCGACACCTGGTGCTGAGAGAGAGCACCTGACGAAGGAAATGACTTACCACACTGTTCACAAAGGATTCCACCACTTTTCTGTCCTTCACTATGAGCAATTAAATGCTGTTTCAAATAAAATTCCCTGGTGAAGCTTCTTGAACACATTGTGCATGAAAATTCATCTTGATTAGGTTCTGATTCCATTACAGGTGGAGTTCCATCTACCTTGTGTGCTGTTCTAATGTGTCTGGCAAGGTCCCTTGCTCTTAGAAATGCATTGCTGCAGTTCTTACAAATAAAGTTGCGCTCTCTTGAGTGCAGTAAGATATGACGATCAAGATAGACTTGCTTGCTGAAAACTTTGGAGCATAAATTGCATGCGAGCACTGGTGAGAAGCTGATGTGCTGTGGTGTCATCTTGCAGTCAGATTTCATGACGAATAACTCTCTACTTGGTGTGTGTAAAAAACCATTATATGTACTATTTTCATTCTGTTCGAAGGAGTTATTAAATAGTGATTCATAATCGGTACAATGATTGCTTTCTAATCTCACCAATTCATCAACTGCCTTATCTTCTTCTTCTATCTTTGCAAGAGTTCTCTGTAACAAGCAGAAAAGAGTTAGTTAGAAGAAAATATATAAAAACAGAACATCTGATAGTCTGTTAGGATTTCTAAGGTACTGGTAGTTGTGGTTGCTGTTTTTGTGCAGATCAGTTTTACAACATAGATTAGTGTTGTTAGTGTAAGGGTCTCTCATTAAACTTCCCGATACATACCTTCCAGGTAGTTTTACTGGAAGATTTCTTATACTGTCATCACAGAATTACTATATAGAGGGGTGCAGTAACATTTTGTAACTTGAATAGTAGAACAGTGAGCTGCCCAAGTCTGTTTCTTCTATTTAGAGCAGCCTCTGCTAGGTGCGACAATTCTAAATTGCATCAGAACATTTCAAGCACGTTAACCCATTTGTGTAATTCTACATCATTCAGATATGAATCTAAAGTGGCTGCCATTTTCTTTCCACCAAATCTGCCTATCTGGCAGTTGCTGGTTTGTCCTTCACCTTCCCAATCGCCAAGCTGCAGGATGTTCTCGCAGATTTCATTTAAAGGGAGGTAGTAGTACATATTTTGAATCTATTTTCCAGATAAATGTGTAATGTTGTCCAAAGCAAAGAACTTCCCTATGAGGAATGCAAGGAATGTGACCGTTACATTACGAGTCAGAACCTTGCTGTGCTGTTGTGAAATTACATTACACTACACTATCTGACACAATAAAAAATTCTCCTTCGAGAATCGAAAATTATAATATAGCCGAGTATTATATATAATAAATATATATTATATTACATTATTATTTCATTTATATTATATTATAGGCCAAATATTTTTATGTTCATAGAGATTCTTGGTGCAAGCAATAACAACATCACACACGGAAGCAAGCTGGTTTCCAACAAGAATCTATCTAGATACTTGTGTTGGTAGCCCACACCACCTCCTCCACCATCTGCTCTCACCCCTCTACATAGCAGTGCACCCCATCCAAGGAAGTTCTTTGCTTTGGACTACAGTAATCTGCAAGATGTAAGTAAACCAGGGGTTTATCTGGAGGTGGTAGTACAACTCCTTAGTATTGTAGAATTTATGTACAAAATAAAGTAAAATAGGTTCTCAAACTAGGGTCCTGCCCAAAGAAAAGTCATGGTGTCATATGACGTTGGTCATGAATAGGGTTCGGATGTTTATGACCTAAAAAAATGGAAAATATGCCCTTAAAAATGACTGAATATGACCCAAAAAATTGTAAATACGACCTAATAAAAGAAAGTATTTTCTAATAATAAATGTTCCACTTTTAAACGTTTAATGAAACTAAATTACTACATCGCATGAATGCAATCAGGATCGTGTTTTTAAGAATTTTACATATTATTCACAGTTTTGCTTGTAATGGACATCTAATTTTAAAGCATTTGCTTCTGTGTGATTGCTTCACCACTTCAATATAATATTTTGTAGTCCATGCGTGTCCCTATAAAACATGAAAAATTGCATTAATTTAAAAATTAAATTACCTATTAATTGGGCATAAACATTAAATTAATGAAATAAATTTCAAAGTAGGCTATTAGGTACCAGTTTTCAGTCTCCAACCACGTGCATTTTAAGATAATCGAATAGAAATCTTCTCCTGTTGTCACTTAATATCGTCTTAAACCGCGAGAAGCTCCTTTCGACGTTACAGGATGTCACAGGTGCATATTTGAAGAACGTCATTAAATCGTTTTGCAGCCGTCACTTTAATTTCACACACTTTGCAACACAAAATTTTCCCGTCGGTTCAGAAGTGGTTTTCTCCAAACTCTTTAACAAAACTTTTTAGTTTTACACTTTCAGAACACTTATTAGTCGGCATTTTGATGTTTCCCGGATACCACTGCAAGTGTGAACTGAAAATCTTTTAAAACTGTCTCTATTGAAAGTTGTTAACAAGGAGGAAGAAGGTAAAATCCCGTGCATTGTGCTCCAACTACCTGCACTTGTTATTGTCCCTTCCCATTCCAGTTACAGTCAAACCAAAATATTAGTAACTCTTTCTCAAAAAAATTTTAACTCTACGACTTAGTGCCTACAGTATACTGTGCAATTGTGGTCTTTTACCGAATTTATTACTGAAATATGACGTTAAATTAAAAAATGACCGAAATATGACCAAAACTATAAAAATGTCCAAAATATGACCTGTGAAATTGTGCTCTTTTACCGAATTTATGACTTAAATATGACGTTACATTAAAAAATGACCGAAATATGACCTAAACTATAAAAATGTCCAAAATATGACTTTATATGTAAAATAAAAACGGTCCAATTAGGATAACAAAAGTGCAATTCGTGTTTAATTTCAGTTTGCGGCAAGATTAGAGGTCAGGATAAAAATATGATATGTCATGAACATCCGAACCCTAGTCATGAAGTTAAATAATATGATAGATTTTCTGAGAAAAACAAACACATATCAAAAGCATTTAATTAGACACAGTTATCAAAAACACTTTTATTTTTAAAAACACAGTCCAAAATAACTTTATTTTTTCTACCTCACTGTAGGTCTGTAGGTACTAGAGGTGTACATATTCTGATTTTAGCTTGCCTGCCCCTTTGAAATTCTGCAACCAGTCACAGCTTTTAACTTGCTTGACTTGAAAGCAAGCCAGATTACAACGATGATAAGAAATACTGTCGCTATGAGTCATAAGCTCTTCATAACTTGGTGGGTTGCTCAGGACCTAAGGAAACTGCAAGGCCTGGCGGAAAGAATATGAAACTGGGTATAGCAGTGCACTGGTAAGTCGTGCAGTTACGTAGTTGAACTTCAGATGTATTTAGAGAATTTCACCCTGAAGGAAGCCGAGGAGAAACTAAAATGTGGACAGTTTGAATTAATTATCAATGAACAATGTACTAGTCCGGCATGGGAAAAATTTTCAAACATTTTCGAGAAAACATCATAAAATCATTAATAGCAATAACAAAAATCCCTTTAGGCAAGCCTACAAGCTGAGGTAGATTTCGAAGTGCTTTTGTTTTAATTTACTGTCGCTGCGTAGCACTCTTCTTCTTTAGCCTTGGCATGACAAACCCGCAATAATAACTGCAAAAAAGAGGAAAGAGAACTTTTTAAAACATTCAAATCTCGCCTTATATGAGAACTATCAAGAAACTAGTTATTGATTTGTAGAGTACTCATCAAGAGCTTTTCAACGATACCCCACAAGACGTAGTTTCGAAAATTTCGAATTTCCATCCCCATACCCCCACCCCCACCCCCACTCGTACTCCCAAAACCCCCGAATCGTTGGTGTCACTGTGAACTCCATAAGGAGTACTCTAATTTTTTCAATCAAAGTTTCTCTCTATACTTCATAGGGGCCGAGATATAAATGTTTTAAACATTCAACCCCCTCCCCCGACCACCCCCTTAGGCCAATTTTGCTCATTAACGAACTTGTCTGAACTATTGGGCCTAGAAATAACATAATAAAATTTGATTCAAATATCTTTAAAATTACGGCCACTAGCGTGTAAAGATATATATGCATATATATAAATATATATATATACATATACATATACTGTATATAAATATAAATATCACAATTTTTTTAACAGGCGGTGGTTTCGTACTTAGGGAGGCATGAAACGTAACGATATGAACGAATTTTTTGAAAGTCATTAGGTAGATTTTTCTTCGAAATCTACCTAATAATAAAAATAATAATTGTGTTAAGACGCTAAAACGATTTTTAATACTTTATCCACCTTTTATTTATCTGCATGGTGAATTTCTTCTACCAGCATGTAGAAAAGCAAGAAAGTATTACCTACACTCAGCAACTACAGTTGTTTAGCTGATAGGATTGTCGCAAGCTTATTCTGACTTGCCTAGGCTGGGTTTGACCTGACCCATCAGGCTTAAAGAAACCTGCCTGCTTCCTAGCTATGACGCTGGCAACTTGCTTGCCTGGCGTTCAAGCGGGTTTGGGCAAGCTAAAATCGAGATTTGTACACCTCTGGTAGGTACACGTGTTCAACCCAAAAATTCTGTGTCCATGTACTCTTTAATACTAATAGCCTACGTGTTTGAGGTTCCTGAATCTAAAATACAATATTGATTTTGTTTAAATTTTGGACACAAGGTGCTTCTACTGAAGGCTAAAACTTTTAGTAGACATGTTTTCTCACTAAACTTCTCTCCATTATATGCACAAACTCAAGCTTAAAGAAGTTATGTAGGTGTAATACATTGAATTTTTAAAAATATGTTTGTTTTTTTATTTATGCTTATTATAATCATGCTGCTTATTATAATCAATTAATCACTTTGGGATGCAGCTAATCTGAAATATTAACAGATTGATAATAGTAGCCAAAACAATTACGGTAATTCAACATTATTTAATCATACATAAGCTAATTCACTACAAAACAGAATTAAAAGCTATTTATTATATTTATTCATAAAAAGTAAAGTGTTCCCTATTACAGGTCATGGAGGCCCAGAGGGTAACAGGAGGTTGAGGCTCCCAGATTTTTAGACATCGGCACATGAAAGTGGTAAGGTTGTCAGCCTTACGCACCGGCCGCCTTTACCCCCAGGATTTCTCCTGGTACTCATTTCTGTTAGAGGCTGAGTCGACCCCAGGGCCATAGTGCCACCAGAAAGATTAGGCCAATTGAAAAACTCCAATGACCTCATCAGGGATCGAACCCGCGACACAATGTTATCACTGAACCACTAATAGACCACAAGCATCTGTATTTTCAATCAGTAAAACGTTTTTAATTGTTTCTGTTTTTTTCTTGGGAATATTTCATAATGTTTTTGGAAGTCTACTGAGCTGTAGTGAATACCGCATAGGAAACATCTAACACTGTCTGTTCAAATCTTTACATTTTACACTGATCATCACTGCAACCAACACTGTGATCTTCACAAATCAAAACCTGCAGCTAAACTCAGGGGCGAAGCGTTTTATTGCTTAAAAAGGAAAGTAGGGACCCCCAAACCCTCAAACTGGTCATTCTGCGAGCTGGGAACAGTACCATCACTTTCAATAGATCACAATACAGTTGATTTGGAAACGAAACTTTGAATAAATAGAATACTCAGGAATAAAGCCGCAAAAAGGAAAATGTGATAGTATAACCGAAACTTTGATCAAAATAAACAGCATTTTTTCAATGTATGAATATTAATCAGTACAGGACTTCATATGTGACAACATTACTCGACTGATAACATTATTTGCAATTAGATAAGAGGTGTTCACTGTCTATGAAACATCCCTATATTTATGGAAACCTTTAGGGCACCACCCAACTTCCTACAATTAAAACTAAACTCCATGGTGCTACATCCCTGGAAGGACTAGGCATACCATTCAACCGCTGTCATCTACCATATGCAGTTGGCAGGATTGGGGGCATGTGGTCAGCATGCTGACACCCTCATCCATTAATGATGGTTTCCATGACCAGAACCATTACTTTTAATTAACTAACTCCTCAGTTTGTATCACAAGGCTGAGTGCACCCCTTTCCAGACTCACTACCTCAGAAAATCCAAAGAGTCACCAGAGATTGAACCCAGGCCTACGGATCTGCAGCCAGTGACACTAACCACGAGACCACATAGGCGGTCAACTTTTTACAAGGGATTGTTATAATTTAATTGTCTACATGGGCCATGAACCATGCATCTTGGCTTGTGTGTAAGATATAAGTTTATTACATATTATTACTGGATACTATTAATGTATTTCTTTTCTTAAAAAACTAAACTCAGTGGCACTGCATCCCTGATGGGATTAGGCTTATCATCCAACAATTGCTTAATCTGCCATAGGCAGATTGCAGGATTGGAGACAGTGGTCAGCATGCCAGTACCCGTTAATGATGACCAGAGCCACTACTCCTAAATCAAGTAGGTCCTCAGTAATACTGTCTGAATCAGGAAGCTTAGTGCATTCCATTCCAGACAGCTTTACCCCAGAAAAGTCCAAGGAGGTCCTGAGAATCAAACCTGGGCTTGGAGGAATGAATTGATGGTAGTGATATAATGTGTAAACAGTCCTTCTCACAGTCAATACCCTACTTGAGAATAAAAGAAGCCAATAATGGCTCTTTAGATGGCAGTGACCTCTGCCACCCATAACATAACACACACAAACACAAACAAAGGATGTTGCCAAACTCTGCCGAATATGCATTTAATTTGCACAAAAACTACTAACTTATTGAAAAACTACAAAGAGAAAATTTATTCTTTATTTCTTCAACTGCTGATATGAAAAAAAGAAAAAAATAGAACAATAGACAATAGTACTTATTGAGCAGAGCACAGTTCAAGTTTAGGGACAATTTTTTTTTTCCAAGAAAAGTAATTGCTTGGGAAAAATAAGGTATCTTTTGTTTGGACACGTGAAGTCAGAATGAAAAATTCAATGCCATAGCCAGGATTTGAACCAGGATCTTCGGCTCTCCGTGCCGATGCTCTAACCAACTGAGCTACCATGGCAACATGCCGGTACAACATTAAATTCTCCAACTGACTCACAATCCCAGAATACCACCAGGTGTTCCCAATATGAGATACGAACCCAGTGGCGACTTACAAGCCGTAAGTGCTTAAAGACCTGGGCTTTATAGTAAACCGGCTGTTATGGCTTTGAATTTTTTCATTCTGACTTCACGTGTCCATCTTAGCCTACACACGGCCAGTGTGAAAGAATTATCATCCTATCTTTTGTTTGTTTCCATTGAAGGAATAAACTGTTAAAATCTGCAGAGTTATACCCCTTCCACTCGTATAAGAGAATGTTTTTGTTTTTCTTGGTTTTTACATATCTTTAAAAATATTATGCTATCATTTTTTAGACATGTTAATTTATTAAAGCAATGTCTTTACCTCTACAGCCTTGTTCTTCCGATCCTGGAGCAGTCTTGTATTTGCTGCAACACATTTTTGTTTGAAGGTATAGAACAATTCGATACACTGAAGGCAATGTTTGCAGATAAGTGATGGCATTCCTTCTTCCTCCATCATCTAAACACACAAACAACTTTTAAATACACAAGTTAGTTTTAATAAAATACAGTACAATGAAACCACTAACGGTTCCATGAAAAACTGAGAATGAATGAAACTACTGTCATATAAAATAGTTTGGAATTCATGATAAGGAACTGTTGAACCATTCAGGCAATGGCATTACAGTATTTTTCATATGAGAAGCCTTTTCCTTCACCGCCAATCACGTGTACGGGCTAAAGGACTGCCGCTTGCAGTAAGAGTCTTCCCTCCATCTCGCCGTCTCTGATTGGACCGCGTATCTAAGCAGGAGAAGGAAGAAAGGGCTTGTCATCTGCAAAACACTGTAGATGCATCAGACTTTCTTGTTGGTTCCTCTTCATGACTCAGTTTATGTTTAGGAGCCTGACTTTTTGGTGAAATGAAGTGGCTCATTTCAATATTAACTTCTTCCTGTTTCGATAGGTATTTTGCAAAATAAGTTATTTTATACTAGGCTACCATACATTTGAGATTGATGAAGATTACTCCTTTATTTACACTTCCAGTTATAAGAAATGAATAACCAAAATTATGGTACAGTGAACGCCGCTTAATGTAATTGAAAAATTGTTATCAGTCAGCTAATGTTATCACTTTTATGAACTCCCATACGGATTAAAACTGATACATTGAAAGATTGCTGTTTATTGTGATCAAAGATTCAATTTATGTTATCACATTTTCCTTTTTGCGGCTTTATTTCCAAGTGTTGTACATCATTCAAAATTTTATTTTGAAGGATTTTGTCTCTAACTCAACTGAATTGTGTTATATTCTGGAAGTAATGGTAGGCCTACTGTTTCCATCTCACAGGATGACCAGTTCGAGGGGGTGGCCTAACTTTCTACATTAAGTAATAAAACATGTTTTACCCCTCAGTTTAGCTGCTGCTTTTGGTTTATGAAGATCTCAGTGTTGACATGCAGTGATGGCTAGTGTAAAATGAAAAGACAGGCGTTACGTGTTTTACTACACGATGTTCACCACAGATCAGTATAGATTCCAAAAACACTCAAAACTCGTAACTGGGTATGGAGTATTGGTTATTGGACTCCAAAACATAAACGGATACAATTAAAACTTTGTATAGATTCCAAAAACACTCATAACTCGTAACTGGGTATGGAGTATTGGTTATTGGACTCCAAAACATAAACGGATACAATTAAAACTTTGTTACTGGTTGAAAAAATAGTTGCTTCTAGTCTATTACGAGTGGTTCAATGATTCAGTCACGTATTATTTTGCGAATAACTAGCCTTGAATTCTGTTTTGTAATGAATTATCTTATATATGAATAAATAACCTTCAATTACTTCTTTCGGCTACTGTTATCAATCGGTTAATATTATCAGATTAGCTGTGTCCCGAAGTGATCACAATAAGCAGCGTGCACTGTATTTTAAAACATTAACAATAAAAATACCTACTAGTTTCACCCATAAAACTTTCTTAGTTGCTTTATATCTTATGGAGGGACATTTTTTTATATGATTTGGCAAAGGTTCTTGGTTCTCTTAATAGAGTACCTGGGGCTTATCTTCACAGCTGCATTTTTCTGTAAAATAATAATAATAATAATAATGTTTTATTATTATTATTATTATTACAACTACTACAGATATTATTATTATTATTATTATTATTAAAGTAGTCCAATAGCTAGTATATAGTTGCAATTCTTAAGTATACAGTGTATGTAGAGGCCCTTTTTTTGATTATTATTATTTATTTATTAAATTATTACTGGCATGCTCCATTCCTTGAGAATACTACATGCCTTTAACTTCAATACACACAATTTGTAAATATTTAACTTACATTATAGTATGTTCAGTGAGAATGTTCTAAACATCTGCAACACTTAATTCTAATACAACATGTAAGGTTATTTAGTAAGGTAATTTGAAATTTAGTAGTAAGGTAATTTGGAATGTGCGCTTCAGTTATCTATATCTGTGAAGTTTATGGATTTCACAAAATTAACAAAGTTTTTTAAATGAGTTTTCATAAGTTCCTCTTTGGTTATGCGCCACGTGCATCCTCTACTTTATATCTTCCTGATCATGTCATTTCTTTGTTGGTTTACAATTTTACATCGGAATATTATGTGATCTACCGTTTGATCCTCTTCTTGGCACTTGCATAATGGGCTATCCAGCAAAGCAAATCTGTGGCGATACGATCTAAGGTTGCCATGTCTTGTGATGTAGTGAATTCTTGGCAAATAGGCAGCCTCTGTCTTAATCTGCTTCTCACGGGTGGGAAGAATTCTTTAGTTATTGCTTCTTTTCTTGATGCTGTCCATTGCTGTTGCCATGCATCAAGTTCAGCTTCTTTCTCTCTCTAGTTATTAGAACTTCTTTTGGTGTTTTATCATATCTTATTTCATTATCTTCCACAGCAGCCTCCTTTGCTAGTCTGTCCACCATTTCATTTCCATATATCCCCAAGAGTCCTTTCACCCAGCCGAAATGCAGTGTCAATCCTGATTTTGTCAGATCCAGGATTTCAGTTTTGATTGATTTTATCAGCTGGTTGTGCTTCAAGTTGTTTCTGAGTAGGTCTAGGGTTATCTTGCTATCAGTAAGCAATGCACCGTGTTTTAGAGGCCCTTGAAAGTTATCGAGGACAAGGGCTAAAAAATATTCAATGATGGACATATGTGCATTAGTATGATAGGCAAGTAAAACAACACATGCAAAAAAAAAACTCTGATACGCTAATGACTTTTATACAGACCTAAGTGGTAATACACAACCACTGTTAAATAATAACCATAACAGCAGCTGTTGGAAAGTCTCCATTTGCATTCACATCCTCGTAAAAAAAAAAAAATTAAAACACTATGCATAATGGTCCGGTTTTCCACTGTACGTCACAATAATAAAAGTTAAAAAAGTAAAAACGAAAGATAAAAGAATGATTACCAGTGGATGCAGTATTAAAACTCATCAGTTCAGTTCAGGACATGCCATTTAATAACGATAGAGCTAGCAGGTATCGTATACAATGCACAACAAATGACCACTCAATTAGACCCATACATTGAGTAAGAGAAATTAAAGCAATACCAGTCAAGGAACTATTGCAAGTGAATAATAATCTTTCAAGAAAGTGATATGTATTACAGTAAATAGAGACCACAGGGTCAGGGTGAAATTTTACAATAGTTCCTAGCCCTGATTTCTCTTCCTCAGAGTAAGTTTGATGTAGGATAAAGTTAATTCTGTAAAAAAGAAAAAAAACCCAATTTAAGTTATATCCATTTGTTTCTAGGACTTGTTTTGTTTTGATGTGAAGAACTCGCCCCCACAGTTTTTACCCAATATTTCATATTCAGCCTGTATAAAAGTAAAATCAATCAAAGAAATAGCTTCTGTATTTTCATGAGAATTCAAATCTATCAGTGAATACGATCTTTGTTTATTTATTATTGTATATTTACTTAATTATTTTTTATGTTTTATTTATTTTTATTATATATACAGTAATGAAAGAATGCTTCCAAGAGAATTTGCAAGATGTGCTAGTCCCACACCAGAAAACCAATTAAATGTTCACGCCACATATGTAAGAACCAATAAAACATTCACTTTGCTTATAAATATTGATCTGAATGTGGTAGGTGTTGGAACTGAATAATATGATCTCAATCCAATGGGAACCTTTGAATGTGGTAGGTGTTGGAACTGAATAATATGATCTCAATCCAATGGGAACCTTTTGCGTGCAGTTAAAAATTTTACCAGAAAAGTGCGGCAGGGTCAGATGTGGTCCTGCTCTGAAGTTCTGCCTCATGCTTATGTGTATCAATAAATGTGAAAAGTGTTGGCTTTCTTATAAAAATTGGCGATTAATAACGTTTAAGTTATATTCCAGAAGTCAAATACCTATATTCTGCCTAGGAGAGCATGAGATCACCAGAAACAAGTATTGATTTTTTAATGTCTTTGCGAAGTAATTGGTTAATTTATGTTAGAAATAACCTGTAGGGTTTGCCATCAAAAAGAGGAACAATAATTATTTTCAGTGGCAGAGACATGTATAGATTAGTAACAAATACTTCAAAATATTTAAGTTATCCTACATAAGTGAATCTTACCCATATGACGAAGATATTGGAAACTTGACCATCTGTTGTAGATAATGAGAATAGGCCTACTACTACAGTAGAGTCCTGAAAACTCTGCCTAATGTGGACCAAAGGGTGGCCGAGTGTGTGAAAATGCCGGGTTATCGGGTAAGGTTTTAAAAAAGAATAAGTACGAGTATTTCCTCAGAAAATACAGTACTTATATGTACTGGTTGCTTAAGAATACATAAAGCTGACTATAATGAAAATTAACTAGCCGACTTTGCAAAAACTGGCTACATTTTTTTAAAGAAATGCATAATATCCTGTTGTTTTCCGCATTGCACGGGTTTTTTTCGCCTTGCCAGGGTGTGGCCGAGTTATCTGGACTGCCAGGTTATCGAGTGCCGAGTTTTCGGGACTCTACTGTACCTGTTAAGTTTTATTCGGTGTAAAAATGATTAAGATAATGAGTCAATTCTGAGGGTCTTGAAAGTGTTGAGCGAGGAGATTTGAAGGAATTCATAGACTATTAACTATTACCATCCGTTTAACCTTCTTTATATTTTATAACCATATACTTCTTAAAGCATATGTGTACACCTCTGTTATACACAGAGGATTGCCACAACATGTTTTCTGGCATTCTGACTGATAATTTAGTCGGTCCCATTAACTTATGTTCAATGCAACAGACGACATGCTTCGACCTCATGTGGTCCTGCGGCCACCTATCGGGAGTCGCTGACAATAAGGTTCTCATATGATCCTACATTTTAGATCATTGACTTTGAAATCCACATTGATCTGAATCCTATTTTCACAAGGAATTCAATATGGTAAGCGTATTCAGATCGATTTGAATTCTCTCTGAAAGTGTATTAGTTTTCTATGGATGGATTCCCTTTCTGCTTTTATGCAAATTGGGACTTAAGCATTCCAATTACAGTCCGGATAGTCCCCACCAAACAGCGAGGGCTGGTCCCTTCTAAGCATCACTGCTAAAAGGTACAGTTCCTAACCTCAAAAGACAAACAACTTGAAATTTTCTGTTTCAGTGCGTCATTATTAAATATACGAATGGTGCCATCGTGTTCTAAACACAGGCGACAACATTTCACAATACGATCCATCGCATTAATTTGTCTCAATAAAAGCTGCTTTTGAATACACCACGGCAACAACCAGGTCGTCGAGCCATTACGTTGGTATTATATCACTGATCAGGCATGCCAAACGGTGAATACAGAATTTATCTTTGAAATATCTTGTAATCATGAATCAACGTAGGCTATAGAGATGGGAATCTGTTACTTTTTTTGGAACAGTTACGTTACTGTTACAGTTACACGAAAGTAACTGTTATTTATAACCGTTACCTGTTACTTTTCTTGTATATTACGTAGTTAATCGCCAGATCACTTCCCACTTGTAGGGGAATGCCCTTTATCTCCCCCCCCCCCATAACGGTTATGGACGTAGCCAAGGCTGGGGCTCTAGGGAGGGACCCCCCCGAAATAAAAAACAGTTGTAAAATTTAGCTTTCAATTAGGGATGATAATCGATAGTTAAAATATCGAGGTTAAAATCGGAGATAACCATCGATATGACGATAATATCGGCCTGAAAACATCGATGTATTTAGACAAAAAACATCGATGTATATTTAAAAAGGCCTAGGTATCAGAAAATTAGGCAAAATTCATAAATAAACAGAAGTATTTCCATGAAAACAATCGATGTAAAAAATCAATGTTTTGTGAAATTAAGCTCATGTAAATAAAATTATATCGTAGAACCAAGGTAGCCTATTAATCTTCTTTTTGTTACAAAAACATCCATGTCGGGGAGAAACATCGATGTAGCAAATACATCAGTTGTTTTCCATCGATGTAAAAAACATCGATTATCGTCATGAAAATAAACTTTTTGGAATTTTCCTGTGGTTTACAGCCTAAAAGATATAAGTATACCAAATTTCTAGTTTCTAGCTCATCTGGAAGTGGGCAAGCATTCATGTCAGTGAGCCAGCCCTTTTTTCGGGGGTTTTTAGGGCTAAAAATATAAAAACTACGGTACTTTTTGGAATTTTCCTGTGGTTTACAGCCTAAAAGTTATATGTGTACCAAATTTAAAGTTTCTAGCTATAATGTCAGTGAGCGAGCCCTTTTTCGGGGGTTATAGTGCTAAAAATTAAAAAAAAAAACACTTTTTTTGGAATTTTCCTATGGTTTACAGCCTAAAAGCTATATGTGTACCAAATTTCAAGTTTCTAGCTCATCTAAAAGTGGGCAAACAGTAATGTCAGTGAGCGAGCCCTTTTTCGGGGGTTATAGGGCTAAACATTTATAAAAATTACTTTTTTGGAATTTTCCTATGGTTTACAGCCTAAAAGCTACATGTGTACCAAATTTCAAGTTTCTAGCTCTTCTGGAAGTGAGCAAACAGTAATGTCAATGAGCGAGCCCTTTTTCGGGAGTTTTTAGAGCCAAAAATAGAAAAAACACTTTTTGGAATTTTCCTGTGGTTTACAGCCTAATAACTATATGTGTAACCAAATTTCAAGTTTCTAGCTCATCTCGAAGTGAGCGATCCCTTCTTCAGAGGTTTTTAGGGCTAAAAATTAAAAAAAATTACTTTTTGAAATTTTCCTGTGGTTTAGAGCCAAAAAGCTATATGTGTACCAAATTTAAAGTTTCTAGCTCATCTGGAAGTGGGCAAACGTTAATGTGAGTGAGCGAGCCCTTACTCGGGGGTTTTAGGGCTAAAAATTAAAAAAAAACTTTTTTGGAATTTTCCTGTGGTTTACAGCCTAAAAGCTATATGTGTACCAAATTTCAAGTTTCTAGCTCATCTGGAAGTGGGCAAACATTAATGTCAGTGAGTCAGTCAGTCAGTCAGTCAGCCGTGTGGCTTTATATTATAGGGATTTTATTATTAGTAGTAAAATTATCAATATTATTTCGAATAACTTACTACAGTTATTGAATTCATATTTCATGCTATATACCCACATTCTAAGTTTAAATTATCCAGTAAAGGCAATATCGTATTTTGATAAATTTTTTAAGTGGTATGTAAAGCAAGAAATATATATGAGATCAGACAGCATGAATTCTATGCATGAACTCTTTACGCCCATTAATAATTAAGAAAATAACTTTTTTTAAATTTATTTATTTTATTATTTTTATTTTTTGTTATTTTTTATTCTTATTTTTTTTGTTTTTTTAATTTTTAATTTTAATTTTTTGTTTTTTATTATTTTAATTTTTTATTTTTTTATAATTTTTTTTTTTTTTATTATTTTTGTTTTTCAAATATTGGAAGTAACAGATGTAACGAAAGGCGAAAGTCACGGATAAAACACTTGTAACAGAAATATTAGAATTAACTGTAACAGGTCAGAGTAACTGGAGCAGGTGGAAATAACAGTAACAGGTCAGAGTAACTGGAGCAGGTGGAAATAACAGTAACGGGTCCGAGTAACTGGAGCAGGCGAGAGTAACAGTAACAGGTCAGAATAACTGGAGCAGGTGGAAATAACAGTAACGGGTCCGTGTAACTGGAGCAGGTGAAAATAACAGTAACGGGTCCGTGTAACTGGAGCAGGTGAAAATAATGTAACGGGTGTAACTCTCGACACGTTACTTTGTTCCAGACCAGTTACATTCGCTCGACACGGACAAATTTCTCAACGCAACTAATAATAACAATAATAATAAGTAAATAAATAAAATAAAAATCAAAACAAAAAATAAAAGTATTAAAAAAACCCTGAGAAAAAGGAGAGCTGCTGAGAAATTTGGAGAAACTATACAGAATTCTTATATATTTATATATCTTTACACGCTAGCGGCCGTAATTTTGAAGATATTTGAACCAAATTTTATTATGTTATTTCTAGGCCCAATAGTTAATGAGCAAAATTGGCCAAAGTGGGGGGGGGGGTCGTGGGAGGGGGTTGAAATTTTGAAAAAATTATATCTCGGCCCGTATGAAGTATAGAGAGAAACTTTGTTGGAATAAATGAGAGTACTCCCTATGGAGTTCACAGTGACAGTAACGATTCGGGGGTTTTAGGGGTACGAGTAGGGGTGGGGGATGGAAATTCGAAATTTTTGAAACCACGTCTTGTGGGGTATCGTTGAAAAGCTCTTGATGAGTACTCTACAAATCAATACCTAGTTTCTCGATAGCTCTCATATAAGGCGAGATTTGAATGTTTTAAAAAAGTGCTCTTTCCTATGTTTTGCAGTTATTATTGCGGGTTTATCATGCCAAGGCTAAAGAAGAAGAGAACTGCGCAGTGACAATAAATTAAACCAAAAGCACTTCGAATTCTACCTCAGCCTGTAGGCCTTCCTAAAGGGATTTTATTTCACTTCACACAAATGCAATTAATAGGAAATGATCAATCTCCGCCATTTCATGCAGATGTCTAAACTTAAATAGATGAATTTTCGCTTCTCATTGTAATGATTGCTCGATGGCGTAGTGGGTAAGATGAAGGGCTAATATGCTAGCGGTCCCGTGTTCGGATCTCCTTGGGTCGAACATTTAAAGGATAGGAATAGATAGGTAGGGTAAAGGAGAAAACGGATTGAATAGTAGGAAAGGGTAAAGAAGTGGTGAAAGGGGGGGGAGCCAGAATTTCCAATACTGCTAGTAGTTCCACCATTCACATCTAGATGTCTCGAGTGGGAAGAGCTAAAGGGACGACCTGTTTTTCCCTCGTTTTTTAATAAAAAATCTCGGGGGAGGACCCCCATTTTTTGGATTTCCAAATTATAGCAAACTTTCGTCTGTGTCGGTCCCTCCTTTCAGTATTTTCTGGTTCCGCCTTTGGTTGAGACGAAAATAAGATATCCTAGGAGGAGCTTTGGTAACCGTTACTTTTGATTTTTTGTAACAGGTCGTTACCGTTACATACATGTAACAGTTACAAGAAATATTCCCCATCTCTAGTAGGCTACGGTTTTTTTGGTGCAGCGGAATTATGCAGTGCAAGTTACTTTGACAATGGCGGTGTGCCCGGCAGTGAAGAGGGTGTTATTCCTATAATTTTGGCTCAAATGAATCTATGTGAAAACTTATAAATGTCTGTCCACCACTGAATGGTTATATTAAATTATGGGAACAGTACACGCTAAGGTAATAAATATTACGAATGCTGTTTTGCAAATACTGTCCGATTGTGTAATCTCTATTATTAGTACTCAGCCTTCAGACCATATGACCTGAGCCGTGTTTCTAACTTCAAATTTATTCTGCTAAGAGTTTTCCTGCTATTTTATTATTTTGTATTTTATGAGGATATTAAATGGCCTTCGATCCCTGCTGAATATATGAATTATATGTATATAGTATAATTTTAGATAACCTATGTGTAACTTAAAATTGGACAATGCCAGAAAACTTGGGTACATCTCAAGTTCTATTCGAATTTAAAAAAAAATTGTGGTCTGTCTGGATTTTCCTGAGAAAGTAGGGCCTATCAGACCTTAACTGCACTTTACTATTTTTTTAAAGTCACATCTTTGTATCTTAGTAGGCTACAGAAAGACTTGCTTATGTGAGATAGTTGTCGATTTTCTTTCTTGCTTTTATTCTTTGTTTTTATTATAATGATGCTTCAGAAGAGACTGACGAAGATAAGCGATGTAAACAATCTGATTTGCAAGAACCAGTACCATCATAGGCTGATAATACTTGGGGGGGGGGGCAAGGTATGGCAAGGGCGTCCCATGATAAGCAAATTTAGTACTGTAATGTGGACATGACGTACAATTATTTTACGAAGTCGGCATAGCTTCACCTCTATTCGCTTGGAAACCCCTCACCTTCCCAGGCCTCAATACATGATCAGAGGCAACATTTTACCATGACCCAGGCCCAGACTGTTTGTATGAACTTTTGTGACTGTTACCATTTGTATTGACAGTGTGAAAAACAGATGAAATCAATCACAGATGCACAAACTAATATCAGTAACTTTTACACAATTTGCACGCATGTTTTAATAATTAATACATGATCAGAAAGTGGCAGTAGGCCTGTACGGAGAGGCATGCACATTACTAAGTCTGTTGCCTGTACGTTCTGTCCTCCCCCCCACAACAGGCTATTTTACTTTCATCATATTTCAATTCTTTCTCCCAATATTTTCATTACATTGCCCCTCTGAGTAGGTCTTACCAGTATGATGTCAGTGCCACTTTTCGGGCCCAGTCCTATCTCCTCAACATTACAGTTTTAATTTTTACGAAACGAAACAACATTAAAAATGTGTCCCAAGGTGCAAGGATTATAATTAAGTGCGAACCGCGAAATTTGTTAATATATAAGAAAACATCCTGTAATTCTCACACCGGTACCTTAAAATACATAATTCATGATAATAAATTAGAACTGATGGCCTTTTATCGAGTAAACTTAGAATTCTACCTAACAAGTTAACCAACATGACAAATCTCGCAGGAGATATAATATGGCACATTTTCTAAATGCATGACTCCGGTATGCCATACTAAACTAATACCTCTGTTGATGTAGCTCTATGTAGACGTAGATGTAGATGTAGATATCTCGTCCTGTAGATCCTGTGTTGAGCGGGGCTCAAGGATATAGAACACGTCAGATTATCAAAAAATACATGCATGTTATAACAATAATGTACACTAACTGCAAGCTGCCAAATTTATCCAAGCTGGAAATGTTCCTCCAAATTGTAGAAGGTGTGAGTTATTAAAAATTCTTTGACAGATGTTTTGAAAGGTTTGCTCTTTCTTTGAATACATAATAATTTAATGTTGTTTGGAAGCTTGTTATAGGCTATATCTGTATTGCAGAATAATAAGCACCATAATCTAACCAACCTAACGTAACCTAACAGCCACTAAAATTGAATCTACCTGCAAGAAAGACAGTTGGTAGGCTATCCTGCTTCGCTCAGAACCATAATATAGCTGGCGTGTTTTATGCATAATAATAATAATGAATTTAAAGGTAAAAATATATGAAAAAGTTGAAAATACGGCAAGGATATACTTTCCGACTCACCCTGCTCCCCTTTCCATCGGCCGCTTCCCCTCACCGCCTAACGCGCATCTTCCCGCACGCAGCTATGGCTCATGCTGGCCGCTACTGCCGCTTTCTGTGTTGCAATTACCATTATAAAAAACAAAATAAAATTTCACGAATTATAGAAAATGTCGAACAATTAAAAAAATACCCTTGTACCAAACATCACATTTCACGATCTTTAAACACCGATTTGATAATATAAAAAATCGAAATTTACATAATATTTCCCAATTTTTAAAAACGCCGTGTTATGATATAAAACATAGCTCAATCGATGCAGAAAAATTCCCTTGCACCAACAGTACTCTTTTCGTAACAAACAAAACATTTCAAAATTTGAAAAAGCTATTCTTGCGTTAACACTCGCGAATGCATGAAGTCACTCTTAGTACCTATATATACATGAAATCTTTCTTCACTGCTCAACTGTCATTCGCGGCGTAGGGGGTTCAGACTCCTAGCTATAACGCTAGAGGTTCCGATAGATAGGTAGGGTGACGAGGAGGTGAGAGGAAGAGAGGAAAGAGAGAGAAGAAGAGAAGAAAGGAATAATAAATTATTTTTCTCCCCACCCAAAACCCCTACTTTCCACGCGTTAGTGGTGGGGGACTCGGGTGAGTCGCAATATATGTTTTTCCCGAAAATACGACTAGTTTGGCTTCTTAATCAATTCTTTTAACAAAAGTAAGGTAAAATATAGATTTATGCTGCGCACCAGCCAATCGCCGCCTTGTTGTTAGGTTAGGAACGTTTATGTTAGTTTAGGAGCAATATTCTGGTTCCCATTAGAGAGTTTGGGGGGAGGAGCCTAGTGCACGGCATAAAACTATCTTTTCCCAAAAGTAAGTACATGAAATGACGTGTTGATTTCAAAAAAATGAAAATTGTAATGTTGAGGAGATACGGCTCTCGCCCCAGTTTGCATTCAGCCTGTAATCCTAAGCCAAAAGTAGAATTAGATTTAGTTAAAATGGTAGTTAATAAATTGTCATTACAACTTATCTTCAATCTCTTATTTTCATTCTTTCCTTGTTTGTATTTTGAGGATACTTCTCTAGCGAAAGATGAAGGAACCCACCACCATCACTAGGTCCTAAACCTGATAAAACGAATTTAATTCTATCCTGTATGCCATAACATCCTATTCCTGGTAGTCTTCACTTTCCTGTGGTGATATCGAGTATAAACTTACAGTATGTCAAATTAAAAGTTTGATGATTTATTACATTAGAACAGAATAATAATATAGACTACTTTTTCTTCTGTCTTTTCTTTATCTTGTATCCTTATCTTGTATCCTTTCTTTCTGTTCATGAGGATGTGACTTCTCAGCAGTCTGATAAAGGTGTTGTGTCTTCAGAACAAGATCTGAAACTGGTAGGTTTTAGTAACACAGTTTGGATTTTGTATTAAGAGCATGTTGATGTAATATTTTATTTTGGCTTACATGAAATGTTTATTTACAGGGCCCAAAGGAAGATTACCCCTATGATGGAGCTGGTGGGAGAGGGCCACCTGATCAGAAGCAAATTAATGTTGAAGGTGTGAGGGTAAGTAAAATCATTCTTTTTATTAGAAATAAGATTTCATTATTACAGTAGGATGCAGGAATAGTATAGCACTGTACTGTCCATAATATTTTCATTTTAAAAGCATGGGAAAACTGCCAAATATGATGTTATACTATTCTTTAGAACCTCTAGATTCCATTTAAAAGCATCTCATGTTTGTACAAAGGTTCTAAATTTACCAGTAAGTAAAATCTTGAAGAAGTAGACACAAAATTCACCTGAACTGGTGCCTTGAACTGCTGTTACATCACGAATCTCTATGTGCTGGGCAGTGTTCGGCAATCGTTCACATAGAGATAGTTCAATACTGGAAACCTAATGGTAAAAATGGTGGTCTCAGAGGCTCAGTCGCTATCAAGGCCGAAGTGTCTACCAGCTACAAAAACTCCATATCCACCCCGAATTCCCTTCCTGTGTTTCTCAATTGGGGCTTCTTATCAGCCTCAGATCCCTTCCCTGTTATTTTTTTGTTGGAGGCCTTCCAAGCTTCCAGCAGACGCCTTCACTGCGAGCTTCGAATACAGTACTTATTATAAGCAAAAATGGGGAAACCTAACTGTTTAACATAATGGAGGACATGTGGTAAAATATAGATTTATGCTGTGCACCAGCCAAGCTCCGCCGTTTTGTTAGGTTAGGAACGTTTATGTTAGTTTAGGAGCAATATACTGAATAGGAATATGTCTCACATTGAATCTCTTCTGCAACGAAACTCTAAACCCCACCTTCCCAGGTGGATCCCATTAGAGAGTTGGTGGGAGAAGCCTAGTGCGCGGCATAAAACTTTTTTTTCCTGAATATGTATATAGAACTCTTGGCAGGACTGGATAAGCCTTTGTGGGAAGGTAGCTAATGGGAGTGTTGGAGTTCAACCTTTGACTTTTACAAGACATTTATTAACATTAGGCCTAATTATATTTACCTTGTAGACCTAAAGGTCTGGATTTGATCTACAAACCTTTAGATTATCAGTGCAACACTTTCTCTACTGACTGAACTAAGAACTGGTAAGGAAATGAAAGCCAAAATGTGACTTAAGATGTACTTAGGCTACAGTAGATTGCAACTTGGTAACACAAGAAGTACTTTACTTCTATACTGTTATTACCAATTATAAGGAATAAGTTAACAACAATCTTGTTCTGAAATTCATTGTTTCTTGCCTTTATTTGATGGAGCAAATCCCCCCTGTTCCCGCTCCCACGGTAGCTCGCAGGCGAAATAGGGACACCGGGAAACCTCTCCGGTTTGAAGGATGCTACACTAAGTCAAGTTTAAATACATTTATTGAGCCCCTTGAAAGATACAAAGAGCACAATGGACAAAATGATAAATAGACCCTTTAAAATACAAGATGGAATTTTGTATCTTGCTTTACAAATAAATTCCTCTTCCTAGCGGTGCCGAAGAAGATGAAATGTTGATGAAGTCAAGGGGAGACGACTTAGTAAGCTCCTTCTGGAAAATAAGGCATGCTTGCCTTATAAGACTGATGAATAGCTCGGAGGACCAGAGCAGAGCAATTTTTATAGTCGCGCTTGCTCGGACGACTGAGAAAGAATTTCACTATTCTTGAAGTGAATGCGCACTATCAGCAAATTATTTTAAGGTCGACTTGCTGCTTCGACCGAAAAGAAGAACCTTTAGATGTTGCTTCGACACTGCAACTAAAATTAAGCACTCTGAAATATTCACTTCACAGCAGTACTTACAGTAAATCCTTTTACTTAATGAGTTACGCATTCAAGTCCATACGGTTTGATCAGGGAAGTAAAAAACTTGGCTTCACACATTTGTAATTAAATCACAAATAAATTACTTTGATGAATGTACTAAATTGCGTCTCTGCAATAACTAGGGCTGGGAAACTTCAAATTCCCAGCTCGACAATAATAACTAGATTCAGAATTCTGAACTGAAAACTAGCCTGGCGAAAGCTTCGAACGAGAGAATAAGAATGAATAGCAAGAATGACAGACGTCACGACATGTGACGTAAAGCAAGAATCCCATTGGCCAAGAAAAACAATAAATAATTAATCTTGGAAATAAATCAATTAAGTTACATTAAAATACTAAAACATAAATAAGAGAATTAATAGCATTACTTCAAAACTGAATTGTTTCTTTAAAAACACAAAATTATGAATAAAATATACTAAAAAATAATCAGACTGAAACTTTGGGTTGGAGATTATAACATGACTATCCAAAAAATGAAAGATGCGACAGTCAAATGTCATTTCTGATGAGAATTGATGGGAGAAAGAACAAACAGATAAGTAAACATATTTAAAATTATATTGAAGACACAACAAGAAAAATAAAACAAACGAAGACACAAGCCTGTTGCCATAGCAACACGGCGAATGACCTCGCGAAACCAGCTAATGCCTCAAATCCGGCCAGACACGAATGCTGGACGGAACATATTGCCCGCGATAATTTCGCTCGTGAAATTATCTAACAGAATGTGACGTCAAGCAAATTCGTGAATGCAAGGATTCGAGGCCAAAACAACTATCAAGTCGCAATAAAGTCAAAATCGGTGGAGTGGGATGCGTCCGGCATCAGCACTCTGAATGAAAGCAGGTGTCACTGTCCCTCTTCACTGACAGGCAGAGGAGCCAACTTGATGAGGGGCCTCTTATAAGTGCCTGAGACAGTGCGCACAGTGACAACTCTGACAAGGCCGTCTGGGCCTGGGTGTACTTGGTGCACCAGACCAAGCACCCACCTATGAGGAGGTACATTGTCCTCGAGAACCAATACAGGGGTACCCAAAGGAACGTCTGGCAGTACCTTATGCCACCTTGCACGACGCTGTAGCGTGTGGAGATAATCCACGGACCACTTCTTCCAAATACAAGTGACCATCTGCTGAAGATGGTTCCAACGGGAACGCAGGCTGTACCCACCAGAGAGGTCAGGACTGGGCACCGACACAATGGGCTTGCCAATAAGAAAGTGGCCGGGAGACAAATATCCAAAGTCATCCACGTCCTCAGATAACGACATCAAAGGACGTGAATTCAAGAATGACTCAATTTGTGTGAGAACAGTAGATATCTCCTCGTAAGTGTACTTACAGGACGAGGACATCCTCTTCAAGTGGAACTTCAAAGAGCGTACTGCCGCCTCATGAAGTCCTCCCATGTGTGGAGAGTGAGGAGGCAAGAAACGCCAATGAATGTTCAAATGCGCAGTGGCGTCTTGCACTGCGGAGTGATGTTCTGATGACATCAAAAGCCTAGAGAGGTTCTGCAGGTCGGCGTGAGCTCCGACAAAGTTTCTACCATTATCACAAGTGATTGAACTTGGAATTCCACGACGACTTGTGAACCTTGACAATGCCGCCAGGAAGGCACGTGAGGTGAGCGAAGTCACTAGCTCAACGTGTACGGCCTTCGTGGACATGCAGACAAAAATAGCAACGTAGGCTTTAGTAGTCACCTTGGACCGCGGGCCACCAAACTTGAGAGAGAATGGACCGGCGTAGTCCACACTAGAGTTTGTGAAAGGAGGGAGAGGATTTACTCTCTCAGGAGGCAGATCAGCCATCTTTTGCTGAAAAGCCTGAGCCTCAAAGCGGAAGCAAACACTACAGCGCCTCCGTACACTGCGAACCAGCTTGCGAATGCAAGGGATCCAATACGACTCTCGCAAGTGTGAGATGACTAGCTGAGGTCCTGCATGACCTAGATGCAAGTGCACATGGAGAACTAACTGCCTGGTGAAAGCATGCTCTGCAGGAAGTAATATCTGATGCTTGTTGTCAAAGGGTAGGTTGGACCGACTTAGACGTCCACCTACACGCAGGATGTTATCCTGAATAAAGGGGCATAGTTGCCGGATCTTACTAGAAGAAGGCAAATCTTGCGAGGAAGACAATGCTTGAATTTCCTTTCTGAAAGCATTCCTTTGAATGATTCTAATGCAAGAATGCAAAGCTTCAGTAAGCTCTGACGGCAACAAAGGGCCATTGATAGGTGACTTGAGTTTCAAGTAATTATTAATGAAACGTCGCACATAAGCCATGACCCTGATTGTTTTCAAGTGTGAAAACTTAGTCAGCCATGGGCTTAAGCTAGAGGTTTCGATGGTGACTAGCGCTGCTATCTTCACCTCTGGGAGAGACGAAGACTCGAGCTCAGTGGGCAAACTGGGCCACTGAGTGGAGTCGGCAGTAAGCCAAGAAGGGCCTGACCACCACAGAGAGTTGTTAAGTAGGTCAGAAGGGGTGGCTCCCCTAGAGATGAGATCAGCGGGATTGTCCTTAGATGACACATGCGACCAAGATTCAATGGCAGTGAATTCTTGGACGTCCGCGACTCTGTTAGCCACGAAAGTCTTAAGTTTAGAAGGTGAATGGTTTAACCAACCAAGTACAACCTTGGAGTCACTCCACAGGTGTACTGAACTTATAGAAAGTTGCAACGCAGGTAACACCCGGTGAACTAACGTTGCCAACAAGTGAGCTGCCAACAACTCAAGGCGAGGTATAGTCGTTGCCTTCAAAGGGGCAACCCTAGACTTGGCACAAAGCAGACAGCTCTTGGCCTTATCGAGGTGATTAGTAGATCGTAGGTACAGACAGGCGCCATAAGCCACCTCGCTAGCATCACAGAAACCGTGCAACTGCACAGATACGAAGTTCTGCTGTAATGCTAGCCGAGGGATAGCGATGCTGGAGATGAACTGAAGTTGGTTGTGAATCTTGCGCCACTTGTCGGCGACCGCAGAAGGAATGGGCTGGTCCCATGAAGTAGTCTCCTTCCACAAAGATTGGAACAGAATCTTGCAGTAGGACACTATAGGGCATATTAGCCCAAGGGGATCAAAAATAGAGGCTATACAAGATAGCAATGTCCTTCTGGAACAGGTGGTGAATGGCTTGGAGGGATCGACTGAAGTTTCGATCCTGAGCATATCGTCAGAAGGTTGCCATATGAGGCCTAGCGCCTTTATGGAGGAGGTGTCAGAATCACCAAAGGTTCTGTGGTCGAGAGACTCCCGCAGCTCAGGAGGAACGTCTTGGAGCAGTTCCACAGAATTGGAACTCCACTTACGAGGATTAAATCCACCTAGGGGGAGAAGCTCTCTCAGCTGAGAGACAATAACCTTGGCCTCAGACAGCGTAGCAGCTGTGGCCACTATGTCATCGACATAGATGGAATTGTTTATGATGGAGGCTGCTACAGGAAACTTGCTTCCCTCGTCGATGGCTAGCTGTTTAAGAGCTCTGGTTGCCAGGAAGGAGGCAGAAGCAGTGCCATAAGTGACCGTGGTTAGGTCAAACAGCTGAATAGGGTCTGACACAGAAGTTCTCCAGTAAATCTGCTGGAGAGGTTGGTGGTCGGGATGGACTAAGACCTGTCTATACATCTTCTCGATGTCCGCTGTGAACGCCACTGGATTGAACCTAAAGCGTAGGAGGATCGAGAAGAGGTCAGGCTGCACCACCGGACCTACCGCAAGAATGTCATTGAGTGACTTCCCGTTAGAAGACTTCGCCGAAGCATCAAAAACTACCCTGAGTTTAGTCGTGGTGCTGGAAGGCTTCAAAACGGGATGGTGCGGGATAATATACTCATATTTCCCGAGTGAACTCCGAGAGGCAGGCTTCATGTGACCCAATTTCAGATAGTCATCCATGAACCTGTTATATTCCTCTCGAAGGGTTTCATTTAAAGACAGTCTTTTTTCTAATGAGAAGATTCTCTTCTGGGCTTGTAACACTGTGCTCCCCAGGGATTCTGGAGCTGATACAAAGGGCAACTTTACAATGTATCGCCCATCGGAGTCACGCTGAGTATTGGCAGCAAAATGCTGTTCACAAACTGACTCGTCAGGGAAGGGGGCTGAGTTAGACACTCGTTCTAACTCCCAGAACCGGGAAAGCTGGTTACTCACTAACTGGTCAGCAGTTAGGAAGGCTGAGTAATTAGAAGACATAGCCTCCGAGCATTCAGGCTCTTTTGGGCTTGCGTCAAGATAACGCTTAGCCGTGGATCGGCGTCGATGACCATTGGAAGTATGGCAACGCTGTGAAGGGAAAGGCACAGAGGGCAGTTTCCCGGCGAAGTACCAACCAAGGTGCGAGTTCTGAATCGTAGGTAACTCACAGGTGGAAATTTGCCCTGGACACACCACTTGGGCGCAAATCTCCACTCCAAGAAGTAGATCGACACACTTAGGACGACTAAAAACTGGGTCAGCCAAGGGAAGATTCGGAGGAATGTTCCAATCTTTGGTCTCAATAAAAGAGTTCGGGAACCTTTTCTCCGAAATCTTCGGAACGACAATGGCCTGTGCATTGTAGCGCCATGAAGTCACTCGCGACTGAATCGTGATGCTGGTTAGCTTATGTGTGCTAACATTAGTGGACAAAATTCCCGCTAGCGTAGTCCGCTGCGCATGAGGAGCTAGTCCAAGACGCCTAAACAGCCTGTTGCTAATAAGATTGCAGTCTGAACCGCTATCCAGGAGGGCTGTGGCCTCAACAGGCGAGCCGTCTGAGTCCAGGATGCGGACAGTAGCAGTAGGAAGCAAGCAGCGCTGCTGGGTCTGACTAGAAGCCATAACACCTGCAGTGTTGGCAGCCTGGTGACTATCGCTAGTCGGGTCGTGGAGGAATGTGCTATGTCTCCCAGCACATCTCCTGCACTGAAAAGTCCTACAATTGTTGGCATGCCCTTGACTATACAGGCATACGCGACACAGTTTGCGGTCTCTAACAAACTGGTCTCTTTGAGCGAAAGTCATGCTCCTGAAGTCGCTGCATGAAAACAGGTCATGCACAGCAGTACGACAACAGAGACATTTAGGCCTCGAAGAAGAAGACTTTGACTTGGAAGGAGCCGGAGAGCTCGGAACTGACTTAGCAGCCTGACTTTTCGTGGCAGCATCAGTCATCTGCAGTATGCGAACTCGGCTTTCCAAGAAGACAAATAACTCCTTGAGAGTAGGGAGCTTCCCTATTTTGACAGATGACTCCCATTCTCTGATGAGGTTCATCGGAAGCTTGTCGATGATAATTCTGGTAATAATCAGATCTGACAACTCCACTTCTGTATTAAGGGAATTCAGTGCATGCACTGTGCTTATAAAATGATCCAGGTATTTCTGCAGGGATTCTGCAGAATACCTCTCAATCTGAGGGGGAGAGAAGAGATTGTCCAGATGGGTGTTGGCGATTAGCCGGTCGTTATCAAACCTATCAATCAAAGTCTGCCACGCCACCTGGAAAGTCGCAGCAGAGACAGGAATATTCTGAATGACCGTACTAACCTCTGATGACAGGCAGGACTTCAAGTACTGATACTTGTCCATGTCCGAAATGTGCCTGTGTTGAATTACCAACGACGAGAAAGTGTCACGAAACTCGATCCACTCAGAGGGGTTCCCATTGAACTGAGGAAGACGGATTTCGGGGAGTTTCGGTAACAACGGCGTGACAGGGTCGAGCGAGGAGCGCTGACTGGCAGTCTGCGCCTGCTCGGGTTCATATAGCTGTTTCTTTTCAGCTATCATGGAGTCAAAGAAACTGATGACTTTATAATAATCAGATTCCACTGCGTGAAAGTCGAATTCATGATCCTGGTAGGCCTCGTCAATGGCCACCTGAGCATAATCTGACTTGTAGGCCTTGAAGACCTCTACGAATTCAGAGCGGCGAATGCGCGCTTCATGAAGCGTAGTGAGATCTTCGATTTCGTACTCTCGCATAATCTGCATTTGACGCAGAAGTTGCGATTGCAAGTACTCGAAGCGTCTTATTTTAGCCTTTTGGGCAGCTTCGGCCTGGGCGTGGGCTTCGGCTCTCTTAGCCTCAGCTTCCTTTTCGGCTAAAGCCAGCTGGGCCTGAGCCTGCCTCTCTGCAAGGGCTTGCTGGGCCAGGGCCTCCGCTCTCTTAGCTTCGGCTTCCTCACGGGCTAAAGCCAGCTGGGCCTGAGCCTGCCTTTCTGCAAGGGCCTGCTGGGCCAGGACCTCCTTGTCAGATAAGGCCTGAAGAAATTTACACAACTGAGAGTTGCCTCTGGAAATGACGGCGTCGACTTCTGCCCTATAGGCTTCTTCAGCATCAGAATAATCCACACCGTCGATTTCAGTCTGAACAAGGTCGAACTTAGCTGCAAGTTCGTCTAACTTGGACTCATACTTCTTGAGTTCAGGATAAGTGACATCCTCAATGGCTAAATTACTAATGACATTAACCTGCCGCGTAATCTGGGCCTTAATGGGAACTCGCTTGGCTTTAAGAGCCGTCAAACCGTCTGGACTCGACATAGCGACTTGCTTATACAATGTCTGAATTAAATAGGTTGCCCGCCTAGAGCCGGTGCAACAATGACAAATTAAGGTTTGTTTATAAGAATGGAGTGAGTTGCCCGCATAGGAGCATACGAGTAGACAAAGAAATAGTGTGTAGCTGTACAGGTGTAAGTACACAGATGTAAATGTTTACACTTTACAAGAAAGTACAAAAAACTTAATTGAAATCTGTCAGAGACCTCCCTCAAACGCAATGCGGAGGAGAACCACAGATACTTATAGCAACTGACTTTAAACTACTTATTACTGATGGCTACTGATGGTAGCGTCTCACACCGGCGGCAAACTATACCGGGAGAACAAGATTGATATATAAGAATGACTAGAATTGTGGCTAATCACTGAGGTCTCTGTAATAAGTGACCAAGACAAATTCAAACTGTTAATTGAATAGTTACTTTACGTTAATTATAGGTCACTAACTATCAATGCATCTTCAACCATAGGCCTCTGGGTCATATCTAGGCCCGGAGGAACCACAAAGAGATGTTCCCGCTCCCACGGTAGCTCGCAGGCGAAATAGGGACACCGGGAAACCTCTCCGGTTTGAAGGATGCTACACTAAGTCAAGTTTAAATACATTTATTGAGCCCCTTGAAAGATACAAAGAGCACAATGGACAAAATGATAAATAGACCCTTTAAAATACAAGATGGAATTTTGTATCTTGCTTTACAAATAAATTCCTCTTCCTAGCGGTGCCGAAGAAGATGAAATGTTGATGAAGTCAAGGGGAGACGACTTAGTAAGCTCCTTCTGGAAAATAAGGCATGCTTGCCTTATAAGACTGATGAATAGCTCGGAGGACCAGAGCAGAGCAATTTTTATAGTCGCGCTTGCTCGGACGACTGAGAAAGAATTTCACTATTCTTGAAGTGAATGCGCACTATCAGCAAATTATTTTAAGGTCGACTTGCTGCTTCGACCGAAAAGAAGAACCTTTAGATGTTGCTTCGACACTGCAACTAAAATTAAGCACTCTGAAATATTCACTTCACAGCAGTACTTACAGTAAATCCTTTTACTTAATGAGTTACGCATTCAAGTCCATACGGTTTGATCAGGGAAGTAAAAAACTTGGCTTCACACATTTGTAATTAAATCACAAATAAATTACTTTGATGAATGTACTAAATTGCGTCTCTGCAATAACTAGGGCTGGGAAACTTCAAATTCCCAGCTCGACAATAATAACTAGATTCAGAATTCTGAACTGAAAACTAGCCTGGCGAAAGCTTCGAACGAGAGAATAAGAATGAATAGCAAGAATGACAGACGTCACGACATGTGACGTAAAGCAAGAATCCCATTGGCCAAGAAAAACAATAAATAATTAATCTTGGAAATAAATCAATTAAGTTACATTAAAATACTAAAACATAAATAAGAGAATTAATAGCATTACTTCAAAACTGAATTGTTTCTTTAAAAACACAAAATTATGAATAAAATATACTAAAAAATAATCAGACTGAAACTTTGGGTTGGAGATTATAACATGACTATCCAAAAAATGAAAGATGCGACAGTCAAATGTCATTTCTGATGAGAATTGATGGGAGAAAGAACAAACAGATAAGTAAACATATTTAAAATTATATTGAAGACACAACAAGAAAAATAAAACAAACGAAGACACAAGCCTGTTGCCATAGCAACACGGCGAATGACCTCGCGAAACCAGCTAATGCCTCAAATCCGGCCAGACACGAATGCTGGACGGAACACCCCCCTACTCCTTATTTTAAGGATCTAGCATCTTAACCCCAATACCTAGGTAATTCAATGAAAGTAGAGTACATTGGAGATAAGAGTCATCATTTTGATTTATTAAATAAGTTTTGGCCTAAGATCATTCATTGAATTATGTAACAGTTAAAGAATACTAAAGGCAATTGCACTGTGGATCACTCCTGGCTTTTTTAGCTTTCTTGCTTTGCGATGTCTACCTGTTCCTGGGATCACAGTCCAACACAGTCATATCGAAAATCTTTTCTGTCAGGTACTTCCACCATATATCATTTTACTTTTTCTTCTATGCCTTTTACTTCCACCTGTCCTCTGTAGAATCTACAGCTACTGGTATCCTATTCCTATCATTATGTTGTTTAGTCAGCTCCCATATTGGTTTCTTGCACTACTCGTTACTGTGGTCACTTCTTAGTTTCACCAGTGTCGTTAGACTATGCCTGCATTTTTGGGTCTGAGTAATGTTATTCTCTGTCCCACTTAAGAATGAACCTGTTCAAAACAAAGAGGCGTGGCTGTCATAGTCCGCATGTGAGAATGCATGTCATCACCGTGTTATTGATAGTTTGTTTATTCTCAGTACAACTCACCGCAGGGTCGTCGTGGACAATGAATCCTTTGTTTTGTTTGCTAATTGATATACTATAATGATGACGATGCCAGTGAGAGTTTATTTCACGTGTAAATGTTGATATTATTGTTGCATGAACTTACGAACACTAGCAAGCCACACCCTGGTAATGGCGCATGCTAATGACATTAACGAATCAAGTTTTGTCACATGATGCGAATTTTCCGCGAACTCTCTGTGAGTTCTCCTCCCTTTGTTTTGAACAGGATCAATTTGCCTACAATTATTTTCACCTTTACACATTCTGTCACTATTGGGATGTTCACAGGCACGAGTTGACAAAATCTATGTGGAAGGTCTCTGCCGCACAAAGGATGACATTGTAAAAGAGACGGTGAAGGACCTATTCAAGGCAAAGGATTTCCAGGAAGTAATAGTCGGTGCACATCAAGTGCGAGGGAAATTAGAGAACTTGGGCTGTTTCCGGAATATTGGGATCTTCATTGATACAAGTTCAGGACCAGATGCCTCTCCTGAAGGTCTGGAGGTTTGTATTAAGTCTTGATTCTTAGCTTTAGGGCATGCTCTTTTCATTACCGGAACCAGTTTATAGTTTAAGTTTTAATCATATCAACTTTAGAGCATGCTCTTTTACACAGAACAACCAAAGATTTTTAGTTTAAACTTTGACTGCTCTTCTGTAACTGTAGAGTATTAACTGTTTTGAGTTTAATTGTTAATTGTATTAAATTGAGAGCATTCTCTTTTAGGCCTATACGTGACTACTAACTGTTTTGAGTTTAAGCTTTGATCATTATCAATTTGAGAGCATGCTCTTTTGTACAGGATTATTAACAGTTTGTAGTTTATACTGGTTTTTTAATTGCAATAACTTACCACATTATAGATAATACTGAAACCAAGATTCTCTTAGGTAAGTGTGTATATGTAGCCTATAATTCGAAAAGTGAAGAAGTGTCCCTACTTTAACCAAAGCAGAGCTTTACTATGTACAAGGTTACTTCTGAACCTGATGTAAACCATGGATAAAATGTATCAGTACACTGTCCGCAACGAGATTGGTTAATGGATGGGCCCGTATCATGTACTATTTACTTTATGCAACTGTGATCTGACTTCTAACATGCATGCTCGTTTAATAATTTATGTATAAAAAAAGAGCTAATTACAGCTTGGCTGTAACCTGTATCGTGGTTGATTGTAGCAAATACCGCTCCAATCAATAGCAGGGACATAAGCTTAACACTATCTCCTGTTATACTGAAAATAAAGAAAATCAGGTGAACTGATAAAACAAAGTGCCAGATGGAGTTTATAGGCCATATTTCAGAAACTATTGAGGTTTAGACCACGGTTTCTTCAGAAAGTTTCATCAGCATATGTAAAGGAATAAGTGGAATAACAAAAATATTAATAGAATGAAGTACAACAAATTCCTCACATCAACAATATTCCTTTATTTTTGCAAAAACATCTTTAGGTTACAAATACGCAGGCAAAGCCTTTCTGAGTTCCTTTTTTAGGTTAAAAAATTTAAAATTTGACATTTTTGGAATTTTCCCGTCAGTTTTAGGCTAGTGTGTAAGTTTGCCAAATTTCAAGTTTATAGCTCATGTGGGAGTGGGCAATCATAAATGTTAAGGAGTGGATGATCTATGTCATAGATGTGAATGATATTACAGCTACCCAGCCAGTTTTTCTATACTTACAGGGCAGCTGAAAACACAAAATTTTGCACGCTTATGGCAATTGGATGTGCCAATATTCCTTCCAAATTTTATGACTCTAGCTATTTATGACTGTGTCAAAAATTATATAATTCTGAGGAAAAAAATACAAAATTTATTTAAATTTGCCACATGGCTTTGTAGTATAGTGATCATTTGCTATTTAACCTGATAATTAATTGGTCGTTACTCTGGTACCAGTCAACTGATTTAGTCCAAAATCAATAGCATACGTCCATTGGACGTTATAAAAGTGTATAGTAAGTTTCATGAAAATCTGATAAAGTGTATTTGAGTTATTGCACGTACAGTCGGTCAAATAAAAAGCGTCGGGCGGTATTTGATTAAGTATCACGAACGAGCATATGCGCGTGTACAGGAAGACTTAAGGTTAGGTTCACACACGCCTCTTGTCTATCCATGTATTTTCTTGATTATTTAGTCAGTTTTGTTCCAAAACAAACATTATAGAAGGCTGTGGCTATATGCCTCAAATCCGCCATATTCTTGGTTGTGAATTTTTATAATATTAATAATTAATAGATTCGCGAGGAATATGTTTATTCAAGGAGCATTTTTTAAAGATTTTATTTTATAATACCGGTACTTCTAGTGCAAAATCAATTACTTACGCTCAACTTCTGCAACCAGTCTAGCATTGAAATACGTGACCTTCCGCAGATCCACGCTTCCTATGAAAACTTCCAGTCGCATTATAGTAAAGTTCGCACCACTGCACTGAGCTGATCTTTCATAAATATGGAACCTTCTCGCTGCTTCAGAGGCCGAAAAATGCAGGTGAATTACAGCCCTAACTACACTTTCTCTCACTTTAGCATTTGTATGTGGCGATGACACAAAGCAAAATGAATTATGACAATACATTAAGTTGAATATCGTGTGTTGAGCTTTCCGCGTTGTTCATTTTTTCCCTCCTGTCGCATGGCCTCATATGTTCCGAAAATGACCTGTATTTTATGTTTTTTATAGGAAACTTGTGAACTAATGCGCTAAAACTTTAATTTTAACTGCATACGAGTCCCGACTTTTTTTATTTGACCGACTGTACATACAAAAGGACAGACATTTATCCTGTCCACCATGCAATCTTAGAACTTACCATTTTGGCACTTAATAAATCTTCAATTTTCATTGAGCCTAATAGCATTGTTCAACGGGACAGATTTTACACTTTATGCAAAATATTGTTCTTACTGATGAAGAGGATGATTCAGAAAAATCTGTGACTGCTAAGAAGGTTTAAACAATGAACAATAGCGATGAAAATATGAAATTAGTATTTATTATACGTCAAAGAAAAGCTTAACAGTAATCAGAAAGACAATAGCAATTGTTATCGTTGTTGTTGTTGTTATTATTATTATTATTATTATTATTACTACTACTACTACTACTTTATATTCCTATTGTTAATTTTGTTACTGCTACTATTACTAAGTATTTCATATGTTTTAGAATCACTTGAGTAAAAGATGTCAACCAATAATTACTAAACCATTATATTTTTTAAACAAATTAAGTTGACAAAACACTTCAAACTTCACTATTTACTTACTAAACATTTTTCTTGGACATTTGTGCATATCATCTGTTGCTGTCCACAAAAGATCAATATTTGGAGTTCCTTGATATTCCCTCTGGTGTAGGGTTAATGTACGTGCTGATTAAATTAAATCTTAAGGTACTTCAAAATTCATCGCTCTATTTTCAACCTTTCTCATATAAATCTTTTTCCCACATTTGTACTTTGTTTATTGATTTTAACAATTTGACCTCCTTACAAGTTTCATGATTAATATGAGCTGCTACTGTTGACTTCTGTATTTGAGAAGATTTGTATTTCTAGTGTGCTCTATCATTCTTATGTCCAGATTTCTGTTTATTTTATTTGCTATATTTCTCGGACTATAAGACACTCTGGACCATAAGATTTCAGGATGGAAACTTAAGGAAATAAATGTGTTTCTAAACAAAATTTTTAAAGGGAATAATGTACTTCATTGCATAAACAAATCATGACTTTCCACAGTGGAAACATTGCAAATCTCTTTCAGTCCTCAATGTCACATTAATGTACAGAAACAAGGTTGTTTAGACAATCCCATTGAGATAACCTGTATATACCCTCATTTTAAAATTGTTACAAGTTCACTGAAGTACACTCTGTGCCACAATTTACAACTAATTGTTACAATACCTTGTATAACATTATGGTATTACCGGCAATATTTACTATTTTTTTAGTGTACTTCAGACCATAAGATCCACCTATGTGTCTTATGGTCCCAAAAGTATGGTATATGAATTTTGGGGCAGTTCAAGCAACTCCAAACAACGATATCGTGTTGATAGCTACTGATAATGTGGACAAATTCCAAAAAATGTGCTTTGCTGTAAAGTAAGTAAATGGTGAAGTAAGTGTTTTGCTAACTTATTTGTTTAAAGAATGTAATACATTGCTTCACTGTCAAAAGTTCTATTATTAAATAATGTAAACCATTATTTAATATCTGCAGAGAAGGTAGCATAGCCCAAACACCAAGCACCTGCTCTCTATTTTGTGTTAAAATAAGATTTTTTACCATTCCCATTATTGCTTGCAGGTGACATTTCATGTACGTGAACTGAAGCGCATTGTTGGAGGAGTGAACACATTGGTGGGGAATAATGAAGGCTCATTGGTGGTTGGTATGCGAATGCCTAATATGTTTGGCAGAGGCGAAAAACTGCAGGCTGAGTACAATTATGGGTCGAAAAAAACCATTGCGTTCAACCTGTCCTTTACAAAACCCCTCCGAGGGAAACTGAGTCCCATGTAAGTTTGTTTTAATTCATCACATTATTTGTTTGAAATGTATGTATGTTTGTCAGTTCATGATTTAGTTAACAAATAGAAAGTCAAATAATTATAGTGAAGCATATCATCCTTGAAATTGAAAATCTTACAAAACACCATCACATTTGAACAAATTGTATGTATACCGGTCTGCAATTTCATCCAGGACATAATGGGCAGCGATCAGTTGAGTTTTGAATCGTTGCCCACTTAGTGTATTGTGTGTGTGTGTGTGTTTGTTTGTTTTTTTTTTTTAAATTAATGGATACAGAAGAGGTGAAAAAATATGCATTTTTATATGACCATTTTTAATTGTCATTCTTCCTCTTGAAGGAATGGGCTTCCTCCAGTTTGTATATTCTGTTCCAGTAGATTATATAACATTTCAAATCATTACAAGACATCTGAAAGTAAATAAAAAATCTATGTTCAAAACTCTCTAATTCTTGCCAAAGTCTGTGATGTTCCTCTAATTATTCTCATTGCAAATTTATTTTACAAACCCACTTCTGCTTCTTGGTCTTTCTCATAAGAAAAAATAAAGCTAACATTTCCTCTTCATCAGAAGTATGTTTCTCTTCTGCTGAAAAAAGGAAGTGACCTATCTAGCTGCCCGTACACCCTACCATGCCACAATGTGTGTGGTATCTCTAGATTGCAACCTGCCTTGAGTGTCACATCCTGCCCGTAACTGCTGCCCACATTCTTGTCCCCAGACCTTTAGAATATTTGTTTTGTGTGCATTATTACACTTTACAATTGAACAGGAAACTATAGGTACAGTACTTTGTTGTTGTTATTGGGAAATGTAAACTTAATAAATTTTACTCTTTATGCTTACAGATTCACAAGCACTCTGTTCCAGGCAGGATCTGAATGGCCTTGGTCAGGATATAAACAGATCGAGAGGGGATTGCTTCTAGACTTGGCCTTCAACTCAACACCTTTGGTATAGTACATATCATTAAGGCTTGAAATTATAATTCTCCCAAGTTTCAAACAAATAAAATTTTATCATGAAATTCATGAAATGATAAATGCTGTGAGTCGACTAATACACTTAAGTACTCCACGTACCAATTTTTTGGGGGTAGAACATGTTTCACATGTCTTCACATGCATCCTGAACTACTTGTCAAAAAAAAAAAATTAATTAATTAATTAACAAATTTTTACTTACTACCCATAGGTAGAGGAAGTATTGTGTTCAGTCCCGAATTTTGATGTTAAGTTTTCAACATAAATACATATTTTGAGGTCTCCTGATTGCAAAAATACTATTTTTAGAAACATGTCTGTATGTCTCGAGAACGAAAAATCATATAAAAACATTTTATATGTGGGTTAGGTACCGTCTGAGGACGTGACACGAAGATTGTCTTACTTGTTAATGCCACTTTAGATGAAGGAATTTTCTTTTTTTGCAGTTTTCTCGAAAATGGCCCAAACAATTTTTTTACATGAGGTACTTACACTAGAAGCCAAAACTTTTATTCGAAACTTTTTTTTTTTTTGCGAAAAATCCTCTGGCTATTGTGCAATAATAAACTGCCCCGTGAAAAAATGAAAAATTTCAAGAAGTTCAGACTGAGCAATAATCAGAATGTTTATGGATATCAAAATGAAACAAAACAATTTCAACAACCAACAAAGAAAATATACCAAGTGATTCAAAATAAGCAATCTTTTTAATCACACTTTTTAACATAATGAGCATGCCCTGAAAATTTCAGTTATTTTTACTTCATCCTAGATTATTACCAGGGCTCGGATTCTAATGACATGTCATCTATTTACTGATGCTGCATAGACATTGCCAACTTGTGGATACATCCTAATCATGGCCTCTAGATTATAGAAATGCATTTTTGTTAGGTCATTTTTTGTCATTTTATGCAATTTTATATTTTTAGGGCATTTATTTCAATTTTAAGTCATTATTTTGTCATTTGCTTCCTTATTTAGTCATTTTCATGTATTTACATTGAGTGTATTAACTGTTTTCTCGTCGCTAGCGGTGGTGTCTTTGAAGTGTTGTTTGTTTAATGCAAGAAGGAAAAATTTGGCGTTAATGTGTTAGACATGTCTCAGTCGGAAGTGAGAATCAAAGAATTGCCAAAATTTTGTATGATATTACTATTGTTATTAGATTGACTTGACACCAGAGTCTGCCACCTGCTTGGATTTGAGATTGCAAACTTCTGTTTAGCCTCAATAAACAACAATATAATCCGGCAGAACACAAAAGGATGTGCCGAATTTTACTCGCCAGTGCATCAGTGCCAGTATAAAATTCCGTGAGATAAGAACATAACATTACAGTTTTTACAATTATGTACAAACTAGTCTATAACTTTGTGTGTACAATAATAAATTTTTATAAATAAAATATCAGTTTTTAGGTCATTTTTTATAATTATTAAGTCATTTTCTTTAAAATTTAGGGTCATTTTATAGGTCATTTTTCAAACAGTTTTAGGTCATCAGAATCCGGTCCCTGATTATTACCATTCAGTGCATATGGCTCTTACTGTTACAGTATTTATTGATTTAATTTCTTTATTTAAAAAGTATTGTAAGCACAATATCAATTCACTCTATGTTTTAATGTATGAGATTATCTCTTGCCAGGTTTTGATAATATTAATTCTGTCCATAGCTGAAACACAACTTGCAATGGGAAGGAACATGGCGCGACCTATCATGCCTTAGCAGAACTGCGGCTTTCCAAGTGCGAGAGCAGACCGGTCCTACTCTGAAATCTGCAATACGACACATTGTGACGATCGATCAGAGAGATACTCCTATTTTCCCAACCTGTGGGTCTCTCTTGAAACTGACTCAGGAAGTTGCAGGATTGGGTGGAAACATCGGGTTCATCAAGAATGAATTGAGTCTGCAACATAACATATCCATCATGCCTGAAGTGGTATAGTGTGCATTCATGTTAAATACTTCTAACTTAAGGCTAATATTTATTGTTTAATATATTCTTATTCTAAAAGAATGTGAAAGATATAATTCTGAAGTTTTCTCAAAACACAAAATTATTTTTTTGTTTTTTATATGAAATTATGAACAGCTTTAGTGGTCATTCAGAAGTATAGTTTGTTTGTTTGTTTATTAGCTGCTAATAAGCAATAAGTGAATTCAGGATTACTACACTAAATTCATCATCATGAAATTAAAATTAAACATTTTTTTTTATGTTAAGCATAAGAAAATTAACAGTATGATTTTTACAAGGTGTTATCTTTCCATAGACAATCCAATGCAGCATTATAGTTCAAAATTGAATCTAAATATTTGTGTTTTATTTTTAGGTCTTGCAAGCTGCCTTGCATGGAGGATTCCTTACTCACCTCAGCAATAACTTGAATGTCAGCATCTGTGACAAGTTTTTCCTCGGAGGCCCCTTGTCAATACGAGGTTTCAATACAAGAGGTGTAGGACCACATACTGATGGAAATTCCATAGGTGGCAATGTAAGTTGTAACTTATGTATCTCTGAATTGATAAATTTCATTTTGACCAATGAGGGTGAATTTATTCCAAATAAAAAAGTAGTCGAACGTTTAAAACACTTTTAGCTCACTTACGTACCATTACTAGGACATGTTTCAAGAGGTAAGTACCCTCCCATCGTCGGCTAGCGGTCGACTGGTGTTCTGGCGACTGTGTTGTGTGAAGTTCTGTGTGCTGCCATCTGTTTTCTTTGTGGTGAGTCTCACTACGTCATCTGTGGGCTCACCACAAAGAAAACAGATGGCAGCACACAGAACTTCACACAACACAGTCGCCAGAACGCCAGTCGACCGCTAGCCGACGATGGGAGGGTACTTACCTCTTGAAACATGTCCTAGTAATGGTACGTAAGTGAGCTAAAAGTGTTTTAAACGTTCGACTACTTTTGAATAATTAGTATAGTTTCACTGTCTAAAAAACTTCATTCCTAAACTTTGTTATTCCAAATAGTTTTTCTCCTTATACCCTCTTATCAAATGTAACACACTGTATCTTTAAGGAGCTGGACCAATTTATTGTGTTGGCTTTTTATTTGTTAACATTAAAATAAAGCGTTAGGTCTACATATATAAAAAATTGCATATCCAATTAAAATAATTAAAATCATTATAAGCACATACTGTAAAACTTCATCTTTAAGCTTTACAATATGTGCTTATAATGATTGTAAAGCTTAAAGGTGAAGCTTATAATGACTGTAAAGCTTAAAGATGAAGCTTTACAGTATGTGCTTATAATGATTTTAATTATTTTAATTGGATATGCAATTTTTTATATATGTAGACCTAACGCTTTATTTTAATGTTAACAAATAAAAAGCCAACACAATAAATTGGTCCAGCTCCTTAAGGATACAGTGTATTACATTTGATAAGAGTGTATAAGGAGAAAAACTATTTGGAATAATTATGTATCTCTGTTTGGTATAGATGTATAGTAGAACGTCAGTTTTCCCAGCTAATGTGACCAAGGCTACCTCGTACAGCTGGAAACTGTGCTAATATGAATTATGTTTATTTACTATTAATATTACTAGAAATAGCACAGTGAAGTGTTAACATCTGTAGAAAGTTTTTAAGTACGGAAATATGGACACTAACTTCACTATTAGGTATATTTACCCAGAATGATCATTTCAACAGGTATCCCTATCATCATCAGCTGATCTGTCCATCTGGCGGCAGGTGGATGAACTTGTTGATCAGAGTTCCCTGGATGCCCACTGAGGTGTTGAAGTTTAGGATGTTATGACGGTTCTTTTGAATAAAGACTTTCTCCCACATCACAACAAACAAACAGATGTCAGCTTTAGCTTTCTTGGAAGATGGCCATGAAATCAGGGATGATGTAGGACTTCTGAAACAGGTTCAAAAGCCACTGGAGCTTGTGATGTAGGAGAAAGTATTTATTCAAAAGAACCGCCATGAACTCCTGAACTTCGACACCTCAGTGGGCATCCAGGGAACTTGGATCAATGGAAATACCCATTGAAATAATCATTCTGGGTAAAAATACCTAATAGTGAAGTTAGTGTGCATATTTCCATACTAAAACTTTGTACAGCTATGTTTATATAGTCAACATTAATAGGCCTAATGAAAACTCTTTAAGACCCTGGTGTACTGAGGTGTGTTTGGAATTAATGGCTGTAAACTATAGACTCAATGCCAGTTAAGTAAATTTTGCGCTGCACCAATACTCATGTCATTAAAATAAGCTTAACATCTCATTGCTGGCTGGTTCAGTACTTAACTGCTATAGAGTCTAGAAAGAACATGTCCATATTTCTTAACAATTTTTGCTGCCATCTTGGGCAGCCTGTATCCCTTGCCAGGATTTTTTTTTTAAACAAAAAATGGATTTCTTGCTTTTTCCTGAATTTCAACATTATAAATGGTTAGTTCAAAAATATCCAAAACTATAAAGGTAATCCCCCTTCATGAATTGATATTTATGATGCCTTTTGTTTCAACCCATTTGCTTGATTGTTAAAGATAATAACATTTCTTTGATATGCTCAATCAATAAAGCTTGTCTTTGCATGAAGTTCTGAGGTATACTCTTCACAATTGTGTAACTTGCAACATACATATCGAAAAATATCTAGTTGCAATTGAAAAGTTCTAATTCTGGCATCACTGTGTGCATGGAGCTGTGCATTCATATATATGCCTTTTTTGCCCGCAGAATTTATATCATATTGGCAGAGTTAACCAAAGTGATACGAATGCTCGATTACTCGAGAAGTTGTGCTCACTTCAAACTTCTCCTAGCGTTAAATTGGCATTAAATTGTTTGAGTAATCATTCAACTACTTTTTGTATGATTCTTGATATCTCGAGAACTTTCAGGAATTGAATAATTCCGATTTTTTTCATTTGAAAACTCCCATCGCTAGTTGTAGTGTGCAGAGGTGGTGTGCTCACATCTGGAACTGAATTTCCCGGGTTCAAATTTGGCTGCACTTGGTGGATTTTGTAGGATGTAAAAATCGTGGGCATGAAAACCTCTGGGAGGTGTGAATCACGTGCCATAGATATATGGCAATGGTACGTTAAAGAGCTCAAAGGCTAAATTGCAGCCTCATGACCAAATTCCTTGGTCCTTTCAGATTCAAGTAATACCCTAGTTTTCTCCAGTTGGTCATTGAGATGATGGGCTTACCACCTGTCTCTCTCTGCTCTTTGTAATGTAACTCAATTAGTCCAGTAAAGTAGTCTTCCCCCAAAGGCCCTAAACCCCTGTCCACAGAGTAGACAGGAGGCCATCTATTTGTCACAATCCATTATGCTTGTCAGTGTATATTACGCTGAGGATATGTTACATTTGGCATTTGTCTATACCCAAACTCATGAATTTTCTTATTTTCAGATGCTGTTTGTAAAGTTTACTGTGCTTCCTTATTTTCAGTATACAAAAAGCCCTTATATCATCCTCATGTGCTTTAAATCACAATACTGTTACTAGTAAAGGGATTAGAGAAATTGTTCCAACATACCAGGTAATTCACAACCCAGGTCCAACTCTTTCCACCGGTTATGAATATAAATTGATTAAAACTGTTATTAAAACTTTAGTACAGTGGATAAAATTTTACCTTTGAACAGTCACTACGTTTCAGCCTGACCTCCAGGCCTTCCTCAGGTGAACTCAGAGATATTGGTTAGAGGCATGTTGTTCCCAGGTCTAGAATTACCTGTACAATCCTAACAGTCTTCCCTCCATCAATTACAGTTGCACTTATAAAAACATAAAAGAGTGTTACTGCAGAAATAATTTATATGATGTAGGGCATGTTCAAACTAATTTTACTCATTCGTGATGTTATGTTTTAAGTTTCTTTTTTACACACTTATTGCTTGTGTTTTAAGTTTATTTTCTTACACACTTATTGCTTATGTAACTCTTGTATATAAGCAAAAATATTTAATAAAATGTTTTTGTGAAATCTTTCTTTTAAAACTTGTTCTTTGAGTGACATACCAGTGTGAGATTTGAATCCATGCTGCCCATACTGTGCAATTGCAAATGAAGACTTGTTTCCTTCAGAACAGTGGAGGTGACCTACCTCATTTAAAAAGGACAAAATTTAAACTTTGTTCATTCTTTTCTTGAAGGCATTTCTGGCAGGAGGTCTCCATCTGTTTACACCATTGCCATTTAATCCTGGTAAGGGAGGATTTGGGGATCTCTTCAGGACCCACTTTTTTGTTAATGGAGGAAGTTTAGGCGAGGTTCACCTTGGTAAGTATTCAGTAGTATAAGTTTTTATTTACCATTGACTAAAATAAATCTTGTGGACTTAACATTGCTCCCACTGGAGTTTATGGTCAGTGATATGAAGTTTGTAGAAAATACGGTTATATTAGCTTAACCTTCCGGCAGGCTTGCCTAATTCTGTCACATGAGCAGATGCGCGTTGTAAAATTTATGTGGACATTTTAATATTGGTAATATGTTAGCTGTGAAAAGGTTAAAGATAATACTTTGGACACTGTAAGAGACTGTAGCTTACATTGAGCATATGATATACCTTGATAACTATGTAATCAACACAGTACTAGTTTTGGCTCTGATAACATTGAATATCCATTTTCACTTCTGTTTTTAGTACCTAGTCAATATTAAATTTTTTGTTATTAGTTTATAATGTTTTAATTCATATCAGCTGCATTGTATTGTTACGTTTTACTTTGACTATTCCATTCATATGCCGCATGTTTGATATCGACCAATAACTTTTAGCAATTCCTTGGGATCATTTATCGTATAATATGTTTCCTGGGGTTGTAAGCTTGCAATTTTATCTGATAAAACGTCAGCTCGTTACCGAACACTTATGGCATCAACGTGCAGTGATTAACATGTCATGTGCTGCCAGTGAACAGAATGAAAACATTATTTTATACAACATAACTTATTTGGAAATTGAAATAATATAAATTTCCATTGATTAAAACCACAATTTTGATTCTTGCAAGCCAGTTCGTGTGCTTTTGTAGCGTTATGATGTAAGCATTTAGGATGCTCTTTATCTTTTGGCATGCACTATTGGTAGCATTGGGAACTCAATTCAGTGTTCCGTGATCTTACAACTGACAGAATATTGTCAACAAAGTAACAAAATTATTATTATTTACAAAATCCGTTACATTTTATTCATGGAATAATATTAATAAACCCTACTCGAGGTCACGAGTTTCCTCAGATAATTTGCTTGAACTTCGTATTCTTAATCTCTTGTGGGATTACATAGGCTATGATTAATAACTAAGTAATGGGGTGGTTAAATAATGGAATGGTTAAATAAGTAATACCTAAATACTTCAGGAGTAAATAGGCTTATTTTAATGTTGTTATTTAATCAGCTAACTTAGTTTTTTTTGTATACTGTAAATGTAATTAGAAATACTGGCTAATTAATGAATACAGATCATCGTTAGCCCCAAGAGTCAGAAGGTGTTCTTCCTTGTCCAAACTCTAATACCATTTAAGTATTTCAGTTTTTTATTTAATTATATATAGGACTAGCATGTGCCCGCGGCTTCGCCCACGATAATTATTTCAATTATTAAAAATTAAGAGCATAATAGTTAAATCATTATATTTATTAACACCTAAATCACGTGGACTACATACCACGATTAGATAGCATCGCCTGGTAAAAGAGACCTCAGATTCGAGTTCCTTGGTCCAGAAAACCCCTGTATAGTGAGTTTCGTCCAAATAAAACAATGTTTGACCATATTAGGGCTTACAACATTCAAGCGATCGCGAAAGTTTAATTTCCAAGGTATGACAAAAATAGACAAAGCCAACTGTAATTGTCAAACTTCCATTTAATTTAATTCCAAACCCATCTGAAACCCACTGGCAACAATATGTTTTAATGTCAAATGTGATTCGGATTCGATAATTCTGTGTAAAAAGAGATTAAGTATTTGGCATTTAAAATCAGAATTTTTCAAAATCCTTTCTTAGTGAGCACCTACATTATGAAACGAAGGTACTGTCAAAATTCCAAGTCTCTACCTGTTATAGTTTAGGCTCTACGTTGATTCCTGTCAGTCAGGACAAAGCCTTTTATATATATAGAGATAGTAGATACATTTACATATAGAAAACTCTGAGCTATACAAAAAGTGTTCCTATTATGTGAGCTGCTCTGGGAGATTGCCTGCAAAGGCCTGTCCACCTGCATGCTGACTCTCTAAATGTTACTCTCCGCTCCCTCTTAGACAGCATTTTCAAATTTGCATCCACACACTGAATTATGACACTTGGTAGTTTCTGTCATCTTCAGCTGTCGTTGGACCTTCATAAAATGACATGGTCCTGATTGTTATTTAAGCATGTTTTGCATGAAGTGCTTAGGAGCTCAACAGACTGACTTCCATGAAACTAATCATATGTCAAGCATACTTACTCTCACCTTTCTGGGTGGCTAGTGTCTGCATTTGAAGAATTTATTCTTACTTACAGTGAAATGTTTTAGACCTGACACTGCTCAGATAGATGTTTAACAGCCAGGATGAGTCTGATTATCAAAATATTGCAATTTGAAGGGGTGATGGCTTATTTCTACATCAGTCTTCAAGGGACTCACAGCTTGAAATGACAAGATTTTGATAATTGGCTCGTCCAGGCTGGTGAACATCTATCTGATCAGTATCAGATCTAAAAGAAATGACTATACCGTGAACCCTTAGCTTGAGTCTGGATTAAAAGTGAATTAAATATTTTGTCAGGAATTTAACCTTTTTTCTTCCCGGATGTGGTTACATGCTATCCATGAATATAAATATTTTCAGGTGAGGAAATGAACACGAAGGCAGCAAAGAAGTCCATAAGGATTGCATATGGAATTGGACTAGCAGTGCGATTAGGCCAAATGGCTCGAGTGGAGCTTAACTACTGCTTGCCAACATTATATCTAAAAGGAGACCAACTAAACTCTGGAGTTCAATTTGGTATTGGGGTGCACTTTCTCTGAAAGAGAATACTCTTGTATAAAGACTGTTACCAGAACTGCCATTTTGTATTGCAACCCCAATCCAGGTTAGTGTAGCCATTCATAGCTTTAATTTGAAGTACACTGTAATCTTACTTCCAGTTGTTAATTTATGTTTCCATGAAGTTTTGTTAATAGAATTAAACTTCATTAAACTGGAAATTACAGAGGACTCTAGTTTTTACTGTGAAAAACTGGTGGATTGATCATTGCAGGCATTAAATCATATTGTAATCATTTTCATTGTTCCCTTTCATAATATAGTGTCCAGTGTAGAGTAGTGTAGAGAGTAATTTTCAGAACCATATGTTTATTTTTATTTCAGCTATCACATAGAGGTTGTTATAAAAATACACAGTGGTGTAGTTCTCTCCTTTTTCTCATCACCACTCGGCGAGTCAGACATCAGCATATCCTTCTGCGATCTGCCAGATTGTTATTGTTCTTTGAGGGTAAATATTTTGTACTCTCAAAAACCAAGCAAGTGACAGGCTTGTTGTCAATTCAGTCCCTTATATTCTTCATTGCCCATTATATTCTTCTTCCAAGCTTAACATATGTAACAGAAATCTGAATTTGGCAAATTCTCTCATGTTTTCATCAGTACAGTTCTGATTTTATTAATTGACGGGTGTCTGTTATACATAACGTGGTGACCATGGCAAGTTTCAGAACCGCCTACTCTGCAAAGAGAGGAGACCATTTTTAGCAGTAGTGGTCAATCACTGTGTCAGGAAAATATGTGACAGCAGCAGTCACAGCAATTATTTTTAAATGCTTATGAGTATGTAGTTAAAAAAGTTAGGAACATGACCAATAAAATCCCAGAAACATCTAAAATTCTGAATCTTGACAGAAAGACTGTTAAGAAAATAGCTCAGAGGGGCTGTTCAGCGCCTTAGAAATCTGCAAACAGAAGAAAAAGGATTTGAGAGGGTGGATAATTTTGACTGAGATTTTGTTCAACATGACATCTATAAATTCTATTCATACGGACAAGTGCCGACAATTAAAGAAGTTCAACATTTACAAAATGTGAAAGAGGAGTTTCTTTATGAAGAAACCATTTTGAGGGCTCTTGTTATTCCATTAGATTTTCATATCTGCACTCTTAATAAAAGAAGAACTATTGTGGAGAGCACAAAAATAGTAGTGTGTGGAGATCTGACAAAACTACATAAACTTTGTACCAACAACTTCATCATACAGGATACATATACAGGAAAGAGCAACAGCTGCTATCAAAGCCATGTACGAAATAAAGAACTTGCCACTTCTAGCACTGGATACAGCAATGATCCTGTTCCAAATGAAAATAACACTGTAATTGCACTATATGGAATAGAGTTAATATGGGAAAGGCTGAACAAAAGTGACCTTTCCAGGTTGGAAAAAATAAAAGGAAGATATCTCAAGAGAGTGTTGGGCACAGGAAAAAATACCAAATCTCGGCTAGTCTACGAACTTACTAGAGAGACCTTCTTCTTAGAAGTTATCTGGCTACAACACTTACTACCACCAACCGGTCCGTATAATGAGCTGATGGAAGAGAGAAAGGAAAAGAGGCAAGAGATCCACGTAGACTTCTACAGCTCAAGTGCGATGCTGGACAGGTCCTGGACTAAGGAAAACCAACCCCAGAGACATGCCATAATAAAATTGGCTATCCATGGTTTCCGTCAAGAACTATGCAAGACCAAGAAATACCACGAGCCTTGTGAAACCTCTGTTTGTGAACTATGTGAGAAACAGTGTGATAGGTATCATATTCTGAAGTGTGACAAAAGAACATCTATCTCAAGAACTGCAAGAACAAAATATAGTCAAGTGATGCAGTCTTAATGCCCACTCGGGCACATCATCTCTTTTATAAAAGCAGTCAGTCATGACCAAATAATTGGAAGTGCTTTCAAAACTGGGTTACTAATAACCTTTTAAGAAATATATCAGGTGGAAGAAAGTGCATAATTGTAATATATAATGCCAGTTATCATTCAGGATTGGTTGTTATAATCCCTACAATAAGAACAAAGAAATTTATGAAGAAATATAGCATTCCAGTCCCCGCTACTGTGCTGTGCAGATCAGTGTTAGTGTTGCATGTTAAGGAAGTTAACTTTGAAGAAAAGGTATGCTCTGGAAGAAATGGTTAAATCACATGGTCATGAAGTTCTTCGCTTACCAACATATCATTGTATTTTACACCCAGTCGAATTAGTTTGGGTACAACTTAACCCTTTGTGGCGGTGAATTTTATGGCTGTATTTGGCAGATTCTCATTAAAATTTTAAAAATCCTATAATTATGAAATACTTCCCAAGAGGCATGCAATATTGCATAACATAAAACGTTTAATAAGTTCATTGAGTCCTGTTTGGTGATATGGAGATTGTGAGGGTAGAATACGATTTGGAGAAGAGAAAAATATGTGAGGCTTGGAATATTATCAATAATCAAAGGCCTAGTTTGAATAGATATGGAAGAGACCTGGGTGATGAGTGGATGGATTTGTTAAGAAGGTTAAAGAAAAGGAGAAATAAAAATTTTGAGTTAAAATTTCCTGCGCCACCGACAGGTGACAGAGAAGAGGTCGATTACAACATTCCTGTGGAATGGATTCGGGAGCATGGTAGGAATACCTTGTTTTGTGATGACGCAGTCAGAGGGCAGCATGGGTTTTCTACAACCTCGTCCACCCCCTTGGCAGTTCATGCTGAGGTAGTAACCTGAGGAAGGCCACTACACCACTATCTGGAATTCCATCTATACCAGATCCAGTGATGCCTCTCATACCAAAACCTTCATCCCAAACATACATCACAGAATGTCCTTATCCCTCTGGCCTAACCACATAACCACTCAGTTTCTTACAAATCACGGCCGCTTTCAATCCTACCTCCACAAAATGAACATAAGATCTTCACCACTCTGTAGCTGCCCTGAGAAACTTCCACAGACTGCCATACACTTGATGACAGAATGCAGCAAGTATTCAAGAGATCGACCAGCTGTATTACGCACAGGTCCACTACCAATGGTTCTGAAGCTTCACTTCAACACAATTGAAGTCGCAGAATTCCTCAAGAGCATCTTCCGCACACTTGAATAAAACTTATTAAATATGTATTTACAATCTAAATATTCCGTGATATACCATTAGGTAAAACACGGATTGTATATAATTCTTTAAATAAAAAAAAAAAAAAAAAAAAAAAGGCCAGACTGAGTGGTTGAAACGTTGTTTTAGAAGTTTAAATTATCCACTGAAGCAAAGTTTTTATTATCTAAGTTTTGAATTATAATAAAACGTTTACCTTGCTCTGAAGATAATATTCACAGCTGGAGTAAGTAGGAGATGTTAGAAAAATTTCTGTCGAACTTAGTTACCAGAATAGTGGCATAAGGGTATTCCACTATATTTCAAGATGTTATCATCAAAGAATAAAAAGTAATCTTTTGGATCTGTGTTTTGTTGAACTGAGATGGTAACATGGGACCTTGGTTGGTATTGTAAATAGGGATGGGCCTGGATCTGAATCAGTCATGTCTATGCAGTCGAAACTGCTAAGCCTGCATTTACCGTGTAGCTCTCACATGTGTCGTTGTTGCCCTGAGTAGCGTCATCTGGTATAAATTCTTCCTCACCCTTAATACAGTCACTAATATGTTTCGTTTAACACAGACTCTATTACAGAGTTAAGTTGTCCGTCACTTAGCTTCCTCTTGGATGCTATTTCACTATCAAAACAGTAAATAAATAGAAAAGAAAGACACAAGAAAAATTGATGCAGTCCACGAGGAAATCATGTCCTGAAGGGGATTCACTGCAGGAAGTGTGAAAGAAGCTTCCCATGACATCTACTAGTAACAATTTTGTGCACTCTATTGCTATAGAGGCGAGCCAGTGACATGAATTTAATATATTGTATTCCTTGCTACTACAGGCGACATTGGATTTAATATATTAAATTTCACTTGCAATGGATTAAACTTAGCTTCAGAAAATGCAGTGCAATACCAACTGTTACATGCAAGCGTTTGTGAAGCCTTACAAGATTGTGCAGAAGGCATAAGTGCTGTACAGTGGTACCTCGAGATACAAGTGCCCTAACATACGAGTTATTTGAGATACGAGCTGTCGAGCGAGCGAAGTTTTGTTTTGAAATACGAGGAACGGCCAGCTGCGACGCTGCACACGGCTCACCAGTTTACTGCGCCTTCGCCTCATGCGTCTCGCGCATTATCCCACGTATTCCCCCAGTGTGCTTGTTTACCTCGCTGTCGAAGCATCTTTTTATAACCATGGGTCCGAAGAAAGTGAGTGGAAAGGTCAGTGCTCAAAAGAAGATGATGTCTATTGAATTAAAGTTTGAAATCATAGAAAAAATGAGCAAGGTGTGCGAGGAGCTGACTTGGCGAGGCAGTACGGGCGTAGTACTTAACGATTTGCACTGTGCTTAAACAGAAGGAGTCGATAGAAGGTATAACGCCAGCTAAGGGCGTTACAATAATTTCTAAGCTCCGGAGCTCTCTCCATGAAAAGATGGAGAAACTGCTGATGGTTTGGGTGACGGAGAAGCAGCTTAAAGGCGATACCTTAACACAGGGCATCATATGCGAGAAGGCACGAGCGATTTACGGTGATTTGCTGAATCAGACCCTGCGCACTTCCACGGACGAGGCATCGGAAGACTCGTTTGGGGGTAGCATTTTTGGGGCTGGAACGGATTAATGGCATTTCAATTAATTTCAGTGGGGAAAATTGCTTTGAGATACGAGCAAATTGACATACGAGCAAGGTTACGGAACGAATTAAACTCGTATCTTGAGGTATCACTGTATTTTGAAATGTGTGTGTACTACATACTATTAAGAATGAATGTGAATGCCTACCACAGGACAGACTACAAGAAACCAATGGCTTCATTATAACATAGGTGACAACAGGGAAGATGAAGACTGAATAAGTTGTTTATTTATTTGCTAACTTTATAATATGATATCAATTGTAACCAAAGCTGTTAATATATCATAACATAACAAGAAATGGGATATTGGACACCAGTTACATATGTAAATAAACGGTTCAAAATATCGTTATTAAATGGTCAGCTTATAAACACTTATAGCACTACTTTATATATGAGGAACATCGATTCAAAATGCGTTTAGTCCACAAATAATGATTTTTTCAGGAATAACGAAAAACTGTTTGTGGCCAAACTATCAAACGAATTTGGAATATTTTTTTCTGATCAGCATCAGTAATTAATATATAGTTAAATGTATTGGGTGTGTCAAATCATTCTTTTCATTTACATCTTTTATTGATAGTTAAAGTTTCAAAAGTAATGGACTTAACGTGTTTTGACCCAACACTATAATAATAATCATGTAAAAAGATGAAAGTTAGTATTTTATTTAAGAATTACAATCACATCTGATTGCACTAATACAAAGTGAACTATTGCCGAAGTACCAAATTGTCAAAATTTAAACAATTTCTGTTTTTTAAGCATGTTAAATCATAAAAAATCCATACTTGTCTTCTTTTATTATTGACTGCTAATGACATCTTTTTTGGCGTCTGGTGAATACCGCTTTCATTAGAAGAACGCCTGCAAAAAATAGACGTCGTAAAGTTCAACGCACCACCTGTTTCGTATGTGATCGCGTCTAAAATGTGGACTCAACGTAATTTGCACTGAACCAAGTTCTGGACTGAACACGTTTTGCATCGAACCCCATATTTCAGGCTCAATTTTAACGGGGAAAGGTTGCGATTTGGAACAAAAAGTTATGTAGTATCATGCAGAACACCTCAGAGAATGTGAATCCGCAAAAAAACTACATTACGATCGGATGTGGACTTAATGATTTTTGAACCGACACTCCTCATATACTAATTAAGATTTGTATTACTTAGTGCTGGAAAATTTGGTCTAGATGCTTTAATTTGAGCTTGGAGTTCTTTAATATGCCATAAATACACAAAGCGGGCCAACGGTTATTGTCCTTCCTGTAGGACTTCGAGGCCGGGATTTTTACATTCTCATAATCCATTGATGCAGTCAGCTTGATCAATCTTGCTGTCCACTGTCCCACAAGAAGAAGAAGCTGAAGTCCATACCGATGTTAAGAGCATGGAAGAATAATTCAGCTGTCACAGGATTACAAAGGTAAGAATTTTGTAAATTATATTGCGTCAATTAATGGGGTTGAGAACCAGCGTTACGAGTTGATATGGTTGCTATCTGCCCCCATTTCTGTTATCTGTCTCAGTGAGGATGTGACATGCACATTTACGGGATCTGTGTATTTCTCATAGCCTATCTTGATTTTTGTTTTGTTCATCAGTTTTCGAAGTTGAGATTAAAAAGGAACGATGTATTATTGCATGCTTTATATTCGAATACAGCCAAAAGTTCTTTGCTGGACTTCTAATATTTTTCAGCATCACAGAATCACCTTTTTATTTATGTTACGGTGTTGACTTATAATTAAGGTACCTACCGTGGAAATATTATTTTTTGCTGCCTACAACCACATAGTAATGTTTTTGTGGCTCCCACACTGTTGCAATTGTTCTGTCAATTTCACTCATAGTTTTGGGTAATGCTGCTATGGCATATTTTTAGCATCTGTATGGGTTTCCAAAAACACTAGATGTAGTGAGTAAACTGCTGGGTTCCCAACCCTGGAATTTCTGTGATAATTAGAGTTAAATTGCAGGAGGTTGTCACTTTTGTAAAGTATTCAAACCTGCTAATGTTTGCTGCATGGTCGTTTCTACTTGAATGTTTGGCATGTGACAACATTTGCAACAGTGGAGTCATTTTGCATATTATTTATGTCAAGCATAAAAGAATATAACTTATGTCTACAGATAAAAGGAAAATTACAGATGTGAAAAAATGTAACTTTATTTTAACTTCTGATGTACTAACGCTATCTTGTGCTATGTTGTCAACCGTCTATTGGCTAGCAGTAACATATATCTAGCACAGCGCATGCAGACAACTCACAAACTTCGTGGAAGCAATGTTATAACAGCTGGCAGTCGTGTTTAATATGAATAATTAATCAGTAAATCATTACAGTTTATGAAATCAAGGTGCTCTGTGTAGCTTTGTAGTGTGTGCTGGAGCTGTAGCCTTGTATCTTAGGGACTTTGCAGTCAGATAAAGACTGAAAAATATGTGGTATTTATGGCAGTGAGGCTTCTGGAAGTGATGCAAGCAAGGAGGGCTCGGCTGCTATGAATGAATGAATGAATGAAAATGAATGGGTTGGGCCCTTTCGGTCCCGTGCACGTAGGCCACATAATTGGGCCCATTGTGCCCCTCTTACTGGAGAATTCATTCAAGTCCTGTTGCCTTCAAGAAGGACAGGATAGATCTTGGGTTAGTTCTCCTTATGTCATCTGGTCTCAGTTTATCCGAGCCCAGGAGAAAGTGTCTGATTGTAGCAAGTGCTTCGCACTCGCACAAGATGTGTAGAGAGGACTCATCTTCTCTACCACACTTCCTACATGTGGGATCCGCACTAAGCTTCATCACATGTAGGTGTCTCTTTAGGGTGTTATGTCCTGTTAACAGGCCAACTACACCTCTAAGTTGTACCCGGTTAAGGGTTAACAGAATCTTGCTGTTCTTCTTGCTAGGTCCCTCGATCATAGCACGAGCCTGCCTAGCAGTAGTGAGATTACTCCAGAAAGTGCCATGCTGATGAGACATCCAGTCTAAGACCTCACGTCTGGCCCTTCTTGGAGTAATACCAAGGACAGGTTCCGGTCCAATAAAGACATTGGCCGAGCCCTCCCTTGCTAGCTTATCCGCTAGTTCATTTCCTCTGATTCCAGCATGCCCAGGAACCCAGCAAAGCTGTACTGGTCGGCGGGAGCAGAGAATATCCAAGGTTTTTTGGCACTCTCGTACCAACCTAGACCTTGTTGTACTGGCACATAGTGCCTTCAGGGCAGCCTGGCTGTCAGAACAGATACTAATCCGACCTTGCAGCCAAGGCATCCCTAAAATATGATAAGCACAGGCCAAAATAGCAAATATTTCAGCCTGGAATACTGTAGTATAACCTCCCAAAGAGTACGACAGCCTCGTCTTAGGCCCATAGATGCCAGCCCCAGTCCCCTCGTCCGTCTTGGAGCCATCCGTATACCAGACAAGCCCCTTGACAGACTCCGGAGCCCGTGGGCCACGAGTCCATTCCTCTCTGGGCGGAATACTGACCCTATATATAGAGTCAAAGTTATAACTTGGCTTCATATTGTCACAGCCCATCGCAAGGATAGGCTGCGACTTCTGAAGTCTGCTAAGTATTTCTCTGTGTCCTTTAACTGGATTTTTAAAAGACCAACAGCCCAAACTCCAGAGACGATGAGCAGTCACTCCGGCCTCTCCCTGAATAACTAGATCCAAAGGAGGTAAGCCAAGCAGCGCCTCAAGGGCACTGAGCGGAGTGGTGCGCAAGGCTCCAGTAATCCCCAAACACGCTAAGCGTTGGATTTTATTTAATTTGTTCTTGGTGGCCTGTGTCTTAACACATGGCCACCACACAACCGAGGCATAGGTGATGGAAGGCCTAATGATGGAGACATAGAGCCAATAAACCACGCGTGGTTTAAGTCCCCACCTCACACCAAAGGCCCTCCGACAGGCCCACAAAGTATTGCAGGCCTTAGTCACCTTGATTTCAATGTGCTCTTTCCAAGTCAGCCTAGAATCCAGAATGACTCCCAGATACTTGACCGACGTAGATCGAATCAGCTTCTTCCCGAAGAAGGTAGGTTCATGTAGACCATCAAGCCGTCGCTTCCTCGTGAACACAATGAGGTTAGTTTTATCAGGGTTAGCTGACAATTCTACCTCACGACACCATCTTTCAACAGTTTCAAGGGCACCTTGTATAAGGCCCGAAACTGTATCAGCGAATTTGCCCCTGACCACAATGCAGATATCATCTGCATAGCCTTGGGCATATACTCCACTTTCATTGAGCCTGGCAAGTAATTCATCTACCACCAGGCACCAAATAAGTGGGGATAGAACCCCTCCCTGGGGGCAGCCTCTGGGCATAGTGCACATCAGCTCGCACTGATTAAGAGACACTATTGCCCGGCGGCCCTCCAGGGAAGCCATAATCCATCGAGTTACACACAAGTTAACTCCATGTCTAATCAACCCTCTATAGATAGAGCCATATGAAGTAAAATTAAAGGCCCCCTCTATGTCCAAAAACACTGCCATAGCTAGCTCTCCCTGGTCAAGCACTTCTTCAGCCCTTGAAATCAGCTGATGAAGCGCCGTCTCCACGGATTTGCCAGCCTGATAGGCATGTTGTTCAGCACTTAGAGGCCTTTCAATTAAGATAGGTCCTCTGATATATCTATCTATTAGCCTTTCCAAAGTCTTTAAAAGAAAGGAAGTCAGACTAATAGGTCTAAAATCCTTAGGCCCAAGGTAAGAGCTCCTACCGGGCTTAGGAATAAAAACTAGTCTTGCCTGTCTCCACGACGAGTGTACATAACCCATCGCCAGGCAAGATCTGAAAATTCTTACCAGGTTTGGAATGAGTAAATCCTGTCCCTGCTGAAGCAGGGCCGGGAAAATCCCATCCATCCCTGGGCTTTTAAAAGGGGCAAATGATTGAATTGCCCACTTTATTCGCTTATAGGTGACAATATCTTTGGCAGTCCGCCAGTCCTGCATAGCAGGCCGGCAAGCCTGACTAGATACAGCCTCCTCATTAACTACCTGTGATTCAGGGAAGTGCGTCCCAAGCAAGAGTCGTAAAGTATCCTCCTCCGAGCCAGTATATGTCCCAGAGGGGGTGCTCGGCTGCTATGCTATCCCCTGTGTGTTGGGAAAAACTGATTGGGAGAAATGTAATTTATGAGTCTGCCATTGAGAAACTTTACAGCACCAGTTTAGCTCTCTTTTATATTGAGAGAAGCCAATACAGTAAAACCCCCTTTTTACATTCCTGTCATTTACATTTTCCTGCCTTTTACATCATTTTCTGCTGGACCCATCTTTTATCCTATTCCGATAATACATAGTGTTCCTGTCATTAACAACTTTCAAACAGTTGCATTTCCTGCCATTTACACATTTTCTTTATTGGCAACATTGGTTTTCAATGAAGAACTGCTTTCCCTTAACAAAATTTTCCGCTATGTTGCCAAATCTCTTAGACGCAGTGTCAGTTTTTATTTGTGTTAGTCCAGGTGAAGTTGGTTTTCTTCTGTGCGGGTGCAATTTACTGCTTTTTAATGTATTGTAGTTATTCAAATAGCATAATTCATCGTAATTTGAATCATTGCCAGTGTTTTTGTTTTGCATGATTTTTGGCGGTATTATGAAGTTGAAATAAAACAATAGAAAATGCATTTCTTTGCAATGTGCAACATATTTTGTATAGATAATGTAAGTGTACATAGGTATCTATATTTATTTTCAAGTATTAAATTTTGCAATATATAACATTACAGCTATTACACTTCCTGCAATTTACACTTTCCTGCCATTTACACTTTTTTAAATCAGTCCCTTGAAAAGTGTAAAAAGGGGGTTTTACTGTAATAATATGCAACCTCTCAGTAAACTGAGTTCTCAGTCCAAAAGAAGCAAGTTGTTTGCTCAACATTTATCAAAATGTTCCTTAGCTATATGGCTGTCATAATCTGAAGAAATTTTATTGCTGGTCTTGTGTATTGCTTTCCCTGGAATTGTGCCATTTTTTAGCAATGATAATTGTTAATATTTTTACCAAAGTAAAAATAGACTTCTTTAATATGCAACATTCTAAAATTTAAAAGTAATGAAATATAACTTCCTGTATTTTAAATCCAAGCCCCATCACATTATTATTATTATTGTTATTTAATATCATCATCTCCAAAAGATAATTGATACCGAAAATACATTTAGAACGAAAGTATGAATATTTCATGCAACCTAGAACTCCATGTTGTCTTTCATATAATAATACCATACTCATTGGATCTGAAATGGTACTTTTTGTACGTACTTTTATTATTTTTGCCTTATGATTTTTTCGGTTATAATTTTGGGAGTATGCCAACTTCACTGGTCTACCTCCAATGGGAGGCAGTTTGTTGGTTTGTTTAGCCAGGAGACCTGTAATAAGTATTGTCTGATTCAAGGATCAGAGATTGTAATATTCATTTTGAAGACAAATACTGAAGACTATAAGTTCGATTTTAGAATTCCTTTATTTCTGTAAGTATGCCTTCAAGGCCATATGAAACTAAACAGTACACATGAGATAATGAAATGAACTTAACAGAAGCAATAATAAACATGAAGATAGGAGATGTAAATTACTAAACTATATTCATTTAAAATTCTTATACCCTTTACCTTTTACAGTATGTGCTTTAGCATACCTTTCAGCAGCAATAATTTGTATCAGACCATTCATCTCATATATTGACAGAATGAATCACAGATCAATAAAACTAAACTTTTTTAAATTTGATTTCCCATCGTCAGTACCAGTAGTAATTCAACATGGCCATTATTTAATGTTAATTAAAATAATACTCAAAGCTTAGCTTTGTGATTTTTTAAATATATTTTCCAATTCACAGCAGTCAGAATCTAAGAATCCACAATCCTGTTCTGCAGAGGTACACCAGAAGTTTGCAAAGTCAGTATTGAATCACAGTACACAAATAGAAACTTCAGAATAAATTCTTCACTATGGTGACGTATTTGTTGGTGGTGTCGTTACTGGCTTAGGGTACACCCATGGCCCTCCTTGGTAAGGCGATGTCACTGGCTCATATCCCAATGGGATGGGCTCTGCTAGGATCATGCAAATGCAGGCAAATATCACAAAAATGACGACTCGGATCATCTGCAATTATACAGAAACTGTTAAGAAATGAAATTTGCAATAAACAATAGGTTCTTTTTTTTAACTTAAATGCTTAAAACATACTCTTCATTTCATACTGCAACTAACCATACAGACAGTAAAACAAAAGAGCGCCAATAGTCACAATATTATTTGGTAACTGGGTCAAATTTCTGTGGAATAAAAATGATTCTTTTCTGCAATCACTAAGATGGTGAAATATATTTCTTTCATGAAAAATCGTTAAAAAATGTTCAATTCTTTTTATTAACAAACTTTACAGTTCATTTTGAATATACTAACAGTGGGGTGTGAAGGGTACATTAAAATCTTGAATATACCGGTACTAGTTTTATAGCTATATATTGGATTAAAGGTTTTATTAGTGGACATTTTCATTAAAACACATTGAAAAATGTTCAATGATTGTAGTTAGTTATTAATAAAAAATGCATCTTCTTATAGAATTTCACCTTCAAATGTTTGTAGCTATGTGAATACTTGAATTACTTCCACCATCTGAATATTTCCTGTCACTATCACTATCAGTAATATAATTTTCAATCCAAAATCTATATCAAATTTTAGCAACAGTAATCTCCGAAGAGCTGTTGATTTGTCTAGTGAAAATAAAAACTCGAGTGGGATTTAATTGGCTATCTTACGATTAAAAGAGAGATTACAAGAAATAAATACAATGGAATATAAAGGCTTGTTGACATGACGAAATTATGTTTTTTAAATAAATTTCGCAACTTATTTTTACTTAAATGCACAAGCACGAGATGTACTGGTGACAATGAGTTACGACACTATGCAGTTTCGGCTGATTCCAACTTTTCTTGAAACTATAATAGTAATTTTGAGATTATATGCTTATTTAGCTTTTTGTTTGTTAGTGTTTTGTAAACTGAAGTGGGGAAGCGAGGAAACTGTGAAATGCCTGGATTCATACGTATTTCAAACGTGCATATGGGATTTCAGCAACTTGAACTTCAGAAATAAGATGAAACATGTGGTTTCCCTGGAATTAGTTAATAAGAAAATGGGTGTAATTATTTTCATGAAAGTAGATACGAAACCTAGTGTCATCATGTAAACTGGCCTTATTCACTTACTAAATTACTAAACTGTCTTAAAACGTATTCATTTTTATTAAAACAATTGCCCCCGCAGGTGCTGTAACGTTCCCTATAGTTATTATAGAGTATTCTTGAGACACTTCTTCATCTACCTTTCTCGTATTGATGGCCCAGTCTTTCATAATTGTAGTGAGCTGTTCAATTGGAGTTTCACCTAGCAGTTTATGCCCTCGCTCAGTACAAAATTGATCAACTGCTTCCATATACTGTTTCTGTTATTTTTTATGTTAGCTTGACCAAAACATTTTGACAAAACCATTTTCAGTTTAATATTATGTGGGAAACAAATGGCTATCACAAACAAATTAACAGATGCAAGGGAGATGATAAAAATGTGGGTAAGCAGCCATGATTGGTTGAAATACATCGTTCGATACCATTTTATTGATCAAAAGCAGTATGACGTATTAAGAGTGGGATAGAATAATTAAATAAATAAACGAGTTTGTACAGTAATCAGACCTGCCAACTCTCACGCACTGACATTAGACACATGCATTCGAGGTCAATCTCATGCTCTCATGCCCTGGAGCTGCAATCTCAAACGTTAAGATATCATTTGGAGCAGTAACAGATGGCAGGAGATCTCTGCCAGATTTCAGGAAATGTGTATGTATGGGACTTAATCGGTTCTTGCCTTGTCAAAAACGTGTTTTTTTTTCCTATGATAAGGAAGAACAAAAACAAAAAATGAATTTTTTCACCCTTCAAAGGTAAAAATTTAACAAGTTTATATTCCAAATAGTTTAAAGGTAAAATTTTGTTTTATTATTATTATGCTATAATTAGCGGTATTATTTTTGTTGTTGTAATGACATTATTTTGTATAGCATCATTGGCTCCTCTTTTGCTTAGATTTCAGATATGTCGCGGTTTCTCTATAACAAAATCTGGCGAGCCTAGTGTTAATTTCAGTGATTGCCCGAAGATCAAGATGTCGTTATTGCAAATTCCATGCTCTGCTATTATTGTGAATTCCTGTCATTGTCTTATTGTAAATGTCATTTGTTGTTTTATGGTTATTGCAAATTTTATTGCTTTGCAAGACCATTGTAGTGTACTCATTGATTCTTTTACGAGGTCGTTATTGCAGTTCCATGCACAATGTTTCAGACATTAGGTATGATTCTAAAAGGCCATTCCAAATTGCATTGTTCTTCAAGGTTGTTATACCGAATTTCAGTGATTATTTTTCAAGGTTATTAAGATAGTTTGAATTTCAGATATTGTAAACATAATTTTTCCAACATAAAATGGTTTTTATTAAGCTTACCTTTATCATGTACTTCAGTGATCACTTTATGAAACTTTTGAGAGATAAATCTCCATCAACATTAGTAATTCAAAAGTGGGTGAAACTTATAAGGCTTATTTCAAATGTTACGCTTCTTGTGAAATATTCTCTGGTTTCTCTGCTGTCTAGTGACTAGTTGACAGAGCAAAGCGAGGTCCTTTCTTAACTTGACGTTCAGCATTTTGTATGTTTGTAAATTTGTTTATTGCACAGTCACAACCAAATGGATCTGATTTTCTTCCAATTTGACATAAATGTTCCTTGAAGTCATTAAAAAGGATGTATGTGGAAGGATTTTTTTTTTTTTTTTATTGTGTTTCAAAATGGGGCTGTTTCTTGTTTCAGCATTTTTCAATAATTCTAGCCAAATGATTCATGCTATAAAAATTGAAGGCCACTTTGATTGTCGAGTGTAAAATTTTATTCAACTTTGTCCCAGTACACCTTTGATATAACTTGAATCGTGTACTGGCATATTGTCTGTTTGTAAAGTTGTTTGTTATGCAGTCACGACCAAACGCTTTGTTCAGTTTTCTTCCAGTTTGGCATGAATGTTCCTTCAAGTCGTTAAAAGCTATGTAAGGATATATTTTTTTTTTTTATTACATTTCAAGATGATCGCTGTTTTAGCTGATGAAGTGCAGATTTTAATTTTGTTTGGGGGGGGGGGGGACGTGTGTCTTCTCCTCACAGAATTACTTGTGTTTGCAGCTTGGCCAAAGGAAATGTTTGGAAAGAGTTATAATTTCGCTAATGATGCTAGTCTACAGTAATAATTTTACTTTTTACGATGTTGGCCGTCATCAGATAACCATACCAAACTGATTATTATGAAAGAAAACTTCAATTGGCCCACGAATAGAACTTCATTTTTACCTAGTTTTTTAAATGTAGGAATTTTATTTTGCGTAGAATAGCCTGTGCCGTAGTCTCATAAAATTTCTTGTAACTATTTTATCACATCTGTTAATAACTTTAGTCTTGTCTATTAATTTTCCTCACGTGAAATTCTGGAAACACTCCTTATATTTAACGTTCATCAGGAATTTACGTAATTACACAAGCCACTATTTCGGTTTGAATATTACTGTAACATTTATTTATTTTATTTCGTACTAGAATTCATTCGTGCTTTTCACTTCTACTAGTTATCGGTCCGTGGATACGTGGGAAACTAGGCTGTTTCCACAAAGGCAAAATCCAGGAGTGTGGTCATCGCGGCTGATTGTTTGCGGAAGATACAGTTCTTAACAGAACCATACAGAGTGTTTCACTTTCGTTAAAGTAGCGTCTAGACCAGGGGAAGACAGAAGGTTGCTCTGTGACGTCACTGCTATCTGCTCTCACTGCTCGCGTTATATATCTGCGAGGAGTGTGTGAAATGGTGGCATCAGTGAACAGGGGGGAAGAGAGGGGCATTCGTATTGCGGGCAGCGGGAATTTAGGGGGTTAGAACTTACGTAATACGTGTTTCCGAATTAATGAAACATCAATCGATTTTCTTGATAGTTTATCGGTTAATTACAGCACAGTAGTTTAACATATTATAAATAATTCTATTTTACTATTCTGTGAGAACAATTACCTTTCCACAAAATCTATGTTCTTTGACAAAAATAAACAATACTATCATTTGAATTAACATAATTCACTACAATAAAAATAATAAAAAATGAACTTCATTAATTACCATACATGCTCGTCTGCACCTTAGATGATACAAGATTACAGTATCAATTGTCTGACTTTCCTGTATCTTTTTTCTTTAACAAGTATAGGTATCAATGTTGGAACGTAATGTTTGAGCAATATTTAATCGAAGACTACATTTAGGTTGTGATTTGACAATGTACTTCTTGATTTGAGCTTTGCACATTTCATTAGTGAAAAAAATTGTTCGGCCACATATGTCGATCCAAAATTACATAATATTCGTGCGGCAAGTCTCGGGAATCTGGTTTCAGAGAAATTTCTGTAAAAGTTACCCAAGACCACTTTACGTTCGTATTTGCCCTTTAACAGATCGTCGGATTGTAAGTTTAGCAGTTCCAACTGATACCGGCAAGGAACGTCTTTGACATTAACTGAATATGGGGTAGCAAAAAGTTTAAACATTGGAGAAAGGTTTTCCACATCCTGAAACCTCGATTCGAACTGAAGAAGAATTTTTGCAGAACTAACACATGTTCTGCAGAGAGAACACTATCAGGATCGCGTACTTGCATTAACTTTGAAAAATGCTCCGTATTTCCAACCAGAAGTTGTCTACCCACAGAGCTAGAGCTAGCTCTAGCGTACTCTAAACATCCCTACTACCGTGCGCTCTTGCTGACGTCACACACAAGGGATCCGCATGCACTTGCTCCACAAACGTCATCACAAGCCGTAGTTGACTTCCCCTGGTCTAGACGATCAACAATATTGTCAATATTCGCTTCAGTATTGTCGGAGGACCATATTGATGGAAATATTGATCGTCTAGGAGCGTATTGAAGCGTCCTATCAATATTGACGGATATTGATAGAAAATTATATTAAATTGGTTTATTGTCTATACTTCCGTTAATATCAGTGGTTTGTGAGACCGCTAAGTGATTTTTTGTAGTCGTTTCTGTAGAACGCAAAAAATTAAGCAAATGTATGTGTGTAAAGCGGCTTCTCACCTTGTACCACTCTTTGGACCAGCGTCTATTTCTCTTTCTCTTTGATTTTTCTTTTTCGCACAGTGAAAGAGTCAATGCTAGAAAACCCGAATTGGAAAATATTTCAAAATAAAATTGTAAAAAAGCAAATGATTGAAACAGCTTTATCATGCAGCCCGATTTTTTTTGCCAGAATGTGTATTGATGAGAATATTGATGCGTTTTGAAGTTAATGATGCGCGCTTCAATATAAAGCGTCAATATTGAAGCGTTTTGAAGTTAATGATGTCCACTTCAATATAAAGCGTCAATATTGAAGAGAATATTGATGCGTTTTGAAGTTAATGATGTGCGCTTCATTATAAAACGTCAATATTGAAGAGAATATTGACAATATTATTCATCGTTTCGGGGACCCTTAAGTAATGCTAATAAAACCGCTATATACCATTTTAAACCGTCGTACAAGAAGTGAGTATTTATTACATACTGGATTGCACAATACAACTGGATATCACAATATTTCTGTGGCTGATTTTATTCAACGACGTGTAACTCAACCATGAGTAGATTTTGTTGTCATGACTGATCCATGTGTACTGTACTAAGAAGAGTCGAGTCTCAAGTTAAACACAGGCACTTAAAATCACTATGCATTTAGCATGTCAAGAACTGTGGCACCAAGCATTTTATTGTTTTTTGGAGCCGTTCACCTCTTTAACCCATAAGTCGCGTGTTTATACTTGAACCCAGTGCGATCAATTTTTAAGAGAAAACATGTTCGGCACAATTCTCTGTAAGAGACCGGAGTTCTTTTCTAGATAATGGTCTCGTGAAGGCCTAATGTGTGACCAAAATCGATTGCCTTGCTAAAACCCATTTTCTCTCGAAAACGGCCCTAACAATTTTGTTTGAATATTGAACACGATGTGCTTATAATAAAAAATTAAATCACTTTCTCATAAATAGAGCCCGCATTTTTATGCATAATCATAAAATATCTGAAGGGTAGTTAAACGCTATTTATCGTTGGTACAAATTCAAGTTTTCTTTCTTGCATGGCGAACAACACACCTTTGCATGAAAGCGAGATGCGCTTCCTACAATATGACCTCTTATTCTAGGGTATATTAGATTGTGATGTGAGAATGTTTTATTGCCCGTGCTTAGGGTAGATAAAGTTGCGAGAATGTACATCAGATTTCTTCAGTACTTCCGGCGCTGATTCTAATGGCCGTTTTTTCTTCATTACTGTAGCGAATTTCTTCCACTTCAAAATGTAATAAATTCAGAGAAAAAGTGTCCCATATATTGAAGCAAGAAAAATATGGTTTTATTAAATATTTCAGTTAATGAATATTTCACGTAACTTGGAAATAATTCAAGCAATGATGAATTAATTATGTTGGAATTATTTCGAATTTAAATGAGCCATTTTTGCATTTGGAATAACTCTCATACAAATTGAAGGGTTACATGCAGCCGTTGTATGGTACTTACCTTGCTTTTGACAGAGGCAACAACTGACAGACTGTGAACAGCTCGACCGTGTTTTATTCTACATGGATTGATTGATGCGGGCCAGAGAAAGCCATCTTCCCAGAACGTGTCATTGAATACTTTACGCAGGTAAATCCCGCGACCTTCTATAGAGCTAACCTATTGTACTGTACAATAGATGAATACCATAAAATCGGAATTTTGCGCAAGGTTTTTCTTTCTTATCTTTTGTGAACAAAGGGTTTTTACCGCTCCATTTTCTATTGAAACTTATTGTGAATATTAAAGGCAATATTGGAACGTTTATGGTAGCCTACCTATTCAGCCTACTATCTCCGCGAGTTTTGTTTATGTACAAACCTCCTTGCTCGATCACCTGATTAATCTCTTAAAACTAGTCACTGATTAAGGCATTTAGAGAGGTTACTTGGGGAAAATTTCTCTTGCGGCCACTGTTTTACATTTCCCATAATCTCCCCAACTTAACTCTCTAGCCACTCTAAGATGATCTCGTCCTATAAACCATAAACTAAGGAATTATGCAAAGACTTGTTTGCTAGGTAATATGACATTACCATACAGGGTGTTTCAAAAATACTTTTACAAACTTCGGGCATGGGTTCCTTACACCAAAAGAAGGAAAAAAGTTCATATGAACATAGATCCCATAATCCTTTGTTTTCTCGTTAGGAACTGTTCAACACATTGGTACACTCGTAACACGTCAACACACAAAACTCATAACAAATGCTCGAAAATGTCCTCCTCTTGCTTCTAGATTTGCATGCACTCATAGAATCATGGACTGTCGGACCCTTTCAAATACTCTGGGATGGTGATGAATAGTTTCTCAGGCTTCCATGACATGTCGAAAAGTTTCTTCATCCGGGATGTCTGCTCCATAAACCAATAGTTTAAGGTGCCCCCAGAGATAAAAATCCAAAGGATTGAGGTCAGGAGAACGTGCAGGCCATGGAACTGGTCCTCCTCTGCCTATCCATCTATCATGGTAGATACCAGTCAGTGTATCTCGAACAATGAGACTAAAATGTTCTGGAGCCCCATCATGCATAAACCACACTTTTTTTCTTATTTGCTGGGGCACATCTTCATGAAGTAATTCTGGAAGTAATTTGCATGCATTTAAGCAAATTATTTAATAGCTTGACTGCCTGTGTAGTCTCGTGGTTAGTGTCGCTGGTTACGGATCCACAGGCCTGAGTTTGAGTTCGGTACCTCCTTGGATTTTTCTGAGGTAGGGAGGTCTGGAATAGAGTGCACTCAGCCTCGTGATACAAATTGAGACGTAGTGGCTGCGATAATGGAAACCATCATTAACAGCTGTGGGTGTCTGCATACTGATCACAAGCCCCCAATCCTGCCTTCTGCTTACGGTAAATGATGCAGCAAATGGATGGTAGATCTAGCCCCTTCAGGGATGTACCACCACGGAGTTTACTTTAGTTAATAGGTTATTAATTGCTAACAGAATTAACTGTTTTTCCTTAACTAGTACACCAGCACTTAAAAATCAAAGTATGAATACAAACAATTTTACATAAATTATTAATAAAAAGTTGATTCCCAATTATAACTCAAAGTTCTAAAAAGTAAAATAAAATTGAAAGAAATAAAATGTATACTTAGTTATATTAATGTCATACTCAAAGTGATTGAGAGAAATGTTTTTTGGAGAAATATAAAGTAGATCGCAGAGTGAGTGCAAATACCTTAGGGATGGGATATTGGAAGCAAAATATCGATATTGATATGAATATCAGTTGCTAATATCAATATCAGTATTATATTGGTAAGAAAATATCGATATTCAATAATATCAAACATTTTACTAAGAAAATTGGTTTGTTCCTAGAGCACTCGGAGACCATTAACTTATAGTTCAAGCATGCACACATTGACAGTTTCACTGTACAACGTACTGAAGCTAACATTGTGTGCATGTGTGAACTATGTATTCATAGTGTCATCAATGCAATATGTTATACCTATAGTTTACCCATTATTATAATCTAGTATTAAAATAGTGCATTTTTGCCCTCATCCTCAATTTTCTTGAATTGAGAAGATTGATATTGTCGAAGAGCAATATCGATACCACGATATTGAAACTCAAATATCGATGTCAAAATATCAAAAACCATGTGAGATTCTAGCTTGCTATCCAAATGACTTGAAGTAATAATAATAGCCATTGTCGTAGAATTAAAATGCCTTGTTAATGCTTATCCAAGAAAGCAAGGTAACATGACATTCTCACAGAGAGCGCTTCTCCTGTTTTTCAACTCTTTCACTGTTTAACAACAATACGTTGTTCCTTCAATTCTGGTTAATTTGTGTGCTGTTGAGTAACGTGTAGCCTGCACTTACACAAATTACCTTCAGTGAATACTGCATATTATTTTTTGTATTGACTTAAAAACATTTAATTATTGAAACTGATATTGGGAAGATCACAGTGAAGTCATAATATTATATTATGGTTTAAAAAACACACTTAAACTTCACTAATTTCATACCTTGGTAGGACTATGTAGTTTCAATCACCATTGAAACTACTTAGTCCTACCAAGGTATGAAATTAGTGAAGTTTAATGTGTTTTTTAAACCATAATATAATTCAATTATTATTAAATTTGTATTTTCCTTACCATGCATTTAACGTCCTAAGCACCTAAAAATTTGGTCGGAAAATTGTGCAATTTGGCATACACCAAGCAAAGTTGAAGTGAAATAAGTCATAAGATGTAGTAATTGTACTCAAAGGTGTAATCAGTTTAATCAAGTTAATTCTGTTTGTTTGAGCTAAACTTTCTACTAGCATATCACACACTTGTAAAATACATACTTTTTTAATACCCAGCCATGTTTATGATGTTTGTAGATTTATTCCATTCCAGCAAATGCCATATTCTATCAGGTCGCTGTTGTCTTAATAACCTTGCAGACTCAGCACTAACAGCAGCTGATATTCAAACTGCGGGTGCAGTGACCATAAAATTAAGAGACTGATAAGATTTAAGTAAACATCTATTAATGACAGAAGAATTAGGAAATCTCTATTTGAATTGGAATGATAACTACCTGTAGTTTAGCTTATCTACCTGGAAACTGGGAAGAAAAGAATGTTTAGTGAAAAAGTAAAATTAAGATTTTCCTCACTCATATTTCCCAGGAACTTCTGCATTTTAGGTTATTGTTTGGATCACCCCAGCTCCCATATTGTTCTTCAAATACTCCCATGATTTTCATAAGTTCTAAGTATTGTATGTATTTATAACCGTGAAATTCAATTTGACATCATCAAAAGTTTTTGTAAATTTTAGGCTTTTGTGTTAAGTATTCCTGGCTCAAATGCCCACAATAGTTTTCTCAATACAGATAGATCAAAGAAAACAAAGGGCTTACAGCTAATAGTAGCGGCCAATTCTGATTATGATTGAAAAAGTTTTATTCCACATTGCACAGCAAGACCAGAAAATCAAAACTGTTGAAAAGTAAAACTAAGTTTAACCTAGCAAAATCAAAGCTGCCACAGAATCTGGTGTTAAATGTGAATATTACTTAGTAACTTAAAAACTCGACGTCCAGAAAAGTAAGTTTAATCTAACAATAACTAGACTTTATAGTTGTACGGTGATTATTGTATTCAATATTGTCATACTACAAATATTTCAAATTATATTACATGATATTGTATGTTACAATAAAATTTAAATTAATACTGTATTTTGATATTTCAAGTATGAACCATCCGACCACTTAATGTAGGATTTACGTCACAAATATAACAACATTTTCCTTTTGCATTTTTTCAAACAAGCTGCCAGTTTTCTTCCAAATTAAGTGCAAACATTATTATGTCGATCACATAAATCCACCACGTAAGGCAACATCAAAGCAAGTGTGTCTTACAATCGTTTTTCCAAACACATACAAAATGCAAAATAGGTGTTAATATTTATTTTAATGTGATCTAACATCCCTTAGAATCTCTGCAGTTCCCTTCCATGCTGTATATCCCACCACTCATTGTTTAGCTAAGATGGATTTAGATGGTGTGTTCTAATTTCTTGAAATTCACTACTCATAAAACATATTAATTCACTTTCAAAAATAGGAAAAATGTAATTTTATTGTACTTTTAAACAATCTACAAAATAATACTGTACACATTTCAGATCTGACATAGTGCTTAAATTGCTTAAATTTACAATGCTTAAATTGGAAGATGATTCTCTACAATTCAGTAATTTTAAAATAAAGATCCAAGACTTCTTTGTTACAATAACTCTGTTAAGTAACAATAATAAAATTCAAGTTAATACTACCCATTATTTAATATCTCAATGTACACAAAAATGACACTAACTTAACTCCCTATGATATGATACAAGATGAGAAACTGGAGACTGTAAACAGATTCAGATACCTCGGAATATATCTACAAACGACCCTGTCCTCCTACAGGATACATGTACAAGAAAGAGTATTAGCAGCCACGAAAGCCATCCACAGAATTCAGAATATCAGGCAACTTTCCCTGAATACAGCAATGACCTTATTCAGCAGTCATATCCCCAATAGCATCATATGGGATAGAGCTAATTTGGGAAAAGCTAACAAGCAGCGACCTTGCAAGACTAGAAGGTTTGAAAGCAAAATACCTCAAGAAAGCCTTAGGAGTTGGAATATACGCTCCTTCAAGGATCGTTTATGAGCTAACAAGGGAAAGTTTCTTTGTGGAGGAACTGAGAATGCAATTTATGCTGCCGTCAACCGGCCCTTACCAATCGCATCTTGAGTCAAGAATAAGCAAAAGAAAGGACATTGACCCAGACTTCTATGGCACAAGCGCAATGATGGATCGGGAGTGGACCAAGGCCTGCCAGGAACAAAGACACGTCATTACGAGACTTGCAACCCACGGCTTCCATCACAAGATCTGTACAAACAAAAGATTCCACCAACCGAACGAGGAATGTGTGTGCTCGCTGTGTGATCAGAAGTGCGAACGGTATCACATAGTGAACTGTAAAAAAAGAACACGATCAATTAGAGAGTACAGCGAAAATTAAATTATCATTTTAATGCTCTTTCGAGCGCCCCTTATGTATTTATTTATTAACTCCCTATAGGTCCACCAGGGAATACATTTCATACCCATCGAGATGTTTTTCTGTGACACTTGAACAAACATATTTCTGGTTACTTTAGTAGCTGAATGTTTTAGTCATTAAGATGGCAATTTTAATGTTTTTTTTTTTTCTTTTCTTTTTTTTTTTACTTTTTTCACAGACCAGATTTAGAGATGTAGGCTTACCAAGATGATATTTTGAAGCCGTTTTTCCATCAGTTGACGGAAGAAGAAAAAAACACGCAGGTGGTTCCAACAAGATTTGGCCACCACAGAAGTCTCCCTTCTTAAAATCTCGGAAGTATTTGCAGACAGAATGATCAGTACTGGTCTCTTTCCACCTCGCTCCCCAAACCTAACAGAGTGTGATTTTTACCTGGGGTAACCTGAAAGATACGGTTTTACGAACAAATGCTCACACATGGAGGAACTAAAAGGAAACATTATGAATGAAATTAGAAGCATTACAGTGAAAGAACTAACTTGCGTCAGCTAGGATGTGGTTTCCAGATACAATGCCTGTATAACCCAGGAAGGATGACACTTTCAACATATATTATAAGGTATGATTATATGTAATACTTTTTATAGTTAAAGAAGGGAAGCCACATGCGCATTGAGTGCGGCTAATGAGGGCATTGTAGCAGAGAGTGAAAACATTGCTCGTGCAGATGCAACTTATAATGTAGGCCCTGTATAAGCTTAATACATAATTAATTGTCTTAAAATATGGAGATATTAATATGTATTAATAACGTCATTTATGAAACCCAGCTGGTTTTTGTTTACTTCAGGTTTCCTTCTTAGCTCATCTCAGTTATAGGAAAACTTATAACCCACTATGATTTAACTTGATGAATGCTTATATTAAATACAAATTCAGCTCTGAGAGGGTTAAATGTATTTTTTGAAGGACTCTTTTTTTTTCTTTCCAATTTGTATTTTTTTTAAATTGGTCTCATAATTCTGATGAAACTATAAATTTTAAAACTCTTTAACTTTGAGTAATAAAACAGCTACATTCATTTTTTATAAAACTAAGTTAGAGTAATTTACTAACGTAGTGTACATTTTTTTATTTTTTTTTGTGCTGCATCAACACGGTAAAGTTGTAGGGACTGTTAAAAATGAACATTTTTTTATGTAGAACATTTCTTTACAAAATGAAAAATTGAGACAAAAATGAAATAAATATGAGGAAGTTTATACACACGTTAGGATTGCCATTCGTAAAAACCAGCTAGGCCTATTCCATTAAAATTTTTAAAATTGATTTCAAACTTATAAACCTGCTGATATTGCTTGATGAAAATAAATTCAGCTCTAAAAGGGTTAACTGCCTAACCAGTTCTTCAAAGTAGTGAACAGAACATGGGGAAAACTTATTACTAAGTAGTCTAAAAGTAATAACAAATTTGTTGATTCCCATAATAAACATTGTACATAACTTTTAAATCAAACTTGTTAACTAATCTAATCTAGGCTTGTATGAAATCCTGGCTTACCATAAGGAAATAATTGTCTCGGGTTTGCAGCCAGATGAGAAGTTTGATGTTTTCCAAAGTTTCAGAGGCTGACGCTGCCTCGACTCTGAAGGTATCCTGAAGTGTCTAAAACACTGGAAAACATCAAATTTCTCATGCTGCAAAGGAAGATTGTCCATAAGTTTTTCTTTTAAAAAAAATATTAATCGTGGAATCAGAGAAGATATGCAATAAATTACTAGTTTTGCTAATAGCTGTATAGTTTTAAAAAAAGTTCAGTATTTAAAACTGTTGCTCATGTCATTTCAAATTACCAGTTCATCATCATCTGCAACAACTCACACATACACATTCATCTTCTAAGCTGCCATACCTGTAAAAAAAAAAAAAAAAATACCATATTGATATTATGGAACATACATAGTGAAGCAACTATAACAGATTAGTTATATTAGAAACAAATTAAAAAATCAGATCTGGCATTGCAAAAAAGATCTAAAATTATGGTAAAAATTTATATTAAAATATGAAAACTCGTTCATAAATTTTGATATACCAGAAAAAGAAAATTTGATCAAGAAGTTCATACAAGCCCACCAGGTGTGCATCAGGATCTTCCTGAGAAAGATTTGGTACTTGACAATGTATTTGAAATTGAAAGCAAAGTGCATGTAGTCAACTCATACAAGTTTACATTTATATTTTAGTACACACTTCTCGGACTGTTAAAATGCTGTAAATTAGCACTTATCGGCCTAGGCCGGTAAAGTTGCCATGGTAACCACTAGCGGACGTAGTTCGTACTATGGCTTCTAGATATCTCTACAGTGTCTTACAGTAAAAGTTCAATTTTACATGTTAAGGGTTTTATTGTTCATTGTCTATTAACAAGCATAATAAACCTTGTCATTTTGAATTTAAGAAATAAATTCTTATATTTTTTTTACTGGGGGTAGGAATGAACACATTAAGTTTGCATTACTATGTCATAGCTTAATAATCGAGACCACGAGTGCTACTTGTAAGAAGCGAATTTAGATCAGCCTCTTGTAGGATTCCTTCTTTTTAACAAGGCATAATTATAAAATATGAAAAATATGATAAAAATGATGCTTCAATTGATGTAAATACATTTAACTTAGTTTAATTAATGAACATTATTATTTTAACAATTATCATTAAAAGTTTTTTTTTTTAAGGAAAAGAAACAATCCACAGCAAGCGAAGTTTATGAACATGCACTACTTATGCAATCGCCATTATATCTGCTTTCTTTATGCAGAATCATTGAAAATTAGTGAAAAACTGAGCTCAGTAGTAGAATTAGAGAACTTTTACTAAAAACTATTATATGCATCACGTTTGCAAAAACTTTAGCGTACTCAGGACTTGGCTATGCCTCATCCGAGATACTAGATTTGTCTGCTAAAGCTTTGCATACTTGTTACATAAATAGCTATTAAAGCATGAAGAAATAGGCCTGTACTTCTCACGATTAAATCACCTTCATTGAATTATTTACTTATGCAAGGTAAGGGGCTTAGATTCTAGCAGCTAGCAGAGCCTAGATCCTTGAAATAGGGGGATTGAGGGGGCTTTCCAATAAGAAGGAAACAGTTTCAGAACAAGTCTCGTTACGTTAAAAGCCATTTTGTTGTTATTTTCCCAACAAGCTCTTAGCTCAGTAGATAGAGCGTTGGATTAGCAATCCTTAGGAATCCTAAAATTTCAATGTAACAACTTATAGGTGGTAGAAGCAGGCTATTAGAAAAACACTTAGAGATAAAAGGACTGGAAAAAAGAGGATTGATGAAATAAAGAGAAACTGTTTGTAGCCAATGGTGTCATCCATTAGTGATGTCATAAACTTGATCACATTCTATGAAATTACAGAAGCAGTCATCATCAGTCGAACCTATTGGATGTTAGATTATTTCACATCTTTTACATCCATCATGTAGGCCCAAATAAAGACCAATAAACAAATAACAGACTGTACTATACAACATAAAAAAAATTAATTAAAACTACTGCCAAAAAATTGGATTTGAACCATACCGCGAGGTTTGTAGGCCAACATTTTGACTGTTATGCTACCAGCAAATATGAATTACCCGCCCTTAACTGATGGCATATAGGGTACATTGCATTAAAATTTACATGCTAAATTCTCAATTGAAGCCAATTTAAGACAATTTTAAATAATTAACATGCTATAAAAACCAGGCTTATTACATACATGACTAGTGAGCAAGTCTTGCAGAAATCATCCTGGCATTTGTTGCATTTCATAGTGCAATCTACGCACAAGAATTTCTCACAAAACGTGCAGCGAGTCTGCATCTCTTTCTGAAGTCCACTGCAGGTCTCACACCATACTTTAGGTTCAGGCTGGGGAGAAAAAAAGAAAGTGCCCGTTAATCTCAACAAAGACACAAGCCGCATAAAGAATTGTAAGATGTTGCTGGCTTGGGTAGGTTATTCCGGGTTTAACTGCCTCTTACCTTAATTTCACCACCTGGTTGCAGTCTACAAAAATTATTCAATAGCATCTGTTTGTAACTGTGCTTAGCCACATTTGAAGCTCCTTTACTCTCAGAAGAATTGCAGTCTTCAGCTGGAATCCTCTTCGCACCGCAAAATAACTTTTTTAGGGTTTTCTCTGTAGTGAAAGGAAAGGAAGCTGTTACATGTTAGCAAATTTAAGGATAAAATGTGAGTTCACAAGAAGTAAAAAGTTTCAAGAAGGTATTACGAAACAAAATAGACATTTTGTACTTACGACTTACCATAAACTGACTTCTTGATATCTTCATGACATATTTCTTTGTCACTTATATGTATTTTATGCTGAGGTATCAAATCATAATCGAAAGGGCACATTCTTTTTGGCATTTTGTTTAGGTACAATAAAATCACAAAAGAACCAAATGCCCAAATTAAAATAAACAAACACTCATGCTTCTTCGCCGTAACCTGACAGCGATATGAAAACCGCGCGAAAATTAGCTGTTGCCAACCCTAGGAATATTAAATAGCTAAATGGCCGGTAGGATATGATAATATTATATCGCGGAATAATGGTACCCAATTCAAAGGTACCGGAAAGGACATCACTTGAAATGGATTAAAATAGGAACACAACACTGATATAAATAATTGACTGAAATTTGAATCCATGAAGGCCTTGACCTCGATTACTGATGGAGGTCACTGAGTTTCTACTCGACCTACTCTTCAGAGCTCACAATGACCCTGAGGTCAGCCCGACCTGTAAACGAGAATATCTCCCATGCGATAAAGAATCACTGCATATATTTTATACAATGTGATGATATTGTAGAAAACGGAAAACTCCGTTCATGTTTTAAATATCGGTACCGGTACTGTATATGAAAATAGCGAATAGGCTACTGGCATGATAGATTTTTCATATACCGTAATTTACGTACTAACCCATCCAGAGACGCCGACTTCAGGGGGAAAAGGTACTTTCTGCCTCCCTACCAATATTTAACTTTCATATTATTTAAGGCATATAATTATATAAATAAGAATAACTCAATTCCCCTTTCCCACCCCAATAATATTTTATAGTCGGCGGCGGCGCCTCTGAACTCATTAGATTGAAGGAAAATATTATAGTGATGTCAGTAATAAAGATTATAAATAATTTAACTGATATAGGCCTATGTTGGCTAAATGGGTGGTATCTAACTCTTTATTTAGAGTTCGGATATTTATGTAACATTATTCTAAAAATATACATAATACAAAACAAATCCCTAAAAATATGAACTAAGTAACAATATGAAAGACCGCCGGCTTGGTCTTGTGGTTAGCATCGCTAACTACAGATCCATCGGCCCGGGTTCGACCGCCGGTACCGTACCTCCTCGGATTTTTCTGAGGTAGGGAGGTCTGGTAGGGGTGCACTCAGCCTCGTGATTCAAATTGAGGAGCTACCTGAAGTAGCGGCTCCGGTCATGGTAACCACCAGGGCCCGGATTCTGATGACCTAAAATTGTTTGAAAAATGACCCTAAATTTTAAAGAAAATGACTTAATATTTATAAAAATGACCTAAAAACTGATATTTTATTTATAAAAAAGAGAGTTAACAATATGAAAATTATACAAGGAGTTAAAGAAATTGTTATTTATTTGTAAAATATATACTAATTTTAAATGATGATAAATCCCAAGATAAATTTCATACATACTGTACGTCAACTTGAAAAAACACCGGTTCTACATTATACCTGAGCGATCCTATTCTGAATGTTAAATTGTTTACCCCTTTATTCAAACTTCCTTGGTTTTAAGTTCTGTATTATTATAGTGCGTTTTAGATTAGGCTGAATTATTTATAATTATTTTTTTCAAGGCGTCTAGTTCAACAATTTTAAGTCTTTGGAATGATAATCCTTTCACATTGGCCATGTGTAGGCTAAGATTGAAAGCTAGTCAGACTGAAAAATTCAATGCCATAGCCGAAGATCCTGTTTCAAATCTCAGCTATGGCATTGAATTTTTCAGTCTGACTCTACCTTTCAATATTTGTCTTTGGGTAACAGATGTCCCGCATTTTGCGGGACAATTCAGTTATTCGGTACGTTTAAAATCGTCCCCGCGGAACACCGATTGTTCCGTCTTAGACTAACTTTGATCATAATATTCATGTCCTCGTATTATATTATTTAAGGTTTGCTGGAATTTCAGTTTTGGAGACAGATTTTAGGAGGAAGGCACGTTTATAAAAGCTCACTACTGTAACTGGGAATAAAATTATCGCACTTTTGCTAAAAGAGTGCTCCATCCGTTTGCGAAAACTGTAAATAAACTCAGCAAAATTGTTGAGGGGGGGCAAGAATTGAATTTTTAGTAGTTACACACAGGCAGGGCCGTAGCTAGGCAGTGACGATATGGGCCCCCGCCAAGGGCGCAGGTATAAAGAGGGCGCAAAATGAACCATGAAAAATACCACCTTTTTTAGACTGGTGCAATTTATCATGTAATACAAATTCTAGATTTTATGGATTAATTATTTTTTAAGTAGTTCAATCGTCTGAAAATAAGGTTTTAGTACCTTGAAAGTCCAACACTTAGTTCATTTTCAAATTGAGGTTTAGGTTTTCTTTGATAATAACAGTGTTTTTTTCTAATAATAAACAATTTTACAGAAATTAAAAAAATTATTCAGACCCCCCCAGTATTGGAGGGCGTAGATTTTTCAGACTCGCCAAGGGCGCAGAAGGACCTTGCTACGACCCTGCAACAGGCCTTATTGGAGTCTATTACTGTAAACATTATTTTAAGGTCATACAACCTTATGTTTTCTTTAAATAGGTCTATCCTCCATTGATTTGTTGTACTAAATTTATTATATAGTGAAAGGTGAACGTAGCCTATTGACCACATGGGTATGATTAGGTACCAGTACTTTCTTTATCGATCGTTACGCCAAATGATTTTCAATTGTTTTTAAGGAAGTTTACATGCACGTTAACGAAGCGTCAGTACAGCGAAATACTGTGTCCACTCTGACAACAAAACTAAAGTAAACAAAAACCAACAACTCTAGCACGTTCTAGATGTCTGCACGCAAATGGTGTAGATGGGATGGGTAAGCATGGGCGTCCGCAGAATTTTTTTCAAGGGGGCAATTGAAGAAATTACTGCCACCACAATTATTATGCTACTATTACTCCAACCGTTTTATTATAATAATTATTATATTTATTATTAACTAATAATAATAATAATAATAATAATAACTTTATGAGAGAAATTCCAACAACAACACTTAAGAGAGACCTCAGAAAGTTGAAGCCATAATATTGCAGCCTGATGAGATTCGAACCCACACCGAAATTCTGACGATTAAAACTCTTGATATACGTGTTCATTTTTTACTCCAGGAAACAGTTAACATTGTATTAACCCAATTATTTACATATGTTTATTTATTTATTACAATATTATTATAATGAATGCTCTAAACTAATTTAGTTTACGTACAGTCATTCGGACTTGGGAAAATTATTGGGAGAGGGGGGCACTATTGGATTTTTAGTAGTTACACGTAGAACTTATATTTTAGCTTATAAATTTTAAATATCGCTATAAATTATTGACTTGGCAAACCTGCCGGATGTTAGTTATAGTAGGATATGTTGACGACAGAGAGCTCTGTCATCCCGCAGAAAAAAAGTTTTTGTTATGACCGCATTCTTCGCCAGAATGCAGTAAAATCGTCGAAGTAGAAATGGCTGATTATAACGAGAAGGAAGTTCTTATAAGAGTTTGTATTCGAACTATTTATTATGTTTTATAGACGAACGTTTTACAGTTTTATACTAAAGTTTCTATAAATTTCGTTTATAATATAACAGTGTAACAGTGTATGTATGACCAAGAGAAGATGTGATAATATACATGACAAGATATTGTGTCAATGAATATTGTATTTAAGCTTGTTGAACAAGTAGGCCAAGAGGTTAATGCGCTGTCAAATCACATGAACGTATAGCATTTTATTGAAAACTGCAATTCTGAGTAAAAGACATTAGAAAAATAAGCCTACACTATGAGGAGACAGAATGCTGGATTTTGAAGAAGCATGGACAGTATGGGCAGTGACAGTGGGAGTGGCCCTACCCATGGTTGCTGTCCTGTTGGCATGCATGTGTTGCAGGAAAACAGTTCCCAAGTAAGTGATTAAATTATTCACTGTTCTTGTGATTAAAATAAGGCAACGCAACTTTGTTTTAAGAATACACACTGGGAAAATGTAACAGTTCAAGACACACCCTCCCTTCTCTTGGCATATTTATACAATCAGAGGAGAAGCTTGTTGAGTGGTTGGTTTTTATCAATTAAAATGATATTATGCAACAGCATGTTCTGTTTATTAAAATGATTGCATATACTTTTTGCGTGTGTTTGTATATTAGCATATCCTGATTATTCTGACCTAGGTCTTCTTGGTTGATTTGTAGTTATTTAACAATGGCAGTGTGCTGCAACTTTTGCCTGTGCCCGTCGCCCGTGTGTCTGTGTCTCACAGGAGTACTTTTACATGCCTGTAGGCTTAGGCCTAAATCTACAGACTTGGGCCTGTCACATTGATCCACTATTTAAATGCTATTGACCTGGGCCAGGATTGAACAGCCTGCTACCTTGAGCACAGGAAATGGAAAAAAATAGTTTTATGCCGCTCACTAGGCTCCTCCCACCAATGCTGTAATGGGACCCACCTGGGAAGGAGGGGTTTAGGGTTTGGAATGTCTCCTCTTAGATGACGTTGCTAGTAATGCAGAAGGTGAAACTGGGAAAAATTTAAATTTATTTTTCCTTTAGTCCCTTTTTGTCTTCCTTTTTGTCTTTCTTCATCCCTTTCTCTCACCTTCTCCTCGCCCTACCTACCTATTTGGGACCTATTCCTAACAGTAAATTTTGGATTCGAACTTAGACTACTAGCACCGTAACCAGTAGCCTTAACCACTACATCACGAGCGATTGCTGAGTGGTAAAGGGAGAATTCATCTAGCCTATTGAAGTTTAGTGTACATGAGAAATAACTGTTTTGGTGCAAGGATCATTTTCGGAATATTTTATTTTAGTTTCTGTACTTTTAATAATAAAGTAGAAATTGCGCCCGAATGGGCATTGAGGGAATAGTTTAGCACTCTTTGCTGTATCCGACTAATGTTTTCGTTCTTTTCTTGCAGTGTAGTATGTGGTATCTCTCACAATGTCTGTCACACAGCATACACACACAGTCTTCATTGGGGTCGTGATATCGGTTGTTTCGGCATATCTTGTTGTGGAAACCATGAACTGCCAGTCTGGTTACCAGATGGTGTAGATCGTAGTTTGTTCCCTTCTAGGCGTCATTGGTCATAGCTTCCGTGGCATAAAACTCCGTCCATATCTCTCTCTCTTTCTGCTTCCTTTCATTGATGGCAGCTTCCAGCTGTGCTGTGAGTGGCATCATTAGCATTACTCTGAGATATTCGATTTGGAGGGTTTTTCTGGCTAGAACATATACCAGTCTTGAGGCTGTGAAGTTTGAAAGGCTCATTTCTCTTTTTAGGTATCTTGATTTCACCTTTTCGATGTCCGTCCACTGTTTTTTTGTCAGGTACTTCCATATCAATTCCAGCCCGTATGTCAGTACTGGTAGCACTTTGGTCTCGAATAGTCGTATGGCTGTTTTCAGTGACATCCGGTTAAGATTTTGTATGTCATGCATTGATCGTATTGCTGCTGCTGTTCTCTTTTTTGTACGTCCCGTAAAGGTCTTTCCGGTAGCCTGTAGAGTCAGTCCTAAGTACCGGTATCTACGAGGGTTGGTCAATAAGTAAGGTCTCCAACACTCTAGCCCAAGCTCACAATGTCGGACGAGAGATTTGACACCACTGCCATGTCCCGCTATCTCCCCTTTTTCAAACGAGCCATTGCTGCAGCCGCTGAACCTTTTATTGTCCGAGATAGAGCTGTTTGAAATGGATCTCCCGATTTCCGTCTCCGCCAAGTAATATGTAAGGTCTCCAACACTCTAGCCCAAGCTCACAGCATCGGACGCGAGAGTTGGTGCCACTGCCATGTCCCGTTATCTCCCCTCTTTCAAATGAGCCATTGCTGCAGCCACTGAACCTTTTATTGTCTGAGATAGAGCTGTTTGAAATGGATCTCCCGATTTCCGTCCCCGCAAAGTGCGACCTCTGCGAACCCACCTCGCACAAACCTTATGGAACATCAATTTGTCACTCAAAATGGTTTGTATGGAACCTTTAATAATGTCAGGAAGCAATAAACAAAATTCACGGGTGATCTTGTCGCACCAATTCATCGACTTTTGCCACCATCTCATCTGTGATGGCTGTTGTTGGTCTCCCACTTCGTTCTTCATCATGAATATTTGTCCGGCCCTGTTTAAACTCACGAACCCATTTACGCACATTTTTTATGTCCATACATCCCTCTCCATAAACTTTGCAAAGCTGTCTGTGAATTTCAATCGGCGGAACTTTTTTGCTGTAAGAAACCGTATGACTTTGCATAGGCGCACTTGGTGGGGGCGGAAATCGGGAGATCCATTTCAAACAGCTCTATTTCGGACACTAAAAGGTTCAGCGGCTGCAGCAATGGCTCATTTGAAAGAGGGGAGATAGCGGGACATGGCAGTGGTGCCAAATCTCTCGTCCGACGTTGTGAGCTTGGGCTAGAGTGTTGGAGACCTTACTTATTGACCAACCCTCATATATGAATTTACTATTTGCAGTGTTCTCCCCTTTAGCTCTATGTTGTCTTCCTCTGCAACTCTTCCTCCTTTGCGGAAGATTACCAGTTCTGTTTTGTCTGTGTTGATTATTACTTTGTTGTCTTCTGCCCATTTTTCTAGGTTGCTTATTGCTCTCTGCAGCTGTGTTCTATCATTCATTGCTAGCGCCATATTGTCAGCATATATGTATACATTTACATTTACTACTTCATGTTGTATTGCATTTACTATGTCGTGGGTGAGTACATTGAACAGCAGAGGGCTTATGGGGTCTCTCTGAAGCACGCCGTTCGTCTGGCTGATCCACTGTGACCTGGTAAGGTTGTCGTTTATTTGGGTAAGGTTCTGAGCTAATATGTTGTTCACTAGTCTGTATATCTCTGTGTTTCCCACTAGGTCTTTTAATTTACGGAGTAGGGTGTTCCTGTTTACAGTGTCAAAAGCTTTGGCATAGTCCACGAAAACAACGTATAGTTTACCTTTCGGTTTATCTATTTCCATGTGTATGTTGTACAACAGTTTTTCTGCAGCTGTCAAGGTGGAGCGGTTCCTTCTGAATCCACATTGTTCTTCTGGGAGGGTGTACTTTTGATATTGTGCAAGGGTCATTTTTGTAACACTGTGATTTTGTATATTTTTATGCATATTTGATGAAGGGTACAATCATGGCTTCAAGAAAGCCGTAGTACAATATTGAGGTGCATGCACAATATTGACATGCAACATAAATTCATGAATCTGTCTGTTGAACTTGCTTTCCAGCGAGATTTCTTGGCAGTTGTGTAGGCTACTACCAGAAAAGTCAGCAGGCTATAACATGAATTACTTATCAGAGAATCACAGAACATGTATTACTGGTACCATTCCTCATTGGCTTGAGGTGTTTATAACCACAAAAGCAGTATTTTGTGCAATATGAAATTAAAATAGGCTATATTTCCTTATGTATGTAGCGGGTAGAGCACTATCTCCTTAGCCATACAGTTTTCCTTTCTGGAACTGGAAACTTCATTAATTGTAGGCCTACTTACTTTTGTTCAAGGAATTGATTAAGAGGTGAAATTAGTCGTTTTTAGAACTTTATCTTGTATTTTTACCCATTTCAATCAGTTCATTTTTATTATGCGTAAAACACGCCAGCCGTATTATGGTTCTGAGCGAAGCAGAATGTTCAATTGGGAAGCAGGATGACCAACTGTCCTTCTTGCATTAAGGTAAGTAGTGGCAGGTAGATTCTATTTTAGTGGCAGGTTGGTTATGGTTGGTTATGGTAGGTTATGAACAGTAATATTAGTTTAGTAGGGCATACCGAATTCACGCGTTTCGAAAATGTGCCATATTATAGCCTATCTCCCGTGAGGTTTATCATGTTGGTCAACCTGTTTACTCAGGTAAGAGGGCCGTCAGCTGTATGTTACTATCATGATTTATGTATTTTAAGGTAAGAGAATTACAGGATGTATTCTTATATAGGCCTTTGAAAAGTTTTGGACATAATTATAATCCTTGCAGCTAGGGACATATTTTTAACGTTGTTCCGTTTAGTAAAAATTAAAACTGGATGGCTAAGGAGATACAGGATTATTTAATTGACTGGGAGTAATATTAAGCTATTAATTATATGTAACTTATACATACGAGGAATTCTCTGTTAATGTTAATTGTTTGTTAAGTCATCTAAAAACACATCACTGTAAATTAACCTTTTATTTCTTATTCTCATCCTAGATAATTTAAAAATTTTCCCATAGAGCACAAGTTAGTCATTACTAGGGTTTTGATGTTTATGACCTAAAAAAGTGGAAAATATGACTGAAAATATGCCCTTAAAAATTATGAAATATGACCCAAAAATCCTAAATATGACCTGATAAAATAACATATTTTCAAAAAATAAGTGTTCCAATTTAAAGCGTTTAAAGACACTAAATTCTCACATCACATGAATTCAACCAGATAATCACCTTTTAACAATTTTGGTTATTTACAGTTTCACTTGTAGGGTCATTCCACATCAAATCAACCAATAGTCCAGACATCATATCGTCAGATCTTTATGATTTTTTATTATGAGGTAGTATTAGCTGAGTAGGTAATAAATACAAATTGTTAAATTTTTTATACTTTTAGTTTTTGAGATATAAATTTTTGAAAAATTAAAAAAATGACAGTTTTTAGGAATGCTTTGAAATATTTAAAAGCATGTAACTCAAAAACGGTTACTCCTAGAAAGGTCAAATTTGTACCATTCTCTTTAGAATTACAAGGGCTTTAATTTTACATATAACTTGACTGAATCACATCACTCCATATTTTTCCAAAACTCAAAAAAAGTTTTTTTATGAAAAATTTAAAATCAAAATTTTAAATTTTTATGAAAAATATATATTTTATTCCACAGCTCTTTAGTAAATTGTGTACAAATTTTTATGATGGTATTCCAATTAGTCCAGTCAAATTGTCACCAAAAAATCCACATGGATGCAAAATTTAGGGTAGAGCTAATTTTTTTATATGATGTCTGGGATGGTATTCTGAGTAATTTCTGACATTTTGCCAACAAAATTTTTTGCCGCCGGAGCCGCCATCTTGAAAAAACTTGCAAAATTTAGGTTTCATTTCTGTTTTTGCATATTATCTGCCAAAATACGCACCTGACGAAAATGTTTGAATGTCTATCCTAAAAGTAGACTACATTTGCCACAGTTTGAGATTAAATTGAGTTTTATACTGTGAATAGTTTCGGAAATACAGCTCTCCGAATTTCGGCAACATTTTGCGAAAATTAAAAAAATCTGAACTTTCAACTAGTTTTTGCTCGCTATCTTCTAAATGACCAAACCTTCAGCAAAATTTCAAAGTATAACTTTTAAACTAGAGTAAATTTGGAATAAGTTGAGTATTTAACGTTTTGATACCTATTATAGGTCACCAGATACAGAGGTATCTACAACTCCTCACATTTCAGAAAACTTCTCGAAGGTACGAAAAGTCTAGTTTTGCCTAGGATATTCTAAATGGCGTTTCTCACAGTAAAACTGTGTTGTCTTAAAGTTAAGTTTTACATTGTAATTACCAACCAAAACAGTATTTCCAAGAATTTATAATGGTAAAATTAAAAAAAAAAAAAAAATGTTAAAAGAAAATAAAAAAGAAAAGTTGGTGTAGGTACAGCATTTTAATTTGGAAACAACTGCGTTTTATTTTAGAACAACATACACTTGAAAATCACGGGCCCACTGCCAAGTTGTGGGTTCAGTACTTCCGTATGGTTACTTTAATTAAACAATTCATAGAGGCAGAGAGGATGGGAAACTGGCAACTTCATCTTGCTTGTATCAAAAAAATGTTACCATTCTTTCATGCTTCAGGGCACTTCTTTTATGCAAAATGTGCTCACTTGTATCTCCAAGATATGTTAGGTTTACAAAGCAGAATCGGTACAACCGAATACAATAATTTCACAACCCGTCAGCTGTTTACTATCAGGCGTTCAAAAAAGTTTTGGTCTGGCATATGGACAGATCAAACCATTGAACAGACCCTAATGCGCATGATGAAAACACCTGGAGGAGCAGCGAAAGGTCGGGGTATGACTGAGGCTGTACTTACTCGCTGGACACTGGGAATGGTGTACCTCCAAAGTATCTGTTATGAAGTTGAGAAATACTGTGGAATCTCATCAACCAGCTCTGAACAACACGTAGACATGAGGCCTTCTCGTATAGCCCGAGACACAAAAGATGCTGCAAAGCTCTATGATTGGTTTCGTCAACACTGCCCATTCCCTAAAAATGATGCAATCATGTCCATATATTCAGGAATTGTTGGAGATGAGGAAGTGAACTGCTATCTGGCTGAACACATTGGAGAAGAGGGAATAGCAAGCATTGTTGGCAGTAACTTCCAAGATGTAAAATTTAAACGCAAGAAGAATGTTATCACCCTGGCACACACCAGCAACCACATTAAGATTGGGAATAGTAAGCTAATTGTGGATCCCCTAATGCTTTTCCATAGGCTGTGCATCGCCAAACAGTCTGAAGAAGATTTGAAGGAATTTTTAAAGTTTGAATTATCTCCATATCCTATGTCTCTATTTTCAGAAGAAGGTATGCGCAAGGGAATCAAATCCTCATTTTATGAAGCATTCGAACCAATCACCAAAGAAGACATTCCTGATGGGAGCAAATATTTTGTGATTGATGGTGGTCACTTACTGCATAAAGTGGTGTGGCATCGACAAAATTCTTTTGCAGCCATTGCAGACACCTACTTGAAATATCTGCAGACACATTATGGCTCAAAGGTTTCAGTTGTCTTCGATGGTTATCCTTCAGACGCTAATCAGACAAGTACTAAGAATTGTGAAAGACTCCGACGGGCTACGCGTTCATCTCCTGATATCGTCTTTGATAGAACAACTGTTTTGAAAAGTTCACAAGAAACTTTTCTCGCCAATGAAAACAACAAGAGGCGCTTCTTAGAATTTCTAAAAAATGAATTGTCAAAAGCTGGAATACAAGTGAAACAGGCAGTTGAAGATGCAGATGTCTTGATTGTTAGCACTGCCTTCTCAATGGCATCTCAATACGACACTGTCTTTGTAGTTGGAGAGGACATAGACCTCCTTATTCTGCTCACTGCATTAACAACCCCTCATATAAAGAATACGTACCTTCAAAAGTGTGGAAGAGGCAAAGCTGCAGACATCTTCTATTCAAGCCAGTCATTTCGCCACAGCTTCTCCAACATGCTGCTGTTTATCCATGCTTTCTCTGGTTGTGACACAACATCTGCAGTTTTTGGCCACGGGAAAAACCACTTCTGTTCGCTGATTTTGAAGCATCCTGAACTAGAAGAGGAGGCTAATGTATTTCTGAACCCTCAAGCTACATCAGGAGAAGTGGCTGAAGTGGGCCAACATTTTTTCGTTCACTTATATGGAGGAAATCCTGCTACACAAACACTTGACGAACTTCGGCACGAAATATTTGTAAAAGCTGCAGGAAGAATGAAATTTAACTTAGCGAGGCTGCCCCCAACCAGTGATGCAGCTCAACTTCATGCCATGCGAACATACCACCAAGTTCAGACATGGCTCGGTGAATACAAAGACCCTTTGAAGTGGGGCTGGGTGAACACACCAAGGGGCCTCTTTCCCCTTAAAGCCATGAAGGAGCCAGCTCCAGAATCAATTCTGAAAAGTATTTCCTGTACCTGCAAGAAAGGGTGCTTAAACGCTTGTGGGTGTCGTAAAGCTGGATTAAAGTGCACAACCATATGCAAACATTGTAATGGGCAGTCGTGTGAAAACACACTAACAGTCCTGTACTCCGACAGTGAGAATGACGACACTCCTGATGAGCCACTTAATTTGTTTTTGGATGAAGACGCTGAAGAGAACTTTATCAACACTGGCCAGATTGTGAACATCACGGACGAAATAGCAGACGTCAACTGCCCAGGTCCCTCTAAGTGCCGAAGACTATGAACAAACAAGTCATTCCATGCAATGTTTCACCAGAACTCCAGCTAAATTCATATAAACGAATGTTCTGTGCCGTTATTGCTCCTAACTTGTATGCACATGTAATTATTCAATCGTTGCTGTACATATATCTTTAACCTCTTTATTTTGTGACCTGTAAGAGGTAGCATAAGTTTAAAGTACTCGACAAGTTGAAAATTACCTCTAGTTTAAGTTTCCATATAGAGTTTTACTATAGGTTTGGTCATTTAAAAGATAGCTAGCAAAAACTAGTTGAAAATTCAGATTTTTTTATTTTTTGCAAAATGTTGCTGAAATTCGGAGAGCTGTATTTCCGAAACTATTCAAGGTAGAAAACTCAATTTGATCTCAAACTGTAGCAAATTTAGTCTACTTTTACGATGTATAACAAAGCACTTTGTCAGGTGCGTATTTTGGCAGATAATGGGCAAAAACAGAAACAAAATAGAAAATTTTGAAGTTTTTTCAAGATGGCGGCTCCGGCGGCAAAAAATTTTGTTGGCAAAATGTCAGAAATTACTCTCAAAACCATCCCAGACATCATATAAAAAAATTAGCTCTACCCTAAATTTTGCATCCACTTTTGACAATTCGATTGGACTAAATGGTATCATACTGAAATTATTTTTTATCTGAATTGAGGCATTTGGAAATTCTGGTAATTTGTTAATTGTTACCCTATTAAAAATTAATCTTACCTATTGTATTTAAACTTATCCTAATAATAATTTATTGATTTTTCCATTATACCCTAAAACTTTATTTGATGAAAGTTACGTCTATATAATAGGGTGATGATGGTTCATGTGGTAAATATATCAACTGGACCTAATGTTTCTTTCCTGTTGAAAATTAATCTGATCTATTTTATTAAAACAAACTTACGTTACACTTATGGAACAGTCTTGTTTATACTTGAAATTAGTAAAGGTGATTTCTCTTCTTCACCAAAACTTGTACTGCTTTTGCCATCTCATCTGCTAAAACGGAACTTGGTAGGTTCTATCTGTTGCTGTGGTTGGATTTAATTTGCACAAAATATAGTCCTTGGCAATGATCCTTTTGGGTGAAGAAAGGAAACATAAACTTCCTTTTCAACATCATCTTTTGAGTCGACTTGCACCATCCACCACTCTTTATCATAAGCATGAAGTGACGAAACCCACCATTTCTTGAAATGGAATATCTTCATCACCAGGGCTGATCTGTACCCTATGTGTTTCTGAATTATCAGAAAATGATTAAATTTGGGGTTTCACCCTATTTAGATCTAGAGGAATGAAGGGGTGAAATTTCTGGCTCCCAGAGACAGCCACAGCTTCTTCAAACCTTGATTTTATAATTTTTTCTTTAAGCCGATTAACAATTTTTGTCTGCGAATTATTTGATGGATTCTTGTTATCCTCCTCTTGATTGACAGATTGGAAAAAAGTTTCATTTAATCTTGATTTAACTTTTTTGAGCTTTACTTTGCAGTATTTCTTATTTGTTTTACATTTTATTTTAACAAAGGGTGATTCTCCTATGGTAGCGTTTCTCAACCTATGGTCCGCGGACCACTGGTGGTCTGCGAAGATGGTGCAGATGGTCCGCAGACATTATGAAAAAATATAAAGCAAGTAAAGAAGTAAAAAATTTTCACATAAAATGGACACTACATGTCAAAGTTTTTAAAATTTTCGAAAATACAGGTCCTTTTGCAAGTTTCCTTACTTTTGCAATTACGAACTACAGTTTGAAACCCATGATGCACTGATGTCTGTTGGTCCCACAGTGAAGTGGGACTCTTTTAATATAAATGTATATTTATAAATGAGTCATAACTTTATTACTAATTTTACTATTTCCAGTACTACCATGTTACATTATTAGTACCTATCTGGACTGTTTGAACTTAGCAGAGGATGAGGACAAAGCTTCTCAAAGCATGTAAAAAAATCTTGTCAGTAATTGTGGCATAGTGATTGGCAGTGTTTTTCTTCTGCCGGTACATGTGCCGGTAAACATTACACTTATTTTTTTTAAACAAAAACTCCCATTTCTACTGGTGAATTTGAACATGGCATTTCCCAAATAAACTTGATATGCATTCCAACTGCAGCGAATTAATCACTGTGCAAGCTATTGTAATATAAGTATGTAACCAGTACCTTAATTTCATTTTTAAAATTCAGATTACCAACTACAATACTTGGTAATGGGGTGAGATGACTTAACGTCGCTTCCCAAGCCCTATCCAGTATTTCTGTAAAGAGATTTTACAGTTTCTTGCTCCCAGATTTTCTAAGAATTGGAATTGTAGCCTACCGGTAACTATGATTAGATAAATTCTGTAGCTTGTAGGGAAAAAAACACGGTGCATCCATTCAGAAAAAAGTAAAAAAAAAAATTAAATAAATCCTGTTAGATTATATATCTTTTGTGCTTTTCTTCAAAATTAATAATTATAATATTGGTAGATCCCTAGCTGTGTAAATGTGATTCTTATTTTTTATGAGAAAGACTTATTGTAATGTGTGCTAATTAACATTAAACTGCTGATAAAATTTAAGTAAACGTGTATTAAAGTTGTATGCTCACATTTAAACATAAAATATACATTTTTCTATGTGTGTTGATGTATGGGGAGCTTAATGTTATCTGTGTTACCAAGAGAATTGCACTTTGTTGTGGCTTGGCATCTAAATCGTCTATCATCATAAAGTAAATTGTCATAGTCAATTCCCAGACACGTATGTGTTTCAAGGTCATGTTAGAGATTACAGTGAATTGGCTATTTCCTTCATTCCACTGAAGGTAGGTTCTCATGCACTGTCTTATTGTTACATTTTGTCTCTTCCTGTTTGTGAATGGTTTGTGCGTGTGTGTTTTGTAGGAATGAATTAATGGGTCTGGCTGGCATGGTGAAAATAACCAACCCTGAAGAGAATTCAAACCACAATAACCAGAATTCTGATGCTTGTACTGTGCTGCCTTGTGCTACCGAAGCTACGGCAAACAACTCAAACAAGAGGTTTGCTTTCTTCCTTTTGTGATTCTATGGTGTTATTTGCCTTTGCCTCTCTGTGATCTTTCAGCTATGAATAAAAATGAATGTGCTTTATTATTACTGTTATTATTATTATTATTATTATTATAACAATAATTTATTAATAAAAATATAATAACAATAACAAGATTTATTATTATTATATAATAATAAAAATATGATAATAACTGATTAATAATAATAATAATTTGTATTATTATTATTATTATTATTATTATTATTATTATTATTATAATTACTACTACTACTGTTGTATCTTTCATGAAATATTATTGTTGCATTTTACTTAGGGAATCAGTATGGTAATTTTACTGGCATTTGTTTCTATGTAATTATTTATTTGTTTATTTAGTTTTTAATCGATTTTTGTGGTTTTTCTTCGAAATTATTAGAACTGTATACAGACACTCATAATATCTGAACATTTAACTCTTAGAACACAGAGTCTATTTTTCTAATATATAATACACTTTAAATAATAATAATAATAATAATAATAATAATAATAATAATACTATACTAGTATTTAAACCCAATGTAGTAATCTCCCAGAGCTGGAGTTACTGATACGAAAATTTACAAATCCCACACAAGAAATAACAATCCGAGCCTTCTGAGTTTATAATTTAATAATAAATGGTAACATTAATCATTTAAATACAGACTGTGAAGGCACAGTTAACTGTAATACCGCTGATTAGATGATAATAATTGGTAAGGTTGAATGTAACATCTTTAAATTAGACATTTAACACACTAAAGGGAACGGCTGGCCATCTCATCTCAGTAAAAAAAAATAAACGTAATCAAAGTACAACTAAACATAACTTGGAAACTTAGGGCATTAAAATTAATATAAATTTTTTTTTTTTTTAAATCTGGTGATTTGGGTAATGCTAACTCAATGTCATAACAGAAACTAAAATTATCTAAAGAAAGAAAAACCCACCAGAGAACTGAAAAGATTATCAAATCAAATAAAGTAGATTTAAGACTGCATACCTTAAACTGCAGTTGGATGAGTAGGAGAAAAAAACGTCCCAATCCAAAAATAGGCATTATTACTTCAAGCGCCTCACGTGAAATGCCCCTTACTACATACGGCAAGAGAGTCAACCCAGAACAACATATCATTAAACAGCCATGAACGCACCCCAAATAAACACCGTCATAAAATATCGTAACATATGCGGAACAAGATTAAAGAAAAACTAAAGAAAACAGTATAAACATAAACAGTAATGGCTGACTACAGAGAAACAAAAACAGCAGCAAGATGAGGAAGTTAGCCTAAAAAATCGTAGGTGCCAAGGTTTACATATACATCGCTGAGCTATAATTATGAGCAGCTCAATACAGTGTGTTCCTTGGGATTCTTTATGGAGGCATGCAGTCCCCGCATTAGCACTGTCATTTGCTGGTGAATGTGGTCCGCTACAGTCATCTATTAAAAATATTGTTTACTAACCTTGACTACAGAAGGTGTTGAAAATGATGTCCATAACACATTCCTGACTTCTCCGAAGGAAATTGGTAATTACGCAAGTTCGTTTCCTGTAATTCTCCCGATTTCTCACACAATACTGTCTTTTTAACTCACGGATCGTGTGCAGATTGCCTTCTTATACCTTATTTTAAGATTTCCCCAATAGAAATTGCAGGCCGACAAATCGGAGGATCTAGAGGGCCGTAATCATCTACTAATATTTCCTTTATGAAATTTAATGTTCAATTTCCTTTATGACATTTAATGTTTTGGCTATATGGGCATTTGTTGAATCCTACTGAACATGAGCACTCTGCCACTTTATATCGGTTAACTGTTCAAAAAATGGGTTGAGCATTTGTGTTCTATATTTCTCAGTGCCATTGATTGTATCATCAAAATAAAGGGTCTATAATCCTGTGTCCAGTTATAGTGCATCAGACGCCAACCTTCTCATCATATAAAGGAGTTTTGTGTATGAGAGAAGGATTTTCAGTACTCCATTGTCTATGGTTTTACATCATAACATAGCTGTGCAATTCAAACCATGCTTCATCTGTGAATATTACAGATTCAGGTTCCATAATGTCATCGGCTACACTTTGTAAAACCCAGGTACAAAAATTCAAATTACTCACATTACTTGTAGAATTTAACTCAGCACTATTGTCACTCTGTAGGGCTTAAACTTAAGAATATTAGTGGCTTGGTTTTAAAAAAAAATCCCATAAGCACTGGAGAGATTTTCGAGGAGAATGTGCTAACCTTTGTCCTATCTCATAGAGTTTTTTCTCATTAAGTACACTTGGGCTTCTCTTTTCATGTTTATTCTGAACTGACCCTGTTACTCGAAACTTTTTACGAGGATTAATACAGTGATCCTACTTGGAATGGGAGTACCAGGAAATTTTATTGCAGAACATTGATGCACTTTCCCATAATTCCTCTTTCTGATGTAATACTAAAAAAGATAAATCCTTTGTTGTAATGTAAATTTTTTGGTGCCATATTAAGCCACAGCTAAGACATACACCAGTAACAACATAATTCCAACACGCTTATAGGCAACTCAGCAGCGGAGAGAAGACAGGGACTGAAAGATAAAGACTGTTACACATGACTCTAACCCTCCCACCAGCGAATTAGAGCACTGATTTGGGGACTGCAAGCCACCAAGTGCCATAAAGAATCCCAAGGAACACTTTACAAATAGCAAAGTACATTGAAATTAGAGCTTTCGAAACATAAACAAAAATACAAATATTGATATTATATTAAACTAAAATAATTTCAAAATCTGTATAAATGTGTAAACACATTTTTGTTGTAGTTGCTATATTCTTTTTTCGATTTATTTATTTTTTATCTTTAGAATAAAACCGGCAATTGCTGAATTACAATATTCTCTTATATTAATACAACATGCATACAATATTAATATTCACTACTACAATAACGAAAGTTAGGTAGCAGCTCTTCTTTTTTTGGTCAAACATTTATTTATCAAATCTTTGATCTTAGTCACATTTCACTCCAGATATCCAGAAGTAGTAGGTATAGAAAGAAAATCTAATTTTACACTCATTTGATTAGTCTTTCGCCTTGAAAATAACTGATTTGAATGAGCATCAGCTATTGTGTATATGAATCATGTTACTTGTCCGCCACCCTGAATATTATATCATACTTAAATAGGACTATATTAATAAGTGAGCAAGGAAAGTATTTAAAATTTGTTGAGTCTGAACATTGTTAAAGAAAATGCCGGCCAAAGAATTTACAATGTTAGATTTTTTTCTAACAACGTCATATCTGCAGGTTAAAAAGTAAATGATTACAATCTGTAACTGACTGGGGAATGAATTGGTTAGGCTACCTTCTTGAGCAATGATGTTTGAATTTGAAGAATTTATAAGTGTTATAATAGTTAGACATTTTTCTTATTGGTTTAAAAATGAAGAGAGACTTTCCTGTCAAATTTTCTTAATTTTTTCATAGCTGAATGTTTCACTCATGCAAAATTAGGTTTGTTAGTAATTTCTTTTTCTGCATTTAATGCTAATAGGCCTATAATGTGTTTGATGTTTGTGTAACTTATTTTGGGCTCTTGTCTAATATAACCTTAGACATTAGGTAAGAAATGTATACATATTTTTTTATGGGTTTAGTTTCCATTATTACACACTCCACACACTTTCGCCCCCGCACTACATACCAACTTCCGAATCTAGGTAAGTGGCAGTTAGGTTACAAGTAGTGATATTAAATTTAGTGACATGTAGATCTAGGTTTGTTGCAGTTAGGTTAGAAATATTGATATTAGTTTAGGTTAGGTGGCAGTTAGGTTCTCCTGCCAATTGGTAAGTTCTCTGGCACCTTCCTCTCCTTTTTTATATCTTTTTGATATTGATATTAGTGACATGCAACTTAGAGCTAGGTTGGTGGCAGTTTGGTTAGGAACAGTGATATTAGTGTTGATCGCCATCAAGTTTACAATCCCAGCCTTGTTTCTGGATCATGTGACCCATGTACAACTCAGTAGGCCTGCCAGTCATAATTTGCGCCTTCCAACAGCCATTTTCTGTTCAGAAACTGACATTTATAGGTTAGAAGAGAGCAGCTTCATTCTCATTTTTCCAGTGTTTCAGACACTTTCCAGAAAAACACAATTACTATATAACTTCTTTGGCTTATGAAGAACACAACAAGCTATAAATAGCCGATTTTGAATGTTTTTTTTTTCCTGTGAATAAACATAGTGCATAATCATGGAAACTATCCCCATTTATATTTATGATTATATGAATGTTTTCATTCCTCTTATGGAAGGCATTTTGCAAAAATGCCATACTGTCTGCTAATGGGGAAAAAGTTTTCCATTAGGCTAATGGAGAACAAATTATACTTAGTGAGTATGGGCAAACATTTTCGGAACAGATTTCCTACTGGATTTGAGAAGATCCATGAGTGTGGGTCATTTGAAAGATAGCACCCAGAAAGAGACAGATGGAATTTATACAGGGAATCCATTTTATGCAGAAACTTTTTAACAGTGTTGCCCCTGCTCACTCTTTCCCCGCTGTTGTGCTTGCACTGGCGGGGACCATGTTCCGTTACAACCGGCAAATCAAGACTTTAGACTTTAGAAAAATACAAAATAGAATAACTCAACCAATTTATTATAAAAATAGGCCTGCATGTAGAGGCTTATTACTCACCATTTATTTGAGATACTATTGACCTCCGTCAGCAGTAAGACATGCCTCACATCTCCGAACGCGCCTTCTATGGTTATTTCTCAATAAGTAACATTCCACCAAATAAATTCGCTGTTCAACAATATACATTTTCGATTATTGTCTTATGTAACACACGACAACAATAGACAAGCGTCTCACTACAACACACCAAAGCAACTAACCGCTTGTATGCTTTGTACAACGGCGATGCAATGTGATGCTAGTGCGGCAGTGATGCGAGGTTTCCTCATAAAATGGACTCACTGTAGAATTGCCATAATGTGATTCACAGCTACTATGATCACAGGCCGTTCAGTTATATGGATCTACAAGTTTAACAAGATTGTTCTTAACACCAGGGGGAAAAAAAAAGGCCAAACAAAGGTGTTTCTTCAAGGGCTATTAAGAACATTTAATTTTAGTTAGTTCAATTAAGTTTTGCCACAAGTGGCAACAACCTCAAGTGTAAACAGAACGTGACTCGCATACCATACTAGGAAGGTTAAGGGTGTACTTACGTAGTCTGATGTTAACACAGTGGGATTGAACGGTAGTCACAGTAAAGGATTGTCTACAGGTTATTAGTAGGGACCCTATTTCTTGGGAATAGCGAGCGATATGTGCAAAATTTCTCACAAACCCTGTATTTTTGCCTTTTTTGTATTTATTAAAAAAATAATGCATTTGCAGTGGACTTATAACCACGAAATGGCGGGAAATGGGCCGTATAGCACTAATTGAGTATTTTAAGCAAAGCCTTAAATATTTGACAACAATAGTAAAATTGCACAGTTTCTTTGTTTATTGCATACAAACAATAAATTGTCTTTTCAGCAAGAGTTGGCCTATATTATAGGTCTTCTGGTGCATGCAAAAGTTTGCATAAATAATCATTGATCATTTTCTGAAATGCCAGATATAACTTGTCATTCTCAGGGCTTCCACAACAGCAAACAGAAGTTTGCCGGACATTCCTAGAGACTCTGAGAGAATGCGCTTGGAAAGTGGAGATACCTTATGGGAAAGCACTGAACCAAACGACACTAGTTCTGAGCTTTATGCAACTGTAGAGGAGAATAAACATTTAACACAGCCACTGGGTAAGTTTTTAAACCAAGATGAATGTAAAATAAATAAACTAAGTAAACAACACCTTTGAATTAGTATTTCTGTGTTAGTTTAAGAAATGGATAAAGGAACTGTAATGTAGGCCTATGCTAAATCTTATTCGATACCCTGATTTAGTATTCAGTCACCTCATCTTATTATTGTGGAAATGCCATAGTTTTAATCTGTGTAGGCTATATGTTACTTTTACAATCGGTAAAGATATGATATTTCAGGACCTTCACTTCTTAAGTACCATGAATAAATTATAAATAAATATTAAGTGTACAATACATGTATGTTTCCCCATGGCTTAAATAAATATGATTCTACATTTAGCGTTCCAAGTAAATCTTTTTTTGTATAATTTCCATGATGAATTATAGATTTACAAACATATAGGCTGTTATCACATGTACTTTTAGCAAAAGAGGAAAAATTATTGAATTAATTTATAAGAAACTCATAAGAACATGACATGATATTGTTGGATTTTCCTGTTTTTTGTTAAGTATTTTAGATTTGTGTCAGAATAAACAAATTCTCTTCTCCTCTTCGTACTTGATCGTAATAGCTCTTCTCATACCAAAAAAATAAAACATTTTAACTTTCATGTTATAAATAATTATTAATGTGAACTTATGTCTTGACAGTTGTATGATAGGTAAATATCTACTTGAGTAATTATGTAACGAATCAGTTGGTAGGTAGGTAATATATACTGAATATATATACTGAAGGTCTAAGCTTTAATGAATTACTATATTGTGCTCAGAATAACTCCGTATTTGAGTTTGGGAATACTCTTAAGATGGTTGGTCCCATTATTTACAATTTTTTCATTTTACAGAAGAAAAGCCTGTAGAATGAAATGTGTTTAACAATTTCTTCTGTTATATATTTCTTTTGAAAAGTATACAGTTGTACAATGTTTTAAACAAATCTTCTGGAGCTTGCACACAGCACTTTAGGAGATGAGACTTGAGACTTTCCTAATCAGAAAACAGCATCAGGTTTGCAAGTTGTTTTTGCTCGGGAGTCAGGATGGCATGCTCCTCTATAGTCTGTTTGTTGTAAGTTGGCACAGTTCAGAAAATTGAGACAGAAGATGTTTGGCAGAAGTCAGTAATTGAACAGAAAGAGATAGAAACATACTATTGTGAAAGGTTACTCACTCCACGAATTTGTAGCTGTCACTATGACGAGGGTGGCATGGGAGAAATACTATCAGTGTAACTGCTAGAAGCAGTGGTGGTCTGTGTGTCTATATTGGTCACTTTCATCAGGACAACATAAACACCAGTTTCAGTAACAGCCGCCACGTCTACTTTTCTAAACGACAATATGACTGCTTAAACACATCTGGCGATTACATAAACCTCGAATATCTGGTTTTCCCCCATTTTTTCTATACAACCCTACTCCACCCTCAGCTCAGTGGGATAGTGGAGTGAGTAACTTTTGGCTACCTGCTGAATAGTAGGAGGGTAGTTTTATGACCACAGTGCCAAGATAACCCACATAGACTTTAATAGACCAGCTGCATCTATTTTTGTTGGGATCAGTTTAATCTGATGCTCACCATCCGTACAGAAAATACAGAAGCGTGAAAGTCTATAGCTCCTAGTTGGAAAGCAAGATGTGTATGTAGACCTATGATAATTTCAGCAAACGGAGTGGATGCCCCTTCGACCAGCAAGAAAAGACTGACACATGAAGAGAGCAAGAGCAGTGAACACAGTTCTCTGAGCCAGACAGATGACAGTTTTTCTCCATATGCACGCCTTAAAAAGGAGCATCCATATGACAAGCTCAGAGGTGAGCTAATAATTCTGTAACACTGCTTTCTTAGTATGGTGCTGGATTATTGTTCATCTGATGCTGGCTGATAGTGATTCTTATTGCATGTCATTAAGATCAATATGATTTCTATGTTTTACACCAGTATGTGCAGTGTGACCGGAATAGATGTCTTCACATCACACCAAAATTATATATTTTAATGCTAGGTACCAACATCCAGAGTTTTTTTTGCAGTCCTGTGAGTGGCGTAACCACATCAACAAAATGAAAATTAACTAAAGCATCTGTTTGTTTTAGTGTGCACTTTAAACAGTGTAACACTGCACAGATTATTGAATATCAATTAACACAAGATATCAGCGGTTAAGATGGGAGAGCTTGTATTTTTATAATGACAGTTTTCTAAAAGACAAGAAAAACATTTCAATTCTAACATTATAAGAATGTAAATATAAAACATAGACGATAAAACATAGATGATAATGTAAATAGTTTAACTATAATTGATTATAGCACCAGAATTTTTCTTGTAATTCACATACAAGGCTTCAGCAGAAACATAAAGCTGTTTTTGCCTAATATTTCATAACTGTTTTTATTTATTTAACTTGCCGTGAATATCGAGAAGAAGCTATTAGCCATTTAAAATAAAATAAATAGGAAATTACACAGTATAAGTAAATTATAATGACAAATAGAATACAAATGCAGCAATACAATTAAGGATGTGCATACAAATACATAATGAAATAACATGCAAAAATATTTAAATCAACTGGGCATACATTATACACACTTAATTCTGTTTTCCACTCAACTTCACTTATATAAGTAATGACTTACACATAATGCATTTCACAGCTTCTTAGCTGCATCATCAGATGAGTTCAACTGCCGAGTTTGCTGGAAGACCGGTAGATGTCTCTGTTGGGCGTATCAGTGTAGTGATGAGGTCTTTTCCTTTGGGATATCGAAATTAACCAAGTTATTCCTGTTCCTTTGAATGAAAATTTTTTCCCATACCGTTAGTTCTATCGGTTTTGTTACAGATTTTACTAATTTAATGTCATCTTCAAATTCATGTCCTGTGGTCCCAAAATGATGTGCAACAGCCGACTTTTCTGTTTGTTTGTACTTTATATTTCTTAAGTATTCCTTATGCCTTATATTTAAATTTCTCTTGGTTTTTCCAATATACAGTTTGCTGCAGTCTTTGCATTTTAATTCATAAATGCCAGAGTTTTTCTTTGGGGGAATCTTGTCCATTTGTCCAGATTTTAGTTGTGTTTTTATGTTGGATCTGTTGATGGGGGCCAGTCTTATATCCACTTCTTTGAAAATCTTCTCAAATTTGTAGTGTAGTCTAGGGTGAAAAGTGAACTTCTTGAAAGCTGTTTTATCTTTAATGTTGCTTAAAGTGCAATTTTCTCGTATTAGCTTTTGTTTTTCAAACTTTTTGATTTTCTTGTTAACTAAATCTGTGTTAAAGCCGTTTTTGAGTGCGGTGTCCAAGATATGCTGGTATTCATTGTTGTATTCAGAACTGTTCATAGGTATGTTTACTAATCTAAAAGCGAGGCTATTAAAGATCGCATGTTTGTGTGAACTTGGGTTGTGTCCGTCTTGTTTAATGTAGTTGTCTACATGTGTTGCTTTCCTGTTGGACCACAGGACATGAATGTAACAAAACCGATAGAACTAACGGTATGGGAAAACATTTTCATTCAAAGGAACAGGAATAACTTGGTTAATTTCGATATCCCAAAGGAAAACGACCTCATCACTACACTGATACGCCCAACAGAGACATCTACCGGTCTTCCAGCAAACTTGGCAGTTGACCTCATCAGATGATGCAGCTAAGAAGCTGTGAAATGCATTATTTGTAAGTCATTACTTATATAAGTGAAGTTGAGTGGAAAACAGAATTAAGTGTGTATATTTGATTACTTCACTGTGAATCCCGGTTACAATTTTTATTTATTATGGGCATACATTGTTGAAATGGTTATATATTTTCGTTAGGTGGTTATTGGTCTTAACTGTTTCTTATTTACTACTGCTTCCTTACTGAGATTATATCTATGTGATATTGTTGCGATAAAAAAATTTGAGTTCGCAATGATTATTTGAGATTTTTAACATATTCATTTGACTCTTGCTTCAAATTTTAGCTTAAATTTCCAGTCATGATGTTTCATAAATTTGCTACAAGGTAGCAGAGTGAGATATGACTAGACCTGGGATTTTAGGCTCTAAAAACATTCGTTTTAGGCACCTAAAATTGGCTTTTAAAACAAGTAAATAGGCTTTTAAAAGAGAAAATAGGCACTTAAAATATGCTTTAAAAATATGTAAATAGACAGAAAATAGACTTTTAAATATTATAACTATACCAGAGCACACTTGCTACTTCAACCGAAGGACTGTCTCAATTCATCTCAACTCCTCTAGAAGAAGTGCAGGACGTCCCTACAATACTGAAGAGCGAGGTTAGAGCAGCAATAAAGGAAGTGAAGGTAGGCAAAACGCCAGGACAAGACAACATCACCAATGAACAGCTAAAAGCGGGAGGTGAAGAGCTAGTAATACATCTAACAAATATTTTCAATGAAGTCCTCAAGACGGAGAATATCCCCAAGCAATGGCAATCCAATAACATAATACTGCTGCATAAAAAAGGGAATAAAGAAGACATCAACAACTATCGCCCGATAAGCTTAATGTCTAACATATATAAAATATTCTCTAAGATCATCACTAAACGGATCAACCGCAATCTGGACGAAAACCAGGCAGAGGAACAGGCAGGATTCCGTGCAGGTTACTCCACTACAGACCACTTACACACAGTCAAACAGCTTTTAGAGAAAACCCAGGAATTCAATCAGGATCTTTATCTGGCTTTTATAGATTTTAAGAAAGCATTTGACACAGTTGAACATGCACCACTAATAACAGCCCTAAAGAACCAAGGAACAGACGATAAGTACATAAGAGTACTAGCCAAACTATACTCCAACATCACGGCAAGAATTCAACTTGATAAACAAGGCAGAGAATTTAAGCTACAACGGGGGGTGCGTCAAGGGGACCCAATGTCACCTAAACTCTTTATAAGCTTACTGGAGAGTATATTCAGAGGAATAGAAGGTGATTACGGGGTCAACATAGATGGGACAAAGCTTTCCCACTTAAGATTTGCAGACGACATCGTGCTTTTTGCCCCCACACCAATCGAACTACAATCACACATTAACGCTCTGGAAAACCTAAGTGCAGCAGCAGGTCTAACCATGAATTCAGCAAAAACCAAACTAATGACGAACAGAAACGAAGTTGCCATCACACTAGCTACTAAGGAACCGCTTGAGTATGTCCAAGAAACCACCTACTTGGGGCAGATTTTCTCATTCCAGAATAACTCAGACAAAGAAATAGCACGTCGCATCACAGCAGCATGGGCAAAATTCTGGTCCCTTAAATTCATCCTTCTAGATCATTCATACAAGGTTCACCTAAAGGCCGAAGTCATGAACATGTGCATACTCCCGGTTTTAATATATGGAGCACAAACATGGAGCTTAACGAAGAAGCACAGACAAGCCATAGAAATCTGTCAGAGGAAAATGGAGAGAAAAATGTTAGGGATCACACTCAAAGATAGGATACCCAATCAAGAAATACGCAGGAGGACAGGTATGAGAGACGCAGCAACTACAGCAAGCCGTCTAAAATGGAGATGGGCAGGGCACACCATGCGACTACAACCCACCAGATGGACATACAGAATAACTTCATGGGACCCCAGGACAGGTCAAAGGCACATAGGAAGACAGAAAACACGCTGGTCAGACGACATCAGGCACACCTTTGGTAACCGATGGACGACGCAAGCCAAGGACCGTCAAACCTGGAGACACCTTATAAAACTCAACTCGGACACTATCAAAGACTGATCTCTCCCGGACTAGCTACCCGGGTCTGCAAGAACCCAGCTACCTTTCATAGAAAGAGGCCCTTGCCCGATAGGGATGTTACGGGCTAATACTAATACTAATACTAATACTAATGTACACTTAAACTGTAAAATGGTCTATTTTTACTGCAAGGAACGTGGTATACTTATTCTTAACAGAATTAACTGCAAAATTAGCCATCACGAACTATGTTCACTTAAACAGATGTTCTTTCACTGGTGACTTGACACAGTAGTCCTTACCCCTTAATCCTTCCCCTCCCCCATCAGTCAGCGTTCCTTTAGTGACAATTGTTTGGAATAATGAAGTTTCTGTGAAAAACCCAGCTCTGCTGTTCTGCTTTTCATTGAGGGATGCCCATTATAAGATTGTAAAAATTACAGAAGTTGAATTTTATTTTAAATGTACAAAATAGGCATTTTTAGGCACTAAAATAGTAAAATAGGCTCTAAAGGTCCAAATAGGCATTTTAGGGCACTATAAAACTCTACAAATGTAAGTGATTTATCATGAAACATCCACATATTTAAACATTTTCATGTTATTTCATAAGGAACAAAATAGGCATTTGCCTTAAAATTCCAGGTCTAGATATGACATTTAGATGTTTCATAAGCTTCCTAGTAAATGGTAGAGCCACCAATTGCAAGTAGACACAGTTAAACTTAGGTAAATTGTTACTAAATTATTCATTATTATTTGTGGCTGTCAAATATCTGCATGTGTTAAAATTGATTGCTCAACTCTGCTTTGTCTTGTGTCACAATATTCGCTCCTACAGAACGAGAGTGTTTTTAACATTTGTATCATGAATTGCTATTACTGTAAACTTATGTCTTTCAAGGTAACTAATAGCAGGGAAAAACTTAAATTGAATGGCATGAATAGATAATTTGAATATGATGTATATATTTACTCAATTTCTCTTTCTTAAAGATATTGGCCGTACTATCTCTGGGGAACATCCCTATGCTCAGGTTGGAGCTTCCGGTGGGGAACTGGACAGTGCAATTTATGACTTCTCTTCTCACAGCTATGCAAATCATCGAACTTCCCTCCAGTGAGTATCATAAAATGTTTTGCACAATGTAACTAATTAGTGGTACTTACGAATATTGTTGCCATGGATCGTAACTTGACATTCCCGCACGCAATCTGGTTGCTATGAAAAAAAAAGAAATCTCCATGCAGTAAAAATTATAAAAAGCACAAGTGCCATAAGTAAAACCATCATAATACAAGCCTTTATGGAAGACCGGAACCAAGGCCCCCCCAGTTTGTGGCGACTTTAACAGGAAAATATTTGGTCCCCATAACAACCAACTTATGCCAATCACTTTCTGAAATATAACATCCATCTTCAATAGTGTATAATCATAATATTTTCAGCTAATATCTCAATTAATATAAATAAATTGTTATAAATAACATATACTATTTTCTCATAGGTCAGAGTTAAAAAACTGCTTAACGCCGGGTTTCCGAAACGTAAGATATCTACTAGATGGCATTATTCAATCCGTAAGCGTTTCTGAAACGTTCGATGGCGGCTAATCGTTCAATAAAACGCCCTACAAACTATCGCACCATAAATCACTAGATATCTGGCGAAACGGTAGATAAACACGCAACATGGCGGAAATGCGAAATATTTATGTTGATGTATGTTTCGTTATTATGTTAGCATTTAATCTTACATTATGTTACTAGCTTGTTATAGTATTAAAATTAAAAGTAGTAATGAAGCTGACATTGGTTATTAATTTGTGTGTGAAATAATTCATAATACTGTACTAGAAAAATTGTATATTATCGGTTAGATGAACTTTGTTATAGCCTAGGCTATTGTATCCATCGTTTATTTGTATTAATTTCATTTTCTGTTGTAAGTTAATACTTTAAGAAAACATCGCGAATATTAATTCACATCATATTTTCTTGCTGGTCATTTTCAATGCCAGATCGTATAAGGCCTAGGTCTATACAGAAGTAAATATTCCCTGAAAGAAATACAGCAATCCTTTCAAGAAGTAGCTTACGATGATATTCAGATTCGGAAAAAATGTAGCTTAAGTATATTAATTTTATTTTCTGATGCAACACTTTATGAAGAAAATATTGCCATTTTACAGCACGAATATTAATACATAATCATCATCTTTCTCGTCATCTTCATCCTGAGGCAATAATTAGGCCTAGAGATGTGTAAAGCAAAAAGTATTCCCTGACAGAATTAGATCTTTGACGATATTGAGTTTCGGAAAGAATCAGGCTGTCAAAGCAATGACCTATGGATAAATAGGCCATCATATTAAATAAGGAACAACTGCAAGCATGCCTTTTTCAGCGTTAAATTGCCCATCATTAGAATTGGGAACAACCATCGAAGCATTCCTTTCTGTGGTAAATTAGCTATAGATTAATTAATGTGTTACGTTTTACGCATTATGTTGTCAGATTGTGATGGGTGACATTTTTCTCTAATGCACAAGTCTCGAAATCGAAATTACCGTAGTTTATCTCACGTTTTACATTCATTATAGCAGAGAAACAGCAGACAAGAAAAAGCATAAAGATAATTCAGCCATTTTGAATAGAATAGCAAGAAGCGCTCCGATTGGTTGCTATTCAATCACGGCCAACTTGATATTAGAGTAAGCACCGTGTCTCCATCTATTGACAAAGTGCTCAACTCATTTATCTGACATTAGCTATTTCTTGAGCAAATTCGCTTTCGGAAATGGGAAGGTGTTTATCGAGTCTATAAATGTATAGAACGATTAGCTGTCTAGAAGATATCTGGAGCTTTTATGCAACCGGGCCTAAGTGCGGAATGAAGTAGGCATGAAAAATTAGTTTATTGAGGTATGTTCCAAGCCGTGTGACAATGAATGTATATACCAGTGAATGGATAGCATATTGATAAAGAGTGAGGATGCATATTTTCAAAACCATTTACTGTAAAGAAGATGTAGCATTTCCTATGCCTGACAATCAAACTTGATATTTAAAATTCACACTGAATTGAATCTTGCAGTCTGACTCTACCTTCCAATCTTAGCTTACACATAGCCAGTGTGAAAGAATTAGAAGCATAGTGGTTAATTATGAATATTGGATCTTAAAGTACTTACGAGTTTGTAAGTCGCCACTGGGTTGTTATCTCATATGGAGAATGCCTGGTGGTATACCAGGATATGTGAGTCAGTTGGAGAATTGAATGTCGTACCAACGTATTGTAATGGTAGCTCAACTGGTAGACCAGCAGCACGGAGAGCTGAAGATCCTGGTTCAAATCTTGGCTATGGCATTGAATTTTTCAGTCTGACTCTACCTTTCTATCTTTCTCACAATTTACTGGTTTAATTTTACAAATAATATTTCCTTTTAATTAGAATAGAAATTAAATAAGAGTTTAGCATTTAACCTTTTTTTTTTTATCCTTTTTCTCGTTTCATGCTCTTTTTTTGCTCTGTGGGTCTTTTTTGGGCTACAGCTTTGGTTTTGCTTTATGTTAAGCAGTGAGGATCTGCAACTACCTCAGCCAAGTACAAGTGCCGACAGTATAGGTAGCAACCCCATACCTCCCCCTAGGACCAGGAAGTCATCGTCGCATAGCTCCCTGGTTCAATCTCCTACCTCAGGATCTGTGCCTGACATTCAAGCTGCAGTTGCTATTGCTGGCAGGATATCAGCCAACCAGGAGCTCCCCTACATGACCCCTCCAATTCAGCAGACAAATTTCAGTGGCGACTCACAGGATTCCAGTAAGTACTTCAGCTGACTATAAATAAGTAAATACAATTACAAGTACAATTGTAAAGCAATTAATAGAGGGCGAATTTCTATGACATGTCATATTTTCCCCCTTTGCATTATTTCAGGTTTCCTTCCAAGCATCCTGATGAAAATGGAACAGCTTTTATTGTGCATTTAATTGCATATTTAGGAAATTTTCAATTGTTGTAGCATATTTAGTATGAATATGCATATGTAGGTCATATTTTTGGCATATTTGTATGCATATTAAATAAATTTTGAAGTTTCATATCATATTTTGTAAATTTTGCATTATAATGATACTTTTTGAGAATTTACAGATATTTTAAATAATTAACATTATATTTTAATAAAATGAATTGTAATGAAACTTAAAAAAAATATACACATTGTGTAAGTGGTAGAGTCATATTTTAAATTTTATTGGTCATATTTTAATGTTTTTTAGGTCATAAATGCATGCATATATCCTATTTTTTAGGTCATAGAAATCCGTCCCTTAGCAATTAATATAGAAATGAATTAATTAATCACGTGCAGTAAAAGCTCTGTTTAGCACTCAGATTTACAGCGGATTCAGATTTAAAGTGACGTAAAAATTGTGAAAATCTCCATAACTTGGCTTTCTTGTCAGGAACTGCAAACAATAATAAGGGTCGTTTTATGGTTGGATTTCTGAGATTTCAAAAAGCCAAAGGTCCACATGAAGACAAGCAGTAAACTTCTGCATATACATTCCATTTCTTAGAACGTAATGAAGAAACACTTTATGATGACGAGTAATCCTCTAAAGTTCTCCTGTTTGCACAAAACCCCAATACATGCTGAAGCCTCCATGGCTGTAGTGGTTTGTACTGAGGATTCTATGTGGGATTGCTTGGACAGCTATAGTGTTACATGTCATCTTAATGGCATCTGTCCATTCTGACAGTGATATACCATCCCTTTTACTCGTACATTTGTTCATTTTATGGCATTCTGCTAATACTTGCAAATACTTATACATTGTCTAACTATTATGTTGTGAATTACCACCTAAATGTATGGCTTGAAAAGTCTGAAACAAATTTTGGGGGAAAAAAAAATTGTGTGTATTATTTAAAACTTGTTGAAAACAGTTGTTAAAAATATCTGATTTTTGAGGTTTTTTTTTCACTTCAATAAGTTATAATTTTCTTTAAAAAAATGTAATAATGGAACTTTTATACAGTGAAGCAATATACTATGTAAATTAAATAAGATATTGACATTTAAACACTTTAGGCCGGTATTCATAGTCGGCGACTTAAGAACCGACTTTATAAAGCTGAACTTATTTGACAAGTTGACTTATATGTTCTTCGTATTCATAGTCTTCTTTCAAGTCGTACTTCATTAAGCCTGACTTCATAAAGCTCTACTTATTCTACATATTAAGGTCGAACATGATAATATGAAAAATCGCACGTTCACTACCGTAACAATTGAATTAGCCAATCTCATTCAAGTTTTTTTTCAGATTTCATGTAATGCAAAGCCATCCGGTTACGTATTTTGCTATTGTAGTATAAACATACAGACGGCGCTGTGCATTGTAAACAAAGAATTCAATTCATCCAGTCGTATTATGCAGCGTGTAAGTAAACTGACCAATAGTTTATTGAAAATATACTGTGTATATATTAGCTTGGATATTGTTCAGAATTAATACTGGTAGGCTTATGTATTTATTTCGATATTAATTATTATTTTAGAGAGATTCAAAACAGATTAGGAAGCTTTGGGCCGATATAAAATGCCAGCAGAGAGAAATGCTGATGAAAGATAAGCGATTGATATTTCCAAAATTGTGTCTGCTTGAAACAAAATCTCTTTTTAAATTCGTTGTCACAGTAGAATTTGAATGGATTCATCGTGTTTCGCAAATAACGCTTTGGGGCGTGAGTTTCTTCTAATATTCGCCAAGATCCTTAAAATTACTATCCATGGTACTGGCTTAAACTGAAATAAGTCAGGGGGACCCTTGACTTGATAAAGTACGACAAATAAGTCGTACTTTAGTGACTATGAATAGCAATAAGCTCGACTTTGTCAAGTCTGACTTTATAAAGTAACTACGTCATAAGTTCAACTTGTTTGTGTCAGAAACTCAACTTAAGACGAGATTAAAGTTCGACTTGGATATAAGTACGACTTATTGCGACTATGAATACCGGCCTTAGACTTCACTTTTACATACATTTTTGCAGAAGAATGGCTTTGCCCACGTTTTCAACCCTGTTTTGTAATATTTATCATGTATTTAAATCACATTCTTTAGAAATATACTGCTCTATTATGTGAGTGAAAGTTTCTTGGAGCCTTATCAAAAAAGGTTTTGAGGAAATGAAAGATCGCTGAATTGAAGATAAAGGCTAATACTAGTCATGTTTGACACACTTTCATGTTTCTGATTCATTGCAGAAGGATACACAAGCATCAGTGTAAGGGAACCCTTGGCAAACATCAAAGCTCAAACTAAAGTGGCCAATCAGAGAACTCGAGCTCAGGAGTTAGTAGATTCTCATTATGCTACTGTTTCTGATGACTCAGGTGGGTGAGAACTTTAAAAATATTACGTTTGAATGTCAAAAAGAGCAAAATGTTCTACCAGGTTTTTGTTCCCCTATTCTCAGTTCAATTACTTTATTGACACTGATGATATTAAACATAAAGAAATTATTGAAAATAATAGGAAAGTGATTTTGAATCAAACAGTTTACAGCAAATACCAGTATAATGACCTTGCTTGACGTTATAATTATGTTGGCTGCATTGAAATTCCCTTAAACTGAAATTTAATTAAATTTTTCATTTACATTTTTTTTAAATTTCTGACAACCAAGACCAATTCCATGGTGCTCATGCCTGTACTGAATGCCTATGAAATGAATTGACAAACACTACTTTGTTACATTCAGCTGTTGTTAATAATGAGATAAAACGATAATTATATCTAAGACTTGAGGCTTTCTTGGTGCTAATTATTAATAATTAGTAAGAATGGGGCTGGGACTTACAAAAACCGTTGTACTATGCAGGAAAACGTGGTAATGAGGTTCTACTGTTACTGTTTACTGGTACTGGGGTTGTTAGAATCCAAGAATAAACATCAAAATCATCTCTTAGAGCTGTGTTCACCAACACGGATAAAGTTTCTTGGTATCGTGGATAATAAAAACTACGATTATTCCATTATCTCAAATAGTAAACCTTTCGGGTTTCACCACATAGTTTGTCACCTTGGTTTTCAAAAGCTTGGTTTTTGTCTGCTACTTGTCTGACCCTTAAATTTTTCATAAGAGAACCAACGCCATCTAGCGGCTGTTGTGTTAAACAGCAGGAGGAAGACTGTCTATTGGCTGCGTCCGGACGGGAAATGTATACGTTGCCATAGCAACGGAAAGTTTCTCCTCATGCTGTCTCTAGCTAGTAGTTCTACAAATGGTCACTACATGTCTCACTGTTTTGGGGGCGTGGCGTATAGCAGATAATTTCGTTTTTTCCCTTGAATGTTGTGTAGAAATTAATGTTGTCATAGATGTCCAAGTACAACATACGTTCCTTTATCCATTAGGGTGACTTATTCTGTGTTCTGCTTCATATTCCTCGTCACTGTGATCATCTCTCATGTTGATCAGGTGTTCCAGTCGCCTACGCGCCTTCTTGATGTCGCAGTTAGCTTGGTTTATCCTGTTTTGCTGGTCAATGTTTCACCGGTAAAGCATTAGCTTGGATATTATCAAAAAACCAAGTTATTGTAGCTGGTGAAACGCAAAATGGACAATATCGTAGCTTTTCGGTCTAAAAACCAGGATCAGACAGATTATCGGCATTGGTGAACACAGCCCATAATCCAGGAATATAATCTTTTATGCATGCAATGGAAAGTAAAGTTGTCCATTCACTTTCAGATGAAATGTATGCTGCAATAGAAGAGCCAGGACAGGTTTACACAAGTGGCAGTGAAACATATGCTCAAATACAGCAAATAGTGACAGTGGATGGCACCCACTATCCACCACAGCCTCCCAGTGTTGACAGTTTGAAACAAGTAGCTCAGGTGCATTCTAGACAAGGTAGTACCCTGAAAAAATTTGTTTCACTCATGATCATTTAAAAATAAGTGGCCAACAGACTGTGTATTTGATTTTGGTATTATCTGGAGAGGTCATGATTTGCGTAATTCATGCTAGTTTGAAATGGCAATGAAAAAATAAGGAATATCCTTCTGTTTTCATTTCTGCATCTTTTCAAGCTCATTTTTGGAAAAATAATTTTAATTTAAGAAAAATCTAATCCAAACATGGAAAATCTCCACATTATCTACTAAATAGTAAAGTCAATTTCTTAAAAGTAATTTAAGTTTCAGAAAAAAATTATTTTAATTTCAGAAGAAGTAATCTTCATTTTTCAACTTTATATTTTATGTAAATTAAATTATTAAAATAAATTGTGTAGCCTACGTACAGTAAGCACATAAAGTAACTTGTTAATTTGATTGTTCATTGAATTTATGCTAGGCAGCTTTCTTTTTTACATGTTGTTCATTTGCATAGCAGCGAGATATGCTTCTGCACATGGTTGATAACATGAATACAGGTTTGAGTAGTGATAATCCTCTGACATTACGATCACAAATTGCAGAGGATATATTTTTAGACGTTTATTTAGACGTTTAGTAGTGATAATCCTCTGACATTACGATCACAAATTGCAGAGGATATATTTTTAGACGTTTATTTAGAATGCTCCTGGCCTTCCTTGAATTTCTGTAATCTGTATGTTCTGCGACTGTTAGCTAAACTGTTTAGGTCACCTGTACCACCTTAATAGTGCCCTTTATTGTAATTGCAAAATTTTTGAAATGGGTGACTTTGCATTGAATCTTAAATGTTGTGTAAAGTGGACCACATCATTTATGAATGCAAAATATTAGCCAAAGAAAGGAACAGTCTAAAACATAAAATTATAGTGAAACGGGGAAAATGGCCAGCTGAGAAAATTCAATTGATTAGAGAAAACAGGAAAGATTTTGCTGAATTCCTAAACAAAATAAATTTTGATTTATTGTAATGTAAATATAAGCCATCTGTAAAAGAAAAGCAATATGTGTAGAACGACAAAAAAAAAAAAAAAAAAAAAAAAAAAAAAAAAAAAAAAAACGAAAGAATGTAAAGCCTAGCATGCAGTATTACTATGATGTAATGGAACATGCCGTTAATAAACTTATTTTTAAAAAAAGTTATGTAAAATGAATTTTAAAAAATCAGTTCTGGGATTTTTTGGATCAGTTTTCAGTAATTGCTAGAAGGCAATGGGAAACCACTCCTGATAGAAAATTACTTTTAAATTCATTACTTGGTTCACCAGGAGTCTTGTCAGACCAAAGGACTATGGTTTTTAATCTTTAAATTATAACTATCTAAAAGAAAAAGAAAATCACCAGTCTGTCTTTTTTTTCCCAGCTTCATCATCAAGTGCTACAAGTTCTGTTGCAAATCTTGGTTCACCTAAACCTGAGAAACGGCAGGCAAACTCACCTCTGCCGCCACCACCTGCTGCAGGAAGCCCTGAGCTGTATGCAGCAGTTGACAAGGCTACAGTTGCAAGAAACCTAGAAGAAATGTATGCAAAAGTGATGAAAAAGAAGCAACGAGAAGCTTCTGAGGGTAGTTCCAGCCAAGGCTCTCCCACCCAACCAGAGGTGGACACAGTGTCAATGTCGCCTAGTGGCTCCGACCCTGACTTTGCTCCTTCCACTGAAATAGTTGAACCAAGCTATGAGAGTTTAGGGGGACCCAGCAGTATTGACCCTGGGTACGAGATGGTGCAGAGGAATCCTTCAGATTGTGATCCAAATTACGAAGAACTTAGACCTCAAGTTTGTGAAGGTGGTGGCAGGACAGATCCTGGGTACGAGCAAGTTGGGGCAACTGCGCTTCCAAATTATGAGGAACTCCGTCCTCATAACAGGGAATTGAGTGAAGATAGTGATACTCTTGGAGCAGATAGCTCTGAGCTGTTAGATCCTAGTTATGAACTAGTAACAAATAAAACTGAAACAAGTAGTAGTAGGGAAGAGTGTAATGAGATTGGAATAGAAATTCCAGGGTATGAACACATAGGAGCAGCTGCAGTGCTGGAGGTTGGGTATGCAAAAGTTAATAAAAAACGGGTGAGCAACACCCCGGAGAATGTGGATGTTTGGGTAAACTTGGGGGGATATCAACAAGTCAACAAGAGGAGTAAAGAAAATACCTCTCAAATATTTACTCAGGATCAATGTAATGGGGAAAGACCAGGATCTAGTAATGGGGATACTTTCAGCGGTCCAGAGCCGGATTATGCCAGTGTTAATAGGGACAATATGGAACCGAACTACGAGAGTATGTCTGGAAGTGATGCAAATTACGAAAGTGTTAACTACTTTGATCCTCCCTATGAGAGGCTCCACAACGAAGCTCGTGACTCTGATGATACTTCTAACTATGAGAGAGTTAACAGCACACAGTGGGATGCAATAAATGGCAATGCCAACATCTGCAAAATGTAGCATATGGTATTTACTGATGTAACACAGGATGGTTTGATAACAACTTACAAGGTAGCTTAAAAAGACCCCAGAGATTAACAAGGTTTGTATATCCATTTATACAATGTTTTCTTTGATTTAGTCATACAGATGGGACAATTTTGCTCTCTGTGTAAAATATGAAGTATTTCTGATACACCTCTTCAGGCTAGTTTACACGACGAAATTAGGTTTCTTAACTGAGTTTCGCAACTGTTTTTTTACTTGAATGCGCAAGCGCTAGATGTACTGGCGACAATGAGTTACGACACTACGCAGTTTTGGCTGATTCCAACTTTTCACGAAACTATAATAGTAATTTTGAGATTATACGCTTATTTAGCTTGTTCGCATTTCGTAAAGTGAAATGGGGAAGTGAGGAAATTGTGAAATGCCTGTATTCATACGTGTTTCAACGTTTATATGGGATTTTAACAACCTGAACTTCAGAAATAACATGAAATGTGCGGTTGCATTGTAAAGAAAATGTGTGTCATTAGTTTCAAAAAATCACTTTCATGAAAGTGGTTACGAAACCTAGTGTCATCGTGTAAACTAGCCTTTAGTGTGCTCATTGTATTGGCAGTAATAGCTTTTTAGTGTTGAATCACTACCAGGGCCTGAATGTTTATAATCTAAATATTTTAGAAAAGTGATCTATGAAATTCCTCCAACTTATATTAAAATGACCTTAAATAATTTAATAATGACATGATAATAATTAGTGCTTGCAACTATATTAGCCTTTGTTAACTGTTTTACTGGGCTAATATTATTGTATTACAACTAAAAGAAACTCACTGGGTAATTTCTTTAGAATAGTATGAAAGGAAACAGTATTCACATGTTCTGAAGCTCTCTCCCTTCTACACATACACTTCATTTTTGTTACCATGAGAAAGCTGATCTACCTAAACAACACACAATGTTATATCTTCTATGGAGTGGTAGAAAAAATACCACATACATATTTTAAAAATTTCAGACATTGAGCCTAGTGACTTTGGTCTAAGTGAAAGAAGTTCTAACAGAAAAATAAGTCTTTGTCAAAAGAGATCTCAGGGAAAAGTCTGAAGACTAAAGATATGTCTACTTCTCAAAACTTTTTATAGAACTGTTTCTTTGGTAATAATATGTTAATTTTATCATTCTCAATTTGAAGACTGAAATATCAAATTTAGAAATTTGCAATGACCTTGCATATTATGTTAGGATATTTAGGAAAAAAGGGAAGCAAATTTTGGTGCATAATTATTTCAGCTACAATTTTGAGGTGTTTGTTTCCTTGTAATATTTCTAGTCCATAAGATGGCCGTCTGTTATAGGTTATTTTCATCGATTACTTATTTTAAGGTAGGAGAATTGCCGGATGTATTTTTATATATGAACAGTTTCAAATCTAATTATAAACCTTGCACCTTGGGACACATTTTAAACATTCTTTCGCTTAGTAAAAATTAAAACTGTAATGCTAAAGCATTTACTCTGAACTCGGTAACAACTTTAATGATAACTGAACTAGTTAAATATTATATTAACACTTAATGCTTCACTTACGTCGCTGTTTATGAGCAGGACATGTTTCGGGATTCTTATCCCATCTTCGGCTGCTGGTCAACTGGCAATTGGCGATCATGGTTAGTGGTCTTTATGGTTTGTCCAGTGCTGCCCTCTCTTCTCTTGGCTGTAAGCTTGATGACATCATCCACCGGCGGTATTTCAAAATTCATAACATTGCTGCTGTTCTTAGTGATGAAAATCTTCTCCCAGGTGTTCAGTTCTGCCCGTGTCTTGACGTGTTTTAATAGTTTAACATCCTTTTTGATGTGGTGGTTTTGTGTCCAGGAGTGATGTGCTACAGCTGATTTGTCCGTTTGCATGAATTTCACATTCCTAAGGTGTTCTTTCATTCGAGTTGTTATATTTCTTTTGGTTTGTCCAATGTAGGTCAGCTGGCAGTTTTCGCATTCCATCTGATAGATTCCTGATAGTTCTGTTTTGGGTGTGATGTCTTTTAGTGGGTGATTGAGCAGATTTCTAATGGTATATTTGTTCTGGGGTGCTAGCTTGATGTTGTAGTTTTTGAATACCTTCTCGAATTTGTAGAATGTTTTTGGATGGTAGGTGAATTTTTTGTACTTTTGTGGTTTTTTCTCTGAATTGTCTAATGTACTAATTCCTTTTATCATTTTTTGTTTCTTGTGTTTTGAAATCATCTTGTCTATGAAATTGGTTTTGAACCCGTTGGTAAGTGCTACTTCCTGTATGTGCTGATATTCCTTGTTGTATTCTATTTCAGTCAGTGGAATGTGTGTTAGCCTATGGATTAAACTATGAAAGATGGCAAACTGGTGAGGTTTCGGATTGAACTTGTTGTGTTTAATATAGTTGTCAACATGTGTGGGTTTCCTGTAGACCCCAAACTCTAGGTTCTGCTGATTTCTAATAATTTTTAGGTCAAGAAATGGTAGGTATCCATTTTGTTCAGTTTCGATGGTGAATTTTATTGAACTGTCTTGTAGGTTCAGTAATTTAACCGAGTCTTCTATGAATCTTTTTGGTACAATAGCGAAAATGTCATCGACATATCTCCACCAGCCTTTGAATATATGAGGAAAAACTCTGGTAACGTGTAGTTCTAAATTGCTCATATACAGGTCTGCTAACACTGGCGAAAGTGGACTCCCCATGGCTAAACCTGCAGTTTGTTTGTAAAATTAAAAAAGGATGTTAAACTATTAAAACACGTCAAGACACGGGTAGAACTGAACACCTGGGAGAAGATTTTCATCACTAAGAACAGCAGCAATGTTATGAATTTTGAAATACCGCCGGTGGATGATGTCATCAAGCTTACAGCCAAGAGAAGAGAGGGCAGCACTGGACAAACCATAAAGACCACTAACCATGATCGCCAATTGCCAGTTGACCAGCAGCCGAAGATGGGATAAGAATCCCGAAACATGTACTGCTCATAAACAGCGACGTAAGTGAAGCATTAAGTGTTAATATAATATTTAACTAGTTCAGTTATTCATGTGCTCCACTGTGTATATTACTTCGTTTTAATTATTAACTTTAATGATATACATTTTCACAAACATGGATCTCTGCATATATCCTGTAAACCCTCTCTCTGGGCATCATTAAAACGTGACTTTCATATGAAAATGTAGAGAAAATATAGTTTGATGATTTATAAAACCCTTCTGTAAACAATATACTGAGAAAGAAATTTATTTAATTTCAGTATTCTAATGTTAATCTTCATTCCCACATACTCAGAAAAATAGATGAAAACACTTGAGTCGTAGAAGCTGGAGAGATGTAGATGATGACAGGTCCAGAGACTGGAGGATCCTCAGAAAGCAACATACTTTGCTTAACAAGGTACTTTTTGATCATTGGTTAATTAATGTACTTGGTATTTGTTTTTAAAAATTAGTTCCCAGTCCCCTCCAGAAGCAGTATTAACAACCAAAATGGCCATTGATTTTTGCATAAAAAACTTGAGCACCCTCCAGTTGATGTTCCACTGAAATTTCCCCATTTGTCTCATTGGACCTTTTTACATGAGATTCCACATATATATATATATATATATGTATATATATATGTTTTTATATTTTTGAAAGCTGTTTTTGCCGCTTTGCGAGCCCAAGATTTCCTTAAGCTTTTTCAAGCATTTTTTATAATGCTTCTAAAGGACAGGCTGATAGAATATGGACACATACAGTTGGAACTTGTAGCCAAGAATGGGTGTCATCATGGTACTCGTTTAGAAATAGTACATGATTGCTGATCGAAATATTCTAGACAGCATTATTAATTTCAACAAAGTAACCATATCCTGGGGTCTTTAGAAGGTATCTTGTATTTTATTTTGAATTTGCATTTGTAATATATCTAACTCTTTAGATGATGTTTTTTAACACATCAAATATTCCAAGACTTCAGTTGTGTGGTTATATGGAATTGTATAAGATTTTTGACTGATAATATTTTGAATATTGTACAGAGAATGGCACAGTGGTTCAAGCATCACAGTTTTTTACAGTTGGGCATTGTTAATAATTTCTCATCAACAGCTGTGCTTGTTGATATCTTTATTTATTTAGTCTCTTTGCTACTTGCTAGGTTATATCATGTGGGGTAAGACTGTTGACATCTTTACAAAATTTTCACCCCTGCATTTAATTATAAACAAAGTTTCATATTAAAGAAACTAATGTATTTCTATGGTACAGGGCTTTAGTTGGGTCGGTACTCAGATATTGTCCAAAGAGGGTATTGGAAGTTCTGAAATATGCAGTACGCACTGGCTTTTACAAGACCAACACTGTTTTATCTGTTTGTTTGGATAAAATTCTGATCATTTACTGAACAGAAAATAAACTCATGGTACTTAATGATATGGAGATGTTAATATTGAAGAAAGAGATTTGTTTGTGCCACAAGCTATGAAAGGAAAAATGTGTTTCAACAGTTACTGATTCCATTTGTTAACGATTCCTGACCACTTGCACGAGACCAAGTTAAATGTTATGTTGGTAGTAGTACATGTCATACTGCTTAACGTAGAAATAAAACATGATTTAATCTTTGGTTTATAGTTAACCAGGCCCCTTGTATCTGGAATTAACAAACTAAATCTATAAAATTAAATTAAACTTCCTAACATATTTCTGACTTTGCTATAAATCATACGAAGCAACAATATTAGAACAACTGTTCACACTTCACATTGGAAACAAAATCCCGTTCTGAGCACAGTTGATGTTATGTCTTGTTACAAATTGGTTCATACGAATGTGGTTGTGATTTAGCCTAACAAGGAAATGAGTTACTGAAATGGCTAAAATGAATGCAGATTGGTGAAAGTGGTAGTGCATAAGTTTCAGCTAAAGCTAAAGATGATGTGAAAAGACCTGAGCATGAAGAAAGCTCTTGTAAAAGAAAAAGAACCCCAGAACAATATCTTTTTGAGGCAGTCTGGACAATTTTAAAGAGCTAGATGAGTACCAGTAGTTTTAATTTTCCAACTAAAGCCCTGTATGGCTGTAGAAAAATACGGTAACTGGTTAATGGCTGATAAAATATCAAAAGTTGAAATGTATTAAGTTAGAAATGTTATAAACAGTAACTGTTCTTTTGATAATGCATTATTGCTTGCTTAACAAATACATTATCCATAAAAATAATGGCAATATTACTAAGAGTACCTTTATATTTACATTACTTATTAGTAATTTAGAGAACTCGTGGAATACATAGAAACTTGTATCTCAGACTGATTTTTTCACATATTTTGAGAGTAGGCTGGTTTTATATTTGTTGTTCTTCTGAATCTTTTGCTATTTTGCCCATTTAACTTAGTCTGAGTGGTATGCCTAATATCACTCTAACTGTAATTAGTGCTCAGAAATATATTTTGTAATTTCCTTCAGAATGCTATGCATACTATAGACGAGTTTCTAAATTCATCGGACTGATGAGCAGTGGATTCCACTGACTGAAGGCTGGATTTCACAAATTTTTCTTGATGGATTCATGATGACTGATGAATTAAAAACCATTCGTTGACCAAAGCGATGTTTTTCGGGAGCGCCAACATAGTAACTACATATCAAATTGTAAAATATTAGCGATGGCATTGCTGGTAACTCCAGTTTATTATTTTTCCACTAAAAAAAGTATAGGCCCAATGATCGATTTGCATTTACATTAAATTCAATGAAAATTGATTATTATAGTGAAATGATAAATCAAATAAATAAACAAAAGTGAGATATACATTAAATTAACATCTTATCACAAAGATAGACTCACCGATATTTTATTAGATAAAATTGGTTTATCACAGTACCTAGCAATCTATGTGTTTTATAGTGTACATAACATTAGAGTACTGTAATTATATTTTCAGATCGACTCAAAATATTTAATAGTATTTTATATGATCTATATTTTATAATTTTAACAATTTCAACCAAAAAAAAAAAATTAAGTGTCACTTTAAAAGCATGCCATCATAAGAATTTACTTTGAATATAGACCTTTTTGAGGAATCAAATAAATTCTCAAAAATAAGTTTAATTACTGTACTATTTATGTGTGTAATTTTGTGTACATTATGTAGTTATAAGTCTTATTTGTGCTGTCTCCATTACACAGTTTTGAATTATCAATTCATCATAATGGCGGTAATTCATCTGAACAGTTGGACGTTCAAGTATGATGGAACCTTTCCCAGTCGATGGAAACCAGTGCAAACTCATCAGAACCCAGAGAACGCTTTGATGGATAGCCAATGAAATTAAAAATACTCTGATGAAAGCTCAATGCCATCAGATGGATCCATCGATGAATTTATAAACTCGCCTTATTAACTATAAAGCAGATACTTCTTAAGAAGTAGACTCTAAAGATGTTCTGTTCACTGTTAAGATTTTAGTAGATAGTTCAGCAGAATACATTATTATGCGAGTAAAATTAAATTAAAAAAATAGTAACATCAGCTTCATCAGCAAACTTTGTAACTCCAGTTTTGGCCAATTTAGAATTTTTACCATCTTAGGTTGAGAAGTTCAATCTATCAATCAAGAATTTACAAGAGGGAGGCTTTTGAAGCTCTATCTACATTCTGAAAATGTAGTGAACAGAACTTAATTGCAAAAACCTCATAATATTGTCACTGTTATTTTCTTAACTGGATAATTTTCTGATTGGTTAATCAGCCTTGTAACTTATTGTTAATGCACTTTATGTTGGCAATGCTTGTAACTCTATGTTTAAAACAGAAATTAGAACACTAATCATTCTTATAATTTCCATAACTTGGTAGAAACCATCGTAACTCCAAATTAAGTTTAAAAAATGATATGATGTTCTACTTTGGCTTTCATGATCAATAATAACCGTTAAATGGTTTTTTATTCCTCCTGTAATATTTTTAACATTGTTACATGGTTTGCTGTCTTAGCCGATTTTATATTACAAATTATGTATTAGCATAATTTCATTATTCATATAATTTTTACATAGTAATCCTACAAGTAAAATCATTCAAAATTTAAAACAACGTAAACTAAGGGTGTTGTATTATGAAAGGGATTTGTTAGTACCTTATAATTTCTTTTTAATAGGTGAGGGAATGCTCAGTATTTAATATTTTACAATAAGTAATATAAAAGTATCTAAGATTTAAAAATAACTTTAGCTGTGCCATTCAGACTAATGTATTGATTTTTATGAGAATACTTGCTAGTGTAAAATTTGCAGTTTATTTGCTAAAGTGTATATAGATTTTCTGTCTAGTTGGAAGTTGTTTTTGTTTTTAATGTTTATATTTATTGCTTTTAAAATTATTTGTAACATTTAAACTGTAAGTGGCAAAGTTGGTCCAGAAGATAAAATTGAGTTTAAAGTATAAAATACCTCTGAGAGTTTGAAATAGAAGTCTGATATTGTTTGACATTGGTGCTACTAGCACATTTCAGAATAGTTTTGCATAAACATTTATACAGTTCATAAGAGGTTTGACTACTAGAGGTTTAATACATAGGAACAGAGTTTTTGTTCACTAACTACATATCTTGGAATATCTTAGAAGGAAGGAAGGAAAAAAAAAGGAAGTCAAAGCCTAATTATGATGAGGTCCTAAGCCGGTTTCTATTATGAATAGGACTCAGATTTATGTGACCAATAAGCTCTTATGCAGTATTTCTCAAAGTATGCTGGTGCGCTGTGGTAGGGGTTGAATGGTTCCTAAATGGTTCAAAATTTTATTTTATACTAGCAGAGAACTAAAATCAATCAAATCAAATCAAACTTTATTAACACATACGTTTACATTTTGAGCAATGCTCGTAAACTGGTAAATGTACAGATGTCACAAAAATGTGAATTGAAAAGAGGAATAGTATTAATTATGTGTCATATATTGTAATTATATATTATTTATACTATTATTACTGTTAATACTACTATCATTCACCAAATACAGAACCAGAAATGAGGCAATAACATTCCACCAAAAAGCTAGATATTTAAAGAATCTGTATGCACCATTTTCCACTTGCAATATAAAACACTAACAAAATATAAATTTTTTGTACTGAAATAATTATTCATTTGGTTTTTTAAAGTTCTTATAAAATTTAATTTCACTGATTTTATAGCAAATCTTTATTTGAATAAAAATTAAAGATGATTTGTAGAACTTGCTTAATTTCCATAACTCATTGCCGCTATGTCATCCTATGTTGTAGGACTTGCTTAATTTCCATAACTCATTGCCGCTATGTCATCCCATGTTGTAATCGTTTAAACTGAATATCAGTTAAAAAGGCAATTGCCAAACAATAGAAACAAATTCACACGAATGAATCACAGTATTACAAAAGCCTATTGGTAACATTCTTAACATGTGATGTGGCCTATATGATATATACCGGTTTCTTTCATCAATGTAAAAACGTCAGTAATTAAAACTTAAAAAGTCTAGGTGAGAAAGTTTGTGCAATATATTTTGCATTGATTATTTATAGTATACCGGTAAGTCCATTATTTGAAGGTATAAAAGGAATTCCATCTAAAATTAATATTCAAATGATACAATATTTAAAAAATAAATGGATTATAATAATAATTTATATTAATGGTGATGATGATAGTAATAATAACAAAACAAAATTTGATTACACTGATTTAAGGGTTCCGTGGTTACACTTGCAGATTACTAAGGGTAAAAATTCAGTGAATATAATTTTTAGACTTCATGGTGAGTAAAACAGTGATTATGTAGAAATGACACAATATTTTAAAACTAAATTTGAACTCTTGTTAAATTTTGAAAACCTTGTACAGTAATAGTATATTTTTGTGGTTAATAGTAAGTTAATGACAGTGGCTATGCAATGTCCACAAAATACCGTATACTCAAATACTACCCACATAATATTTTTTTGATAAATTGTGAATGAAAAACTAGGATGAGGGTATTACTTGAATATTGAACCCCTCTCATCTTAATTTCGGCATTTTGTACCATACCAGCTCAATATAGCATAATGCTGTTTAGTAGAATCACAGTATAGTATAACAATAGCGAAGCTGTAATGAAAGGAAAATGGGAAAGAAGTTGCTTTCTTATTCACATGGTCCACCATGACTATACTTGACGCGCAGAGAAGCCAAGCAAGTAACAGTGTACGTGCAGTAGAAGCAGAAACACTAATTCAGGAAAAGTTCGGTAAAGTTCGGTGAATTTTAGATGACTTTATCCTTGGATTGGACGCATGTCATCGTGTGTGGATTCCTGCATTCATGAATGGAGTGTTGTTGGACACGTTAGGCTGCACGTATAAGATGGTGATATTTCGGCTGGCTGTTATCATGTAGCCTACGTTATTTTTATAATTACAATTTAGTCTACCGTATTTAATTCTTTTATGATGTGTAAATTTAATTATAACTGTTTAATCAAGAATAATAGTGGCAAAATAATTTTATATATGGGCCTATAATTTTTTTTTCAAATTTCCTTTCCAAAAATTTGGGTGCGGGTATTATTCAGGGGTGGGTAGTATTCGGGTATATATGGTATCTAAAAATCTGGTTAGATTGAACAAGTCGTATAGTTTGAAGTACATTAATCATAATTTTTAACTTTAGTAATAAATATGAGACACATTAATGTGCAAAAAACAAACTATGATACTAAAGACTAATATGTGCATTGAACTGAATTTTAGGGCTGATTTCATAATGCAGTAATACTGCAGAGAGAAACATCACACACAAACCACAATTTTAAGCTGCTACTACCAACTCTTGTGCCCAGTTCATCACATCCACTCACAACAGAGGAATTATGTAACTCTTTGCAATTACAATTTTGATCAGATTTTAAGGATGTTGGAACCAATGTGAACTGGTATGAAATGTATTCTGAAAATTGTGATTCTAAATGTGACTAAGTTAGGCCTTTATACATCCATCCTTATGTAAAACTTGACCAAAAGTCAATATAGGCATTAATATGCCCAATAAAAAGGTCTAACCTACTGAAAGAAGTTAGAAAATGTATATTATGTAAGTAATGATGATGTGGAATATATAATGTGGACATGTTGCATAAGTCTGAGTCCTAGTCAGAAGAATAAGGTTTTATGTGTTTTATATGCATATTTAATTTATTTTACTTAGAATTTAGAAAATCAATTTGCCTAAAAATGAATGAAGAATTTATTCCATAATGTGGTATAAATATGGAGGCACCTGTTTTTAGTGAAAATTTTTACTGGATTTCATGTATCTTTTTGTAGTCATTTTGGTATAATTTTCATCAACAATTTTGCTATTTTTGTTAGAAATTTTAGGGAAAAAAAACCTTTAATAAACACTAATTTCAATATTATGAAGCTTGGTTTTGTATTCAAATGAAGTCTCATTTTCAGGATATGTCTATCTGTCATGAAATTGATGGAAACATCAATTATTGTCAATCTATATCATCACATTTTGCCTTCAATGATCGAATTTCAGTTTCCACCATATGTGGTTTCCACCTTCAAATTGCTGCCGATGTAATTGATATAAATTTTTCAATTATTTCACGAATTCACTGAAAGGTGAGTAACTTAATGAGCAAAAAAATTAATTAATTAAATTTTCAGTTGAATTCATTTTGTTGTGAAAACTTTCTATTTTTGCAAAAAAACAGGTGCATCTAAAAAGAACTTAAGTTACTAATCTGTGAACAAATAACAGTGAAGTACACTTTTCTTTTGCCATTCTTAATTTTTTATACTTGTAGAAATGAGTTTAAGTTTATGCTTTATAAATTTAACAATTTAATTTTGATTTACGGTCAGTTAGGGGCCTGTGTCTTTTTACAAAATAGCAGAATGCTTGAGGAAACTGTTCCTAGGCAGTAATTTAAATACCATAATAAGGAGAGTATTGCAAATTCGTCAAAATTGTAATTTAAATGAAAAAATAGGACGTAATTGCAATTCAAAAAAATTTCTCTCGTCATTCTTAAGCTTCTTTTCTCTTTTATATGTGATACCAAGCAAGGAGTAATGACACACAGTCTATTTTAAAATAATTTCTATGTTTAGCATAGAGTAGCATATGACTCTAATGTGGTCTAGTGGTTAGGTTTGCTGACTCTGCATCTGAGGTCATGGTTCGATTTTCCTGAGGGATGCGTGAGGTAGAAAGATATAGAATGAGGTGCACTACAGCATACAAATGATAGTACTTCATTTGTATCGTGTTCGGTGTGTAATTAAGAAAATAGCACTGCTAGAATATGTAGTGTCCATGTTTATACCACATTATGTTAGTCTAATAATTAAGAATAATATTAAGAAATTACCTCAGTTGAAATTAAAATTTTATTCAACGGTATACAGTCAACTCCCGATTTTCCGGGATAATGGGTGGTAGCCCCTCACGGATAAACAAAAACACGGTTAAAACAAAATTATATCTAAACATACTGTAATTGAAAAATTATTTAAAACTTACATAGGCCTATGTGGAAACGTTTTGCAGTGCAAGAATCATTCACCATCAGAGGTTACAAACTGTTTCAGCACAACATTAAAACACTAAGACTACTGTATTAACAGTTTGGTTTTCGCACTTTCAAGGAATTTTTACACTTTGCTGAAATAGTCTGTTAACACTTTTTGTTTGTTGACCGCATTTTCCTTCTTGCGAATATCAAAACATCAACTTATCACAAAGTGAACTAAGTTAATATTTTTTAAATCATTTTTTAAAGGAATAGCTCAACGGTTAATCCGCAAACCGGTTGTTCCGCACCCGGATAATCGGGAGTTGACTGTATGTATATATTTTTGTATTTAACAGTATGGATGAGATTTTTTACTAAACCTGCCAACTAATCTCTTCCAAAGTGTCAGTTGGAACAATTCAGATATTAAGAATTTATTTCTAATGATGACACCTAACAGGTTTCATTGTATGAGTCAAGGTGAATTGAAAAAGGTTTTATTTAGTAGAGAAATATGAAATATAAGGTGGTTACCCTTTGAGACGATGAGGCCTATTTCAGGGCCCTGTTCTCAGAACCATAGGGAGTATGGTCATTGCCAGAATGATGATCCCCAGCATCACCAGCGCTGATATTTCGGGAGGGGTTTCAAATTGTATGCGCTAAAAATTGCAATTATTGAAAATAGAATTTTGGAACCCGCAATTTTTTTTGAATTGTAATGTTTTTTGGAATTGCAAGTTTTCATAATGCAGTTTTTGAAAAAATTATTGTGGTGTATTTAGAGATAAACAAGTATAAAATTACACCTCCCAGATGCGGACGGATTGTTACGTCCCTTTGACGTCCGTAAATGAGAGGTTTCACTGTGACTGTACCCAAATATGAGCACTTGCTCATAGCCTGTATCTAAAAATAAAGGATTTAAAAATATACGCACATAAAAAAAACTCTCCTGTTATACCTAGGTAAATTTGTACTATGCCCGTGAGCTCTTCTGCTTTAACCTCGCTGTAATACTTCCTGTCCATGTAAGCTCACCAGAGGAATGGGTTTCTAGCCACCGGGCCATAGTGCCATTCGGGGCGTTTTAAGGTTTCTCAAGTACGAATGGTGGAAGCGAGAATGCCTTCATGGCATGGCTTGGATGGGTTGGCTTATGGAATATAGCGCATAACAGCTCATTGAGAAAGGGCATTGTACACTATATCTAAGTATTAATAGCAGAGGTTCGAGTGGTTTTTAGAAATAGGATATTTTCTGAAGTTCTGCTTGTACATTTCAATAGGTGTCCATTGCATTAGTTCATTTCTAAAGTGTATCGTTAATATTTTGTCGACAGCCAATATCTGACCTTGCAAGTCTGATTTAAATTTGAGCATTAAGCATTAATGAGCCAATCAGAGGTTCCAGTCTGCCCATGGATAGTTTTATAAGAAATATAAAAAATTCAGAAATAAACCTCTTTGAATCTTTGGTGGGGACTATTGTTTCACCCTTATATCTGCCACGGCCGACCAGAGGGCTAGGGCCTAGTGGTATAGGAGATGACCAAGACCGAAGCCCGAGCTTTGATTTTTGAAGGGAAACTTCTTTAGCCGCGGTAGGAGTAAATCGAGATCTTGCGTTACGCTCAAAATCGTCACGAAATTAGTTTGGTGTGACAGAACGGTCTGCACAGAAAACAATCAACTCAATGATTAGGCTTATCCAAAATTTAAAAAATTAAAAATCGAAAATCCAAAATTTTAAATATCTAAAAATCCAAAATTACAAAATAAAAATATTAATTAAAAATTCAAAATTAAAAAAATTAAAGCATAAAAAAATTAAAAATCCAAAATGTTCAAAAACCCAATATCAAAAAGTCCAACAATCCAAATTTGAAAAAATCCAAAAATTAAAACAAGTTTCACTTCTGTCATGTTCCAAACACACTTTTTTTTTAAAATATATTTTTATGTAAGTTATTATGTATACAAAATATGTTTAAACATGTTTAACAAATTGTAGATGACCTTATATATTTCTAAATTATTTTATACTTCGCAGGATGCACAACTTGTAGAGTAACAAATGAATGTACGGTAGAAACAACGAACTCTGTAGTCTCAATCCATTTTTGATATTGAATAGAGAGGTCTTTACAAACATCTGACTGCAGTGTAATCAAGTTATGCGTTGCTCTAGATATTTGCTTAATGCAAAAAGCTCACAGATTCCCCCCCCCCCCAAGTCGGATTTTGGCTACCGACTAAATAGACCCACTAGTCACTTATTTAGAAATGAAGTAATGCCATATTCGTTATGAGTTTTTTAGGGAAACTTTACTTTGAGAAATAAATTATGAATATTTTAAAATTTATTATTCAAAAAAGTTTAAGGGGGGGGGCGGAGACATAGCAGCTTTCATTGAAATTCACAGATGAGAAATGCGTAGAGCAATTCATTGTTGAAGGAAAAAATAATAAAATTCACCTATTTCTCATCTACAAATTTCACCGAAAGCTGTATGTCCCCCCCCCAACACTTTATGCTGGAAGTGAAGCTTAAACCCCTAAACACTTCGGCACCTGGAGGTGTACATTAAAACTCAAACCTTCGCTTGCACTTTTTAGTACTTAAAAAAAAAATCGGAGCTCCAACTTAGTACTTTCAAAATGGTAAATAGTTCATTCGCTAGATGGCATCTACAAATATACAAGCTGAAATTTATCCTGGTCACTGAAAAACCTACCCCCGATAAAAAGCCCCCAGAAAAACCTAAGCCCAGTAAAAAAAATGCACCCAGTAAAACTCTAAACTCTAAAGCCGCAAGTCCAAAGTCCCTAGTCTCAAGTCCCGAGTCTAAAGTCTAAAGGTTAAACCCTAAACTCTGGTATTATAAACAAAGTTGATCTTTAGATTAAGTTAAACCTAATCTAAAGTTTAACTCTAGCTGCCGTTTTATAATGTTATGGTTAAGTTAAACAGTAGTGCAATGGTGTTGGTAGACCTGTTGGCTGAAAAAAAGATGATGAATTTATTGGGCTTGGAAATAAAAGAAAAACAATAAGATCTGCTAATTCTCTTGTATTTGTTTGTTTGTATGAAGAGAAATTGAAGCTAGAAATTTTATTATTAAAGAAACGGTTAAATCAAAATTGAACTTCAGTTTTGCTCGGTGTAAGTTTATTTCAATCACAGCTAAAATAAATAGCTATTCATTAATCATAAAAATGACATTGTATTAGCATTTGTTTCACAATACAACTTTCTATGTTAAGGCCATTCCGGAAAGTAAACAAATAGCATTACTTTGTCTCATCTTCTCATTTTTTTACTGGGCTTAGGCTTTTTGGGTGAATTGTTTACTGCATTTTGAATCAAGTACATTTTTCAAAAATTGCCTTCTCGGAATACTGGGCGCATTTTTCGAAATTTTCAAAGGGGTTAGCCTTCTCGGAATTCTGGGCGCATTTTTCTAAATATTCAAAGGGGTTAGCCTTCGAAAAATGCGCCCAGAATTCCGAGAAGGCTAACCCCTTTGAAAATTTCGAAAAAAGCGCCCAGAATTCCGAGAAGGCTAACCCCTTTGAAAATTTCGAAAAATGCGCCCAGAATTCCGAGAAGGCTAACTCCTTTGAAAATTTCGAAAAATGCGCCCAGAATTCCGAGAAGGCTAACCCCTTTGAAAATTTCGAAAAATGCGCCCAGAATTCCGAGAAGGATAACCCCTTTGAAAATTTCGAAAAATGCGCCCAGAATTCCGAGAAGGCTAACCCCTTTGAAAATTTCGAAAAATGCGCCCAGAATTCCGAGAAGGCTAACCCCTTTGAAAATTTCGAAAAAACCGACCAGAATTCCGAGAAGGCTAACCCCTTTGAAAATTTCGAAAAATGCGCCCAGAATTCCGAGAAGGCTAACCCCTTTGAAAATTTCCAAAAATGCGCCCAGAATTCTGATGCTGCCCCTTCGAAAATTTCGAAAAATGCGCCCAGAATTCCGAGAAGGCTAACCCCTTTGAAAATTTCGAAAAATGCGCCCAGAATTCCGAGAAGGCTAACCCCTTTGAAAATTTCGAAAATGCGCCCAGAATTCCGAGAAGGCTAACCCCTTTGAAAATTTCGAAAAATGCGCCCAGAATTCCGAGAAGGAATTTTCAAAGGGATTTGAAAATTTCGAAAAATGCGCCCAGAATTCCGAGAAGACTAACCCCTTTGAAAATTTCGAAAAATGCGCCCAGAATTCCGAGAAGGCTAACCCCATTGAAAATTTCGTAAAATGCGCCCAGAATTCCGAGAAGGCTAACCTCTTTGAAAATTTCGAAAGATGCGCCCAGAATTCCGAGAAGGCTAACCCCTTTGAAAATTTCGAAAAATGCTCCCAGAATTTCTAGAAGGCTAACCTCTTTGAAAATTTCGAAAAATGCGCCCAGAATTCCAAGAAGGCTAACCCCTTTGAAAATTTCGAAAAATGCGCCCAGAATTCCGAGAAGGCTAACCCCTTTGAAAAATTCAAAAAATGCGCCCAGAATTCCGAGAAGGCTAGCCCCTTTGAAAATTTCGGAAAATGCGCCCAGAATTCCGAGAAGGCTAACCCCTTTGAAAATTTCGAAAAATGCGCCCAGAATTCCGAGAAGGCTAACCCCTTTGAAAATTTCGAAAAATGCGCCCAGAATTCCGAGAAGGCTAACCCCTTTGAAAATTTCGAAAAAAGCGCCCAGAATTCCGAGAAGGCTAACCCCTTTGAAAATTTCGAAAAATGCGCCCAGAATTCCGAGGAGGCTAACCCCTTTGAAAATTTCGAAAAATGCGCCCAGAATTCCGAAAAGGCTAACCCCTTTGAAAATTTCGAAAAAAGCGCCCAGAATTCCGAGTAGGAATTTTCAAAGGGGTTTGAAAATTTCAAAAAATGCGCCTAGAATTCCGAGAAGGATAACCCCTTTGAAAATTTCGAAAAATGCGCCCAGAATTCCGAAAAGGCTAGCCCCTTTGAAAATTTCGGAAAATGCTCCCAGAATTCCGAGAAGGCTAACCCCTTGGAAAATTTCGAAAAATGCGCCCAGAATTCCGAGAAGGCTAGCACCTTTGAAAATTTCGGAAAATGCGCCCAGAATTCCGAGAAGGCTAACCCCTTTGAAAATTTCGAAAATAGCGCCCAGAATTCCGAGAAGGCTAACCCCTTTGAAAATTTCAAAAAATGCGCCCAGAATTTCGAGAAGGCCAACCTCTTTGAAAATTTCGAAAAATTCGCCCAGAATTCCGAGAAGGCTAGCCCCTTTGAAAATTTCGAAAAATGCGCCCAGAATTCCGAGAAGGCTAACCCCTTTGAAAATTTCGAAAAATGCGCCCAGAATTCCGAGAAGGCTAACCCCTCTGATAATCTCGAAAAATGCGCCCAGAATTCTGAGAAGGCTAGCCCCTTTGAAAATTTCGAAAAATGCGCCCAGAATTCCGAGAAGGATAACCCCTTTGAAAATTTCGAAAAATGCGCCCAGAATTCCGAGAAGGCTAACCCCTTTGAAAATTTCGAATAATGCGCCCAGAATTCCGAGAAGGCTAACCCCTTTGAAAATTTCGAAAAATGCGCCCAGAATTCCGAGAAGGCTAACCTCTTTGAAAATTTCGAAAAATGCGCCCAGAATTCCGAGAAGGCTAACCCCTTAGAAAATTCCGAAAAATGCGCCCAGAATTCCGAGAAGGCTAACCCCTTTGATAATCTCGAAAAATGCGCCCAGAATTCCGAGAAGGCTAACCCCTTTGAAAATTTCGAAAATGCGCCCAGAATTCCGAGAAGGCTAACCGCTTTGAAAATTTCGAAAAATGCGGCCAGAATTCCGAGAAGGAATTTTCAAAGGGGTTTGAAAATGTCGAAAAATGCGCCTAGAATTCCGAGAAGGCTAACGCCTTTGAAAATTTCGAAAAATGCGCCCAGAAATCCAAGAAGGCTAACCCCTTTGAAAATTTCGAAAAAACCGCCCAGAATTCCGAGAAGGCTAACCCCTTTGAAAATTTCGAAAAATGCGCCCAGAATTCCGAGAAGGCTAACCCCTTTAAAAATTTCCAAAAATGCGCCCAGAATTCTGATGCTGCCTTTTCGAAAATTTCATCATTATAATATAATATAATATAATAAAATACGAGGAAGAACTTTTATTATATTTATATATTAAATGACATTCTCCTCATGTAAAGTGGTTATAAAAATGACGAGAAAGCCATTACCACGTTTCGAATCGCAACCCCGAAGGATACAAAACGTGAATAAAATCATATCCAATGAACTCACGTAAGTTTCTTTACTCTTTGTAAGCATGGGCAATACGCCTTTCTCTCTTCACATCCTGATGTACAGCATAATGTCATATTGCAAAGAGCGCGTATTCAGTTGTTTGAATCTGTTGCAAAGCTTTAATTTTCACTAGGTAAGACTGAGTTTATATATACAGTTCCTGGCTTACAACTACCGTTCAGAGAATTTGTGCGATTTTTTTTCTAATACAAGTTTTATCTCTTAGTATAAGCACCCCATGTACAAGATTTAAACAAAATCGTTCGAGCTGTTTTCGAGAAAATAGCCCAACAAAAAAAAAGTATCTTCATGTAAAGTGGCATTAAAAATAAGATAAAGTTGTAGCTAATCTTCGAGTACCTTTCCCAAATTCAAAATTTTGTTTTCATACAATTTTCCGTTCTGGAGTTAGGCTGTTCAGAGATGTACAGACACAAAAACACGTTTCTGAAAATAGTATTTTTGCATTCAGGGGTCTCAAAACGTGTATTCCTCTTAAAATTTCAACTTCGAATTTTGGGATCGAAACCAATACTTCCTCTACCTATATTACTTAAAATACGGACAGAGGAAGTTGAAAAAGTCATGCGGTTCTTGAATGTGTAGATAATAGTAAGATTTTTTTTTGTCATACAGGCCTTGGATATGTACAGCAACTAAATACGGGCCTATCTGCTAGCAAGATCTTGACTAATATACTTCTTTAAATTTAAGTTCTAAGTGTCCCGTTATTATCAACGTTATTCCAACAATTATTTTCTTCCTCCCGTATCCACTTACTTTGTACTACAGAAGCGCACGATCTTTTTCTCAAGAGATGTTAAAGGAAGAGTTTAAGAATTAATGTAACCGAGAAGAGAATGAAAAGAGGGAGGTTTTATTGAGCATGAAGACTGGCTGCGGCAGCCATTTTGTGTCCAAGTGATTATTTGAGAGACTCATTAAAGCCACTTCATTTACTTCCTCTGCGTGACGTCATTTACATTTGTACATCTGCTTTTTCATCGCTCGATACCGCACGGCGCGACGCGACGTTCCGGTCAAGGTAAAACAGCGTGTTTGTGCGTATGTCTTCCATGCAATATTCTGCAGTAGGCCTACATGGTACCTTGAACGACTAGTTCATATCAGTGGCCGATTAAAAACTTATTGAAGGGGTCGACAAAAAAGAAAGTTATCAATTACTGGGGATGTGGAATGTCTTGAACAAGAGAGGGTTCGGTGATTTTCTCCCGGAAAAAAATTAAGTGGAAAAGATGAGGTTTTAGGTACTCTGGGCAAAATTACAAGTTGTAAAGTCACATAAAGGAGTCCAGCCAGGACAAATATTCCTGGCAAAATAAGTAAACCAGGAAAGGTTAAATGTGGTTAACAAGAAGACCCAATGGAAGCACCAAAAATTACACTGATCGCCTGTGTCGGATGAAATTAATCCCATAACCATATACCATAGTTCAAATACTATGGACGTGTCGATGGTAAATAATGAGTAAATATTCCACAGATAAATTTTTTTCATTATTCTAAACATAAAAAAAAACCTTTACAGACATTTTTCGCTGCATTAGTCGTATTGAACCTGCCAACCCGAATCAGATTCGAGATGAAGATCTAAAAACTTAACAGAAGCATGATCAAGAGGAAGGAGGCGGTTTAGTGTAAATTTTTCCCTGCAGAGACCGAGTCACTCCGATAAAACCACTAAAAGGGTTAGACCACTTGGAAAAGTCCCAATGATCTCATAGGGGATCGAATTGCAATCCGATTTTTACAGCGAAGCCTCAAACATCAGCACCACGCCGTACCCCAGTGTGCATTCATATGGAACGAAAATGTCTTGGTCACGTTAGGCCTATACTTGATCCAAGATGTGTACGGAGCAAAAGTAAACAACGGAATGTGAAAGTACAAGGCACAGGAGCAAAGTACAATGTGAAGGCCCTGGCTAGCAATTTTCTTCTATAATACAAATTATTAGAGGCTATGCCTATTACTTTTACTTACACATTGTTTAAATGATAATGATGATAATAATAATGATAAATAATAATTATGTTGTAAAGTAGTCTTGTATTTAGTAACTTATGTCACTTATTTTTACTTCAGAATCAACAAAATTTGCCATGGCAACGATAACAACAAATGAAATCTTGTTTGTTAGATATATTATGTAGTAAAGCATGTAAGCCTATGATATTAATATGAAAGCAAGCAACTCATTTAACATAACTTTTGTTTTCACAATTACATAAGATATAAATAATTGTACGATGTGTGCGGAATGGAAGTAAACATCTGAGATTGTCGCACTGTCGTGAAGTATGCGCTCGTGCGTTTAACCAATGAAACGACAGGACACAGTTAGCCAAGGCAAGTCTGTTGTTTACTTTTGCTCCGTACACTTCTTGGATTAAGTATAGAACAGAATGTGCATTCAGTTATTTCATAGCAACCATCTTAAAATGCTATAGTTACATAAAGAATTCGTAAGGCATTCCATTCTCGTTTTGTTTTTAAGCTACTAATCTCATCTCTCTAAACTGATTTAGTCTATACTCTTCACTCCATTACTAGAGCCATAAATTTCAATCATTAGCTGTTTTTGTAGAGTCTCTCATCCGCTCGTAGAATTTAATGCTGATGTGGTTAGGAATGTTTGTAAGAAAGCTCGTAAAATTCATGTTACATCATCGGGCACTTTGAAATCCAATCGAGTCAGTTTTGCAACTCCGTGAAGATGGAAAGCGTGGAAGAGGAAGTAAACAAGGAAACATCATCATACACGTGTTTCGGCGCGGGATAAATAATCACGCGTATCTAGGGTCAATAGACTCAACAAGAATATAAAAGTTCAACTGATTCTTATATTACACTGAAAATGTTTACACGTTTGAGAAGCCCTGCAGAATATTTATTTATGGGAAATCTTTTAACGAACTTGTTGAATGAATCATTTTAAAATTCCTAAGAAGAGCCTTAATATAAAAATTGAAGGACGTAATCACCATTAATTTACTAATCATATTGCGCCGTCTGATTACAATCAAGCTATAGTGATCATTTTAATTCATGAATCGTTGACCAATTCTGTGTAAGGATGTGCAAATTTCAAACAATCACCGCTTCCTACCGCCTTATTTTTATAGTTTATTCTTATCTGATCTACGTTTAATTGTTTTTGTGAGTGAACATTTTCAATTAATTTCTATAAACACTCCTGATTTTTTTCTTTACTACGGTTTCACGATTCACGTTAGTTTCAAGTCCTTTAAGTTCAACTTCTTAAGCAGCATTTTTCTTATTCGTGTTACTAAATTATTCACTCTTCACTTTTCCAATGCTCGATACAATTATTATGTAAATTCAAGTCAATAAACGCGAGAATCTTCAGAAGAAGAACCACCCAAACTGTCGGGTGGACCAGCAGCGTCGCCAGGAATTTTATTAAGGGGGGGCAAAATCAACTTCGGACCTCAATTTCGGACAATTTCAAATGATTACGCTAAACACATTAATATTCACTTAGTTAACCGGGTCGTTGTTTTGAACCCAAGCTGAATTCGACGAGGCTACAAAGTTTTTTAAGTTAACAGAATACGCTCTTTTGAGCAATGGCCTTGGTGAGGTATTATTATAAATACATATTATAGTTATAATTAGTTAATACTTGCTAAACTCATTATAAAGTAATTATATTTTTTTTATTCTCCATGCTACAACTGTAGGTTGACAAAGAGTACCACAATTAAATGAATCCATACGGCAATCCAGAGGGGGGCAGTTGCCCCCCCTTGCCGACGCCCATGGGGTGGACACTGGACAGTTATGCAGTGCATTGCCACCGTCGAAGACTGTGCGATTTGCATGCCTTTACACGTTCAGGCATGCACCAGTTTGTCTGTGTAAATTCCAGCTTGGTTAAATTTTTTCACACGCCGAACTCAGACCGTACCAAAGACCAATTTGTTTCATGTACTAGGGATGAGCATCGATAGTTAAAGTATCGATGTTCACCATCGATGTTAAAATCGGTGGTAACCATCGATGTGACGATAACATTGTTGTATTTAGAAAAAAACAAAAACATCGACGTACATTAAAAATGGTCATTGTTTCAGAAAATTAGGCAAAATTCATTAATAAACTGAAATATTTCCATAAAAACTATCGATGTAAAAAATCGATGTTTTGGGAAATTGGACTCCTGTAAATAAAATATCTTAGAACCAACTTAGGCCTATTTATCTTTTTATTATAAAAATATCCATGTCGGGGATAAAAATCAATGTAGCAAAAAATCGGTTGTTTTCCATCGATGTAGAAAACATTGATCATCGACATGAAAACAACGGCCATCGATGCTCAACCCTATCATGTACACGAATCAGTTTGTCTGCAGAAGACACTGTCATTGCAAACAAATCGGTGTAGGCCTACATATCTGTGCGTGTAAAAGGCCCTTAAGAGAAAGTCGTCCCTATTCTCCGTGCCAAACCTCCAGGAAATATCTAATCAAAATATAACGGTTGGCTTCTTCATGGTTATTTCGTCTTGCTGTTCACAGACACATACATACACATACACAACAATGCTGTCTGAAAATTTTATTTTTGGACTCAGAGGACCTCAAACGCGTAGGCCTATTAACATTGAAAGCGAATAAGATATTTTGAGAGAAAACCCTAAAAGTTTAGGAAAATGTGTACAATCTTTCATCCATATTATAACCACTACTATTTAAGGAATTTTATTTTCGCATATTTTCCCTATAATACAATGCAGCAATTGTTTATAAGGAGCAATATACGTGTTCTTAAGTGCAGGTCGTTATATGACCTCTGTAACCAGGTCACTCGTAAGATCCACATGCCAAGAAATACTGCGGTAAAGAATTCTAAAAACGTTATGCAAAGTATTATGAACTGAAATGCTTTGCATTTTACAGCATTTTCATACTGCACGTAATATGGGGTGCAATAAATCTTTATTAAACTCTACTCTTTTAATTCACAAAATAAAAAATGAAAAATATTGTTGTTAAGGAACACAACATTTGAATAAGTGCTAATGTAAATTTCACTACGATAACTATAAGTTGACTTAGGCCTAAATATACAAAAGAAAACAGAAAAAGTATTATTTTATTATTACTATTATTATTATTATTATTATTATTATTATTATTAAAGAACATCAGGTTTAAATTAGTGTTATGTTATTGCCATTACGTTGGCTTAAGTACAGGCTATAACAACAAAGTAGGCCAACACTTTGGAACAACATTCCTTGCATAAAGAGAGTGAAATCATGTTATATGAGCGTAAGTCCTTTCTCGACATCTGTACCACCTGCACCCTGCGGAATAAATAAAAATAAAAAAATAAAAATAAAATAAAACATATGAAATGGTAGTTAGAAGTAGAACTATGGGTAACAAAATATGACTCTAAATTAAATGTTCAAACTACTCTCCGTTGGCATGGATACATCCGTCAACCCGTCATCACTTGGACTCCCTGATGTTCTAATATATCCCTGGATGATCTTGTGCTATTTGGTAGCCTTGCAGAATACGAACATGGAGAGTTTCTACATCTTGCACCGGTGTTGTATACACAAGATATTTAGATGCCCCCCACAAATAAGATTGTAGTGGATTCAGGTCAGGCGAGCATGGAGGCCAAGGAATTGATCCACCTTTTCCTATCCATTTATGACGTAACCGTCCATTGAGAAACTGACGAACAGAGAGGCTGAAACGAGCAGGAACTTGTATCGGCAGAGTTGTAGATTAAGGCTCTAACCAGAAAAAAGGGCAGTTTCAGACCCATGTTCCTATAACGCGTTTTTGGAATGACGTTTGTCTGTGTGGACAAACGGTTCGATATAATTATTTCTTTTTTAATTAATGACGTTTTTTAAATTTTATCGAACCGCCCAGAATTTGGTTTTTATAACTCAAATATTAAGGAAACTTTTCACGAGAACTTAAAATAAAAAAAAGGCTCTATCGATTTAAATAAAATGCATAATTAAAAATGTATGCCTACCAATAATAAAACGGCTACATCAGTTTGTCTGTAAAAGTGAATTAGGGGGTACTTGACTCATATCCATTTTCAACTTTCCTAGGTTATCAGCATTATATGAAAACCTAGCACAGTAAGGTTGTAGAGAAAATTAAAATGTACCTCTTTTGTAAAACACATGTCTTTACAAAATGAATAGGTATCAAGATAAAAGCGAGATAAATATGACTTAAATGCGAATATCAGAACTAACATTAAAAAATGAATATTTTTTGTTGCCCATAGTAACAAGAAAACTGTAATCTAGTTGTTGCTGTGACATGCAGTCAGTACTGAATAGACAAAAACCAATCAGATCGGGGTGGTATAGGCTAATAGGCAAGCGGTCCTGGGTTCAAATCAAACCTCGTGGCCGGCCAATTGACTTTAATTTTCATGGTTTCCTCATTCGCAAAGGCAAACGACGGATTCGTAAGACTTATTTGCTCTCCATAGGCCTAATTCATTGCCGCTATGTCACCGGATATTATAATCGTTTAAACTGAATATCAGACAAGAAGACATCTCTGAACAATAGAAACAGATGCACACTAATTAGTTATTATAAGAGACTACTGGTTCACGCAAACATTCTAAACACCTATATAAGCAGTTAGATAATCAAAATAAATTATATAAGCAGTTAGATAATCAAAATAAATTAAGTAATAATAATAATAACAAAAACAACAACAACGCCTACAGTAATGATACTATCAATAAAGAAAACAATAGGCTTAATTGTAAGATTACTATATTTCCATGACAAGCCTGAATTTAAAGAAAAATAATGAAAAGTATTCAGATATTGCATTGTATAGGTCCATAAAAAATCTCCACTTAAAATAGCAATAATTAAAGCAGGCCTATGTCTTATAATATTGATTTTGTTTAATTTGCATACTCTTTTAAGATTTATTTACTTGACCAAGGAAATCTAATTATACGGTTTTCAATCGTCGGAGCAATTATTTATTGTTAACATGTGTGATGCTACAAGGAAATTTATTCTTCAATGGTACGTACAGGTAACCTCAATAATACAATTCTTAACAAGTATATATGAGAAAGCTTGGTGCAACATATTTTTCACCGTTTATTTTGTTTTAAATTGAAGAGGAAATTTCGAATATAACGCGCATAAAATGCAACAAAAAAAGGGATTAGGAAGCGAAGAAATACAATTTATAGAAACTGTACCACTGTAGAAGGTATATGCGACCTTTTAAAATATTAAAGCAAGGATATTTAGATGTGACATTGCAAACTAAGAACTAGAGCATATATAATTCATGTACAGACTTACATGACATGTTAACATTGATTTCTGTCATGCATAGCTATAAAATAGGAATTACAGTACGGAACTACTATATAGCTGTCAGAAGACAAATATAAATTGTTATTAACGGGCAATTTGAAATATTTACTGGCTTATTATGGAGGTCGCTGCTTGAGAAAGTAGATGCCACCACAGAGGCATGTAAAAGGTGAGGAGGGTGTTCCCCAGGGTGATATAGAAAGCCGGTAGGCGGCGTTAATGAAGATGGACAGCGCTAGAAGCTCCTCAATGGCAAGAATGCAGACCAGAGTCGAAATGTGTGTCAAGGGTTACAGCTTGTTTGCAAAAGACGCAACGCAGAAATCCGCAATGTCTCTTGGAGACATGAGCCTATACCATTTTTCATTTTCATTTTCATGAACACAAAATTAGTGTTGTGTCATATTCTTATATCTCATAGAGTTGTGAAGTAAGTAGCGCATAAGGTAAAATCTCCTAGTAAAAGGATCTATCCTTGAATTCTCGATCAAGATTTAGGACTCTACCTTGTCTTGTGATACGGAGACCTTGTATGATCGTATCCTCTCAAAGCGACATTGAAATGGAAGATACTAGCAGATGCCCGCGGCTTCGCCCACGATAATTAATTGAAAAATTAAAAATTAAGAGTATAATAATTATTAAAGCATTATATTTATTAACACTTGCACGCGAATCATTCATAAACTAAGCCATTAATAATTAATGAAACAGCTAAAATTCCACGATATGAAAGTATCGCCTGGGAAAACGATCTCAGATTGGATTATGCAGTTCCAAAGCGACCTGTTAACACTGATAATATGTATTGTTTCTCAATTGTTTGTTGACAGATGAATATGATGTGAATTTAATTTAATAAATTGAGTGTAATTTTCGGAAATTATATAATTTTCCAAGGGAAGGAATTATTTTGTTTGGATTTTTATTGTCCGCGATACTGCCCGCGGCTTCGCCCACCATCACTAATTTACTCCAGGATTTTTAAGAAATTTACACAGTTAGTTTATTAAAAATGTTTGTGGTTCAGAGCTATGAAAATTGTAAGTAAAAATAAAATTAGAATATTTGTTCATTGTGTTCATTTCACTTAGGCCTTATATAATGAAGAAACTGTTTTCCTAATTTTGTACTTTTCGTGAAAGTTTAGACTGCGAAAGACGAACATCGCCGAGTATACCCGATGTTTCACGAAGTGGGCGAGCGAGTGAGTACGCTATTTAGGGCCGTTCAATTCTATAAGAGTAGATGATATTACACTACATCAAATAGGGTATACTTGATCAAAACCAGTGTTGTGAATTCTGGATTTAGGACTGTACCATGTCTTATGATACGGAGACCTTGTATGCACGTATCCTCTCAAAGCGAAGGGTACGATTATTCAGCTCAAAACAAAAGCGTAACTATCAATAAAAGGTGAGTGATGCGTTGGAGGGGGGCCTTGTTAAACTATTATTACGGCATGTTACTGTTAATTTTTTAGGGCCGCCGTGGCTTTGATTTATTGCTTCCAAACCGCAGTCTATGCGGCCGAAGGTGCAGCCCATATGATAGTGTCAATCCACGCTATTTTTCAAAACCTTCTAATGGAATACTAGAACACAATGCCTCCAGCGCATATTTATTACCAAGCAATCATTTAGCTTGCAAAACCAATTTGCAAAACGTAATTCAATTATGTTCAATATATTTAAATTTTTAAAAAGTGTTCACCACAAGCGAAGATTAATTATTGCAGAACTCACTGCTCATTTGTAGAACTAACCCCTTTGAAAATTTCGAAAAATGCGCCCAGAATTCCGAGAAGCCTAACCCCTTTGAAAATTTCGAAAAATGCGCCCAGAATTCCGAGAAGGCTAACCCCTTTGAAAATTTCGAAAAATGCGCCCAGAATTCCGAGAAGGCTAACCCCTTTGAAAATTTCCAAAAATGCGCCCAGAATTCCGAGAAGGCTAACCCCTTTGAAAATCTCCAAAAATGCGCCCAGAATTCTGATGCTAACCCCTTCGAAAATTTCGAAAAATGCGCCCAGAATTCCGAGAAGGAATTTTCAAAGGGGTTTGAAAATGTCGAAAAATGCGCCTAGAATTCCGAGAAGGCTAACCCCTTTGAAAATTTCGAAAAATGCGCCCAGAAATCCGAGAAGGCTAACCCCTTTGAAAATTTCGAAAAAACCGCCCAGAATTCCGAGAAGGCTAACCCCTTTGAAAATTTCGAAAAATGCGCCCAGAATTCCGAGAAGGCTAACCCCTTTGAAATTTGAAAATGGGCGCATTTTTCGAAATTTTCGAAGGGGTTAGCATCAGAATTCTGGGCGCATTTTTGGAAATTTTCAAAGGTGTTAGCCTTCTCGGAATTCTGGGCGCATTTTTGGAAATTTTCAAAGGGGTTAGCCTTCTCGGAATTCTGGGCGCATTTTTCGAAATTTTCAAAGGGGATAGCCTTCTCGGAATTCTGGGCGCATTTTTCGAAATTTTCAAAGGGGTTAGCCTTCTCGGAATTCTGGGCGCATTTTTCGTAATTTTCAAAGGGGTTAGCCTTCTCGGAAATCTAGGCGAATTTTTCGAAATTTTCAAACCCTTTTGAAAATTCCTTCTCGGAATTCTGGGCGCATTTTTCGAAATTTTCAAAGGGATTAGCCTTCTCGGAATTCTGGGCGCATTTTCCGAAATTTTCAAGGGGGCTAGCCTTCTCGGAATTCTGGGCGCATTTTTCGAAATTTTCAAAGGGGTTAGCCTTCTCGGAATTCTAGGCGCATTTTTCGCAATTTTCAAACCCTTTTGAAAATTCCTTCTCGGAATTCTGGGCGCATTTTTCGAAATTTTCAAAGGCGTTAGCCTTCTCGGAATTCTGGGCGCATTTTTCGAAATTTTCGAAGGGGTTAGCATCAGAATTCTGGGCGCATTTTTGGAGATTTTCAAGGGGTTAGCCTTCTCGGAATTCTGGGCGCATTTTTGGAAATTTTCAAAGCCTTCTCGGAATTCTGGGCGCATTTTTCGAAATTTTCAAAGGGGTTAGCCTTCTCGGAATTCTGGGCGCATTTTTCGAAATTTTCAAAGGGGTTAGCCTTCTCGGAATTCTGGGCGCATTTTTCGAAATTTTCAAAGGTGTTATCCTTCTCGGAATTCTGGGCGCATTATTCGAAATTTTCAAAGGGGTTAGGCTTCTCGGAATTCTGGGCGCATTTTTCGAAATTTTCAAAGGGGTTAGTTCTACAAATGAGCAGTGAGTTCTGCAATAATTAATCTTCGCTTGTGGTGAACACTTTTTAAAAATTTAAATATATTGAACATAATTGAATTACGTTTTGCAAATTGGTTTTGCAAGCTAAATGATTGCTTGGTAATAAATATGCGCTGGAGGCATTGTGTTCTAGTATTCCATTAGAAGGTTTTGAAAAATAGCGTGGATTGACACTATCATATGGGCTGCACCTTCGGCCGCATAGACTGCGGTTTGGAAGCAATAAATCAAAGCCACGGCGGCCCTAAAAAATTAACAGTAACATGCCGTAATAATAGTTTAACAAGGCCCCCCTCCAACGCATCACTCACCTTTTATTGATAGTTACGCTTTTGTTTTGAGCTGAATAATCGTATCCTTCGCTTTGAGAGGATACGTGCATACAAGGTCTCCGTATCATAAGACAAGGTACAGTCCTAAATCCAGAATTCACAACACTGGTTTTGATCAAGTATACCCTATTTGATGTAGTGTAATATCATCTACTCTTATAGAATTGAACGGCCCTAAATAGCGTACTCACTCGCTCGCCCACTTCGTGAAACATCGGGTATACTCGGCGATGTTCGTCTTTCGCAGTCTAAACTTTCACGAAAAGTACAAAATTAGGAAAACCGTTTCTTCATTATATAAGGCCTAAGTGAAATGAACACAATGAACAAATATTCTAATTTTATTTTTACTTACAATTTTCATAGCTCTGAACCACAAACATTTTTAATAAACTAACTGTGTAAATTTCTTAAAAATCCTGGAGTAAATTAGTGATGGTGGGCGAAGCCGCGGGCAGTATCGCGGACAATAAAAATCCAAACAAAATAATTCCTTCCCTTGGAAAATTATATAATTTCCGAAAATTACACTCAATTTATTAAATTAAATTCACATCATATTCATCTGTCAACAAACAATTGAGAAACAATACATATTATCAGTGTTAACAGGTCGCTTTGGAACTGCATAATCCAATCTGAGATCGTTTTCCCAGGCGATACTTTCATATCGTGGAATTTTAGCTGTTTCATTAATTATTAATGGCTTAGTTTATGAATGATTCGCGTGCAAGTGTTAATAAATATAATGCTTTAATAATTATTATACTCTTAATTTTTAATTTTTCAATTAATTATCGTGGGCGAAGCCGCGGGCATCTGCTAGTATCTTCCATTTCAATGTCGCTTTGAGAGGATACGGTCATACAAGGTCTCCGTATCACAAGACAAGGTAGAGTCCTAAATCTTGATCGAGAATTCAAGGATAGATCCTTTTACTAGGAGATTTTACCTTATGCGCTACTTACTTCACAACTCTATGAGATATAAGAATATGACACAACACTAATTTTGTGTTCATGAAAATGAAAATGAAAAATGGTATAGGCTCATGTCTCCAAGAGACATTGCGGATTTCTGCGTTGCGTCTTTTGCAAACAAGCTGTAACCCTTGACACACATTTCGACTCTGGTCTGCATTCTTGCCATTGAGGAGCTTCTAGCGCTGTCCATCTTCATTAACGCCGCCTACCGGCTTTCTATATCACCCTGGGGAACACCCTCCTCACCTTTTACATGCCTCTGTGGTGGCATCTACTTTCTCAAGCAGCGACCTCCATAATAAGCCAGTAAATATTTCAAATTGCCCGTTAATAACAATTTATATTTGTCTTCTGACAGCTATATAGTAGTTCCGTACTGTAATTCCTATTTTATAGCTATGCATGACAGAAATCAATGTTAACATGTCATGTAAGTCTGTACATGAATTATATATGCTCTAGTTCTTAGTTTGCAATGTCACATCTAAATATCCTTGCTTTAATATTTTAAAAGGTCGCATATACCTTCTACAGTGGTACAGTTTCTATAAATTGTATTTCTTCGCTTCCTAATCCCTTTTTTTGTTGCATTTTATGCGCGTTATATTCGAAATTTCCTCTTCAATTTAAAACAAAATAAACGGTGAAAAATATGTTGCACCAAGCTTTCTCATATATACTTGTTAAGAATTGTATTATTGAGGTTATCTGTACGTACCATTGAAGAATAAATTTCCTTGTAGCATCACACATGTTAACAATAAATAATTGCTCCGACGATTGAAAACCGTATAATTAGATTTCCTTGGTCAAGTAAATAAATCTTAAAAGAGTATGCAAATTAAACAAAATCAATATTATAAGACATAGGCCTGCTTTAATTATTGCTATTTTAAGTGGAGATTTTTTATGGACCTATACAATGCAATATCTGAATACTTTTCATTATTTTTCTTTAAATTCAGGCTTGTCATGGAAATATAGTAATCTTACAATTAAGCCTATTGTTTTCTTTATTGATAGTATCATTACTGTAGGCGTTGTTGTTGTTTTTGTTATTATTATTATTACTTAATTTATTTTGATTATCTAACTCCTTATATAATTTATTTTGATTATCTAACTGCTTATATAGGTGTTTAGAATGTTTGCGTGAACCAGTAGTCTCTTATAATAACTAATTCGTGTGCATCTGTTTCTATTGTTCAGAGATGTCTTCTTGTCTGATATTCAGTTTAAACGATTATAATATCCGGTGACATAGCGGCAATGAATTAGGCCTATGGAGAGCAAATAAGTCTTACGAATCCGTCGTTTGCCTTTGCGAATGAGGAAACCATGAAAATTAAAGTCAATTGGCCGGCCACGAGGTTTGATTTGAACCCAGGACCGCTTGCCTATTAGCCTATACCACCCCGATCTGATCGGTTTTTGTGTATTCAGTACTGACTGCATGTCACAGCAACAACTAGATTACAGTTTTCTTGTTACTATGGGCAACAAAAAATATTCATTTTTTAATGATAGTTCTGATATTCGCATTTAAGTCATATTTATCTCGCTTTTATCTTGATACCTATTAATTTTGTAAAGACATGTGTTTTACAAAAGAGGTACATTTTAATTTTCTCTACAACCTTACTGTGCTAGGTTTTCATATAATGCTGATAACCTAGGAAAGTTGAAAATGGATATGAGTCAAGTACCCCCTAATTCACTTTTACAGACAAACTGATGTAGCCGTTTTATTATTGGTAGGCATACATTTTTAATTATGCATTTTATTTAAATCGATAGAGCCTTTTTTTTATTTTAAGTTCTCGTGAAAAGTTTCCTTAATATTTGAGTTATAAAAACCAAATTCTGGGCGGTTCGATAAAATTTAAAAAACGTCATTAATTAAAAAAGAAATAATTATATCGAACCGTTTGTCCACACAGACAAACGTCATTCCAAAAACGCGTTATAGGAACATGGGTCTGAAACTGCCCTTTTTTCTGGTTAGAGCCTTAATCTACAACTCTGCCGATACAAGTTCCTGCTCGTTTCAGCCTCTCTGTTCGTCAGTTTCTCAATGGACGGTTACGTCATAAATGGATAGGAAAAGGTGGATCAATTCCTTGGCCTCCATGCTCGCCTGACCTGAATCCACTACAATCTTATTTGTGGGGGGCATCTAAATATCTTGTGTATACAACACCGGTGCAAGATGTAGAAACTCTCCATGTTCGTATTCTGCAAGGCTACCAAATAGCACAAGATCATCCAGGGATATATTAGAACATCAGGGAGTCCAAGTGATGACGGGTTGACGGATGTATCCATGCCAACGGAGAGTAGTTTGAACATTTAATTTAGAGTCATATTTTGTTACCCACAGTTCTACTTCTAACTACCATTTCATATGTTTTTTTTTATTTTTATTTTTTTATTTTTATTTATTCCGCAGGGTGCAGGTGGTACAGATGTCGAGAAAGGACTTACGCTCATATAACATGATTTCACTCTCTTTATGCAAGGAATGTTGTTCCAAAGTGTAGGCCTACTTTGTTGTTATAGCCTGTACTTAAGCCAACGTAATGGCAATAACATTAACACTAATTTAAACCTGATGTTCTTTAACAATAATAATAATAATAATAATAATAATAATAATAATAAAATAATACTTTTTCTGTTTTCTTTTGTATATTTAGGCCTAAGTCAACTTATAGTTATCGTAGTGAAATTTACATTAGCACTTATTCAAATGTTGTGTTCCTTAACAACAATATTTTTCATTTTTTATTTTGTGAATTAAAAGAGTAGAGTTTAATAAAGATTTATTGCACCCCATATTACGTGCAGTATGAAAATGCTGTAAAATGCAAAGCATTTCAGTTCATAATACTTTGCATAACGTTTTTAGAATTCTTTACCGCAGTATTTCTTGGCATGTGGATCTTACGAGTGACCTGGTTACAGAGGTCATATAACGACCTGCACTTAAGAACACGTATATTGCTCCTTATAAACAATTGCTGCATTGTATTATAGGGAAAATATGCGAAAATAAAATTCCTTAAATAGTAGTGGTTATAATATGGATGAAAGATTGTACACATTTTCCTAAACTTTTAGGGTTTTCTCTCAAAATATCTTATTCGCTTTCAATGTTAATAGGCCTACGCGTTTGAGGTCCTCTGAGTCCAAAAATAAAATTTTCAGACAGCATTGTTGTGTATGTGTATGTATGTGTCTGTGAACAGCAAGACGAAATAACCATGAAGAAGCCAACCGTTATATTTTGATTAGATATTTCCTGGAGGTTTGGCACGGAGAATAGGGACGACTTTCTCTTAAGGGCCTTTTACACGCACAGATATGTAGGCCTACACCGATTTGTTTGCAATGACAGTGTCTTCTGCAGACAAACTGATTCGTGTACATGATAGGGTTGAGCATCGATGGCCGTTGTTTTCATGTCGATGATCAATGTTTTCTACATCGATGGAAAACAACCGATTTTTTGCTACATTGATTTTTATCCCCGACATGGATATTTTTATAATAAAAAGATAAATAGGCCTAAGTTGGTTCTAAGATATTTTATTTACAGGAGTCCAATTTCCCAAAACATCGATTTTTTACATCGATAGTTTTTATGGAAATATTTCAGTTTATTAATGAATTTTGCCTAATTTTCTGAAACAATGACCATTTTTAATGTACGTCGATGTTTTTGTTTTTTTCTAAATACAACAATGTTATCGTCACATCGATGGTTACCACCGATTTTAACATCGATGGTGAACATCGATACTTTAACTATCGATGCTCATCCCTAGTACATGAAACAAATTGGTCTTTGGTACGGTCTGAGTTCGGCGTGTGAAAAAATTTAACCAAGCTGGAATTTACACAGACAAACTGGTGCATGCCTGAACGTGTAAAGGCATGCAAATCGCACAGTCTTCGACGGTGGCAATGCACTGCATAACTGTCCAGTGTCCACCCCATGGGCGTCGGCAAGGGGGGGCAACTGCCCCCCTCTGGATTGCCGTATGGATTCATTTAATTGTGGTACTCTTTGTCAACCTACAGTTGTAGCATGGAGAATAAAAAAAATATAATTACTTTATAATGAGTTTAGCAAGTATTAACTAATTATAACTATAATATGTATTTATAATAATACCTCACCAAGGCCATTGCTCAAAAGAGCGTATTCTGTTAACTTAAAAAACTTTGTAGCCTCGTCGAATTCAGCTTGGGTTCAAAACAACGACCCGGTTAACTAAGTGAATATTAATGTGTTTAGCGTAATCATTTGAAATTGTCCGAAATTGAGGTCCGAAGTTGATTTTGCCCCCCCTTAATAAAATTCCTGGCGACGCTGCTGGTCCACCCGACAGTTTGGGTGGTTCTTCTTCTGAAGATTCTCGCGTTTATTGACTTGAATTTACATAATAATTGTATCGAGCATTGGAAAAGTGAAGAGTGAATAATTTAGTAACACGAATAAGAAAAATGCTGCTTAAGAAGTTGAACTTAAAGGACTTGAAACTAACGTGAATCGTGAAACCGTAGTAAAGAAAAAAATCAGGAGTGTTTATAGAAATTAATTGAAAATGTTCACTCACAAAAACAATTAAACGTAGATCAGATAAGAATAAACTATAAAAATAAGGCGGTAGGAAGCGGTGATTGTTTGAAATTTGCACATCCTTACACAGAATTGGTCAACGATTCATGAATTAAAATGATCACTATAGCTTGATTGTAATCAGACGGCGCAATATGATTAGTAAATTAATGGTGATTACGTCCTTCAATTTTTATATTAAGGCTCTTCTTAGGAATTTTAAAATGATTCATTCAACAAGTTCGTTAAAAGATTTCCCATAAATAAATATTCTGCAGGGCTTCTCAAACGTGTAAACATTTTCAGTGTAATATAAGAATCAGTTGAACTTTTATATTCTTGTTGAGTCTATTGACCCTAGATACGCGTGATTATTTATCCCGCGCCGAAACACCTGTATGATGATGTTTCCTTGTTTACTTCCTCTTCCACGCTTTCCATCTTCACGGAGTTGCAAAACTGACTCGATTGGATTTCAAAGTGCCCGATGATGTAACATGAATTTTACGAGCTTTCTTACAAACATTCCTAACCACATCAGCATTAAATTCTACGAGCGGATGAGAGACTCTACAAAAACAGCTAATGATTGAAATTTATGGCTCTAGTAATGGAGTGAAGAGTATAGACTAAATCAGTTTAGAGAGATGAGATTAGTAGCTTAAAAACAAAACGAGAATGGAATGCCTTACGAATTCTTTATGTAACTATAGCATCTTAAGATGGTTGCTATGAAATAACTGAATGCACATTCTGTTCTATACTTAATCCAAGAAGTGTACGGAGCAAAAGTAAACAACAGACTTGCCTTGGCTAACTGTGTCCTGTCGTTTCATTGGTTAAACGCACGAGCGCATACTTCACGACAGTGCGACAATCTCAGATGTTTACTTCCATTCCGCACACATCGTACAATTATTTATATCTTATGTAATTGTGAAAACAAAAGTTATGTTAAATGAGTTGCTTGCTTTCATATTAATATCATAGGCTTACATGCTTTACTACATAATATATCTAACAAACAAGATTTCATTTGTTGTTATCGTTGCCATGGCAAATTTTGTTGATTCTGAAGTAAAAATAAGTGACATAAGTTACTAAATACAAGACTACTTTACAACATAATTATTATTTATCATTATTATTATCATCATTATCATTTAAACAATGTGTAAGTAAAAGTAATAGGCATAGCCTCTAATAATTTGTATTATAGAAGAAAATTGCTAGCCAGGGCCTTCACATTGTACTTTGCTCCTGTGCCTTGTACTTTCACATTCCGTTGTTTACTTTTGCTCCGTACACATCTTGGATCAAGTATAACGTGACCAAGACATTTTCGTTCCATATGAATGCACACTGGGGTACGGCGTGGTGCAGATGTTTGAGGCTTCGCTGTAAAAATCGGATTGCAATTCGATCCCCTATGAGATCATTGGGACTTTTCCAAGTGGTCTAACCCTTTTAGTGGTTTTATCGGAGTGACTCGGTCTCTACAGGGAAAAATTTACACTAAACCGCCTCCTTCCTCTTGATCATGCTTCTGTTAAGTTTTTAGATCTTCATCTCGAATCGGATTCGGGTTGGCAGGTTCAATACGACTAATGCAGCGAAAAATGTCAGTAAAGGTTTTTTTTTATGTTTAGAATAATGAAAAACAATTTATCTATGGAATATTTACTCATTATTTACCATCGACACGTCCATAGTATTTGAACTATGGTATATGGTTATGGGATTAATTTCATCCGACACAGGCGATCAGTGTAATTTTTGGTGCTTCCATTGGGTATTCTTGTTAACCACATTTAACCTTTCCTGGTTTACTTATTTTGCCAGGAATATTTGTCCTGGCTGGACTCCTTTATGTGACTTTACAACTTGTAATTTTGCCCAGAGTACCTAAAACCTCATCTTTTCCACTTAATTTTTTTCCGGGAGAAAATCACCGAACCCTCTCTTGTTCAAGACATTCCACATCCCCAGTAATTGATAACTTTCTTTTATGTCGACCCCTTCAATAAGTTTTTAATCGGCCACTGATATGAACTAGTCGTTCAAGGTACCATGTAGGCCTACTGCAGAATATTGCATGGAAGACATACGCACAAACACGCTGTTTTACCTTGACCGGAACGTCGCGTCGCGCCGTGCGGTATCGAGCGATGAAAAAGCAGATGTACAAATGTAAATGACGTCACGCAGAGGAAGTAAATGAAGTGGCTTTAATGAGTCTCTCAAATAATCACTTGGACACAAAATGGCTGCCGCAGCCAGTCTTCATGCTCAATAAAACCTCCCTCTTTTCATTCTCTTCTCGGTTACATTAATTCTTAAACTCTTCCTTTAACATCTCTTGAGAAAAAGATCGTGCGCTTCTGTAGTACAAAGTAAGTGGATACGGGAGGAAGAAAATAATTGTTGGAATAACGTTGATAATAACGGAGACACTTAGAACTTAAATTTAAAGAAGTATATTAGTCAAGATCTTGCTAGCAGATAGGCCCGTATTTAGTTGCTGTACATATCCAAGGCCTGTATGACAAAAAAAATCTTACTATTATCTACATATTCAAGAACCGCATGACTTTTTCAACTTCCTCTGTCCGTATTTTAAGTAATATAGGTAGAGGAATTATTGGTTTCGATCCCAAAATTCGAAGTTGAAATTTTAAGAGGAATACACGTTTTGAGACCCCTGAATGCAAAAATACTATTTTCAGAAACGTGTTTTTGTGTCTGACATCTCTGAACAGCCTAACTCCAGAACGGAAAATTGTATGAAAACAAAATTTTGAATTTGGGAAAGGTACTCGAAGATTAGCTACAACTTTATCTTATTTTTAATGCCACTTTACATGAAGATACTTTTTTTTGTTGGGCTATTTTCTCGAAAACAGCTCGAACGATTTTGTTTAAATCTTGTACATGGGGTGCTTATACTAAGAGATAAAACTTGTATTAGAAAAAAAATCGCACAAATTCTCTGAACGGTAGTTGTAAGCCAGGAACTGTATATATAAACTCAGTCTTACCTAGTGAAAAATAAAGCTTTGCAACAGATTCAAACAACTGAATACGCGCTCTTTGCAATATGACATTATGCTGTACATCAGGATGTGAAGAGAGAAAGGCGTATTGCCCATGCTTACAAAGAGTAAAGAAACTTACGTGAGTTCATTGGATATGATTTTATTCACGTTTTGTATCCTTCGGGGTTGCGATTCGAAACGTGGTAATGGCTTTCTCGTCATTTTTATAACCACTTTACAAGAGGAGAATGTCATTTAATATATAAATATAATAAAAGTTCTTCCTCGTATTTTATTATATTATATTATATTATAATGATTAGCAGTCATGCTTTAATATGTTATATTATATTATATTATATTATAACTAGGGGGCGGATTTCTATGACATGTCATATTTTTCTCCTTTGCATTATTTCAGGTTCCGACTAATTTAAATCCGATTCCAAGCATCCTGGTGAAAATGGAACGGCCTTCATTGTGCATATAACTGCATATTTAGGAAATTTTCAACTATTGTAGCATATTTAGTATGAATATGCATATTTAGGTAATATTTTTGGCATATTTGTGTGCATATTAAAGATATTTTGAAGTTTGATATCATATTTTGTAAATTTTACATTGTATTGATACTTTTTGAGAATTTACAGATATTTTTAAATAATTAACACTATATTTTAATAAATTGTATTGTAATGAAACTTAAAAATATATACACAATGTGTACGTGGTAAAGTCATATTTTAAATTTTATTGGTCATATTTTAACGATTTTTAGGTCATAAATGCATGCATATATCCTATTTTTTAGGTCATAGAAATCTGCCCCCTAATTATAACGATAAGCAGTCGTGCTTTAATTTATTATATTTTAATACGAGGCCTATTTGTAACTTTTAACTTTTATTTGGTCAGAGGAAGATGTGTTTCACATCAGATTTTTAAATCAACTGCTTCAACATGAGTTTAAAACAAGAATTCATTACAGACATGGCATTCTATTAGTACAGTATATACGTGGCCATGGCAAAGGATTTAGGTCTAGACATAACACAGTCTAGCTCATCCGTTTTACGTTTGGTCGTTGGAGTGTGGTCAGAAGCATAAAGCAGCTACCATAGCAGTGAATGAGCTCGAAAGACGTCGTTGTGTTGAGCGTTAACAGGAAGATTTACATTTAAAGTTACCACAAAACATGGTCGCTTAAATGGACGGGACACCTTTATGTAGTCGGCATACCAGAGCATGTAATCCGGAGCTGATAACAGGCCAGGGCTTCATGCATGACGGAGATAAGCAGTCCGTGCTACACTAACACACTATTCTGTCAGTTTCTTTGATCTAGTTCTAAACTGCTGTAATTCGGAATGTGCAGTACATGACACATTGGTGACGTGGTTAAATAGTAAGGAATGTTTCGTCTTCAATATAAAAATTCCTTGGAATTCCCAAGAAAATGTAGTGTTTTCTCCCGACTCCCACATCCAGCAAAAAAAAAAAAAAAAAAAAAAGCTCTCTAAATTACTGAGGGATACAGGGGATTGAATATTCTAACGTGCGTAGCTTCTCGGCGCCAGGATTAGGTTTTAACTGTTATGGTAGTAATACAGATCCTAGTAATAGGTCTATATAAATCTGTGTACCATAGGCCTATATCTGTGTTTTATCATGATTATTGATTAATAGTTACTTCAGTAAATATAATATTCTGCATTGCAGTTGAGATATTTCAGAAAACTGGAATCTTAACGATTTTATAAGAGACTATTTTACGATTTTTAGAACCTATTTTCCAATTTTTAGAGCCTATTTTAGGTACCTAAAACACAATTTTTAGCGACCTAAAAGTCCGAAGTCTAATAATAATTCATCAAGAAGTTAGCCTTGTGGCCGAGATGGTTACATCTTGGATTCGCATTCGGGAGGTCCCAGGTTCAAATCCCGTGACCGGCCAATTTGACATGGGTCTTTCATGGTTTCCCCAGTCTTTGCCGAATTGCATATTTACATTATATGAATCTCCTCACCATTTCATTTTGTATCATATCCATTTAAATAATATTAGTTGAAATCGACTCCATAGAATACACCAACAATAGAAGACAGTTGACAATCAATAGTTCCATGTCCTACCCTACTGTATAGAAACAGATCCCGAACTCTTGTTATGGCCTCGTGGCTGAATGGAGTATAAATACAGCTGAAATAATAATAATAATAATAATAATAATAATAATAATATTCATCAAGACTAAACTTCTATTTTCACGCAACCCATTTTCTAACAGTTTAATTCTTATAAGTTATGTTGTTAGTTAACTTATATAACATTAACTCTTTCAGAGCTGAAATTATATCTTAATGACAGTATAAGCATTCATCAAGTAAAATGACTACTGTCTTTTAAGTTTTATGTAAGCCAGGACTTTTTTTTAGAATAGCTGGTTCCCATAAATGACAACTTTAATATCCACAAAAACGTGGCTGCCATTTTCTAACGATAATTCCCCTAACTGTAACAGTTTAATTAATTCTGAAAATAGTATGTGATTGTAGAGATAGTCATTAAAGAACATGCCAGATTACAAGATTGTAGAACGATTCAGTGCTGAGGAAAAAAATAATGAAATTTCCCTCTTTCTCACCTATGAATTTCACCGAAAGCTGTATGTCCCCCCTTAAGCGGGACAAAATTCCGGCACACCGATAATGGTCGCAGAACTAAGTAGCAGTATTATACCTTCCGTCAAATACCCATGACAAACAAAAAGTTTCTGTCTAATCCGACATAGTCTGCCTGTATAGAAAAAAAAACTTTTCAACCTGATTTTGCCACAGAAATTAAGTTGAACACTGACCTCCAATTCTAAATCAGAAGCTTAATTCCATTGTATTGTAATTTTATGCGGTAATAGACAAACGGGAATGAAGTTAACATAATCGGTAGAGAAGAGAGGTGGATAATCGGTTTGAAAAGAGCGACGCCAGTAATACGATTTCGTGATGTTGAAAGTATCGCGGGGTATCGATTCACATCGCCAAGTAGAGCTGATTGAATTATTGACGCTCTGAAGGAAAGGGAATTTTAATGTAATCTCATTAAAATGATTTTGTTACGGGCTATGTAAGCTAGTGTTTGAATTATCAGATTAACCACGCCACTACTTTGGTGGGCTTAACGATCCCATTGATTTTTTCCTGTTTCATCAGTTAAAAGATATCTCATCCCTCGTAATAGCTCAGTTAGAATAGTTGAAGTACGTACAGGAGATGTAGCTATCTTCTATTATAATATTTGAGGTTGTGTTTCCGTGTACATCCAACGGCCACCTATTAATAAGGCCGTACTTTAATCATTTGTTTACGACTTGCAGAGATTTGATTTTTTAAAACATGCATGGACAGAAGGGGATCTTGAATGCATACCTAATTGGGAAAACACTGAATGATCTGGATAAAGCTCACTAAGCGGGGATTTTTTTATATACCAGGGAACTCTAATCTGATTGTGAGATTTCCCCCCCCCCCCCAGGCGGCGCACTGTAATAATGCAATACACCTCGAAGCCGGTTTTCAACTTATTAATTATCAATCGTTTTAGTTTTTATGCATGATTTGATTAAGATTTATAAATCTATTATAAGTTTTAATCGTTCCATTTCGAATCTGCATGCCTATTAGGCAGCACAAAAATTGTTTTATTCGTTTAATTATTTATATTTAATTCCTAAAGCAATATAATTATGCATTTCATGCAATTTATGCATAAAACGCTATCAGTGTTCATAATTATATTGTATTTTTAAATGGTTTAAATAAAACATGTAGCAGTTGAAGAAACACCTGCAAGTGTATTCATAAATCCAGAGAATATTGTTTCTGTTCAAGAATAAATAAGATTTTAGGAGAAACAAACCCGTGATCTTAGACTTTCCGTGCCAGTGGTTCTACCAACTTAGCTAGAGTATATCCCAAGTAAGTTTGATCCTGTTCAAAACAATGGGGAGAAAAACTCACAGAGAGTTCGCGGAAAATTCGCATCATGTGACAAAACGTGATTGGTTAATGTCATTAGCATGCGCCATTACTAGGGTGTGGCTTGCTAGTGGAGAAGTAGTGTTCGTAAGTTCATGCAACAATAATATCAACATTTACACGTGAAATAACAAACTAACTCTCACTGGCATTGTCGTCATTATAGTATATCAATTAGCAAACAAACATAAAGGATTCATTGTTCACGACGACCCTGCGGGTGAGTTGTACTGAGAATAAACAAACTACCATTAACACGGTGATGATAAGCGTTCTCACGTGCGGACTATGACAGCGACGCCTCTTTGTTTTGAACAGATCATTCTTACTTGGGATATAATATAGACAGAGTTCGATTCAGGGGGTCTGATGGAATCATGTCCTACGTCTGGTACCCTTAATGTCTACCTCACTGAAAGGCATTTACGTCATTTAAGTCTTATTAATGGATAACGTCATTTACTACAGCTTTAAAAATAAATGCCAATTTTTTCATTTTATTTAATCAATCCTCTTCTCTTTTCACTTCTTTTTCTTTACATATTTTCTACTATTTCTTCATCCTCTACTATTACAAGTATCATACTGGCATATTTTATTTAATTTATCTTGCATAGATCAGGATTCAACCCATGAACCTTCGGATTTGCCAGTCCTATCCTAAGAGCTCATTCAGAAAAAAAGGCAAAATGTAACATACGATTTGCTTATACTGGTTCGCAACTCGATTCATAGAGGTCACTGGCTTGAATTATTATCAATTACGCGTCATACCCGGTGGTCTAGAGGTAGCGTGCCCGCCTCTAGATCCGCAGGGCGCGGGATCAAACCCGGCCGCGGTCGATGGATTTTTCAGGACGTAAAAATCCTGGGCACGGAGTCCTCCGGGAGGGACTTTAAGCTGGGGGTCCCGTGTCGTAGATTTACGGCACGTAAAAGAACTCCAAGCCTAAATTAGAGCCTCTGGACAAAATTTCTCGGCCCTTTCACGTCCAAGAAATACTTAGTTTCCAGAGGGGGGTTGCGAGGCGATGGGCTTACCACCTGTCCCTCTACCCTCTCTCGGAAAAATAAGCATATCAAAATTAGTATAGGCAATGAAACCTCCATCGGAGGCCCCTTCGCCCCACCTGGGGATCGTAGGGTACCAGATACCAGATACGCGTCATACCTTTACAAGGCTCCTGTTCTGAAATCAATTATTTCCTTCCTATTATTTGAGGGCGCAAACCCCTTCGACCCCTTTATTTTAATGATCTAGTGAGCAGTACTCCGAAGGTGTGAAATCATTCCTACTTCCCCTCCCTTCGTGACCTTCAAATCGTAGCAATTGGTTCACTTGCGCAACTCATCTAGCACCTTAACCCCTGTACGTAGATATCTCAATGAAAGTAGAATATGTGGAGATTTGGAATATGTCGAGTTTTAATTTAAATATGGTATTAATACAGCTTAGGAATAAAAAGTTCGTCATTGAAGAAAAAATACAGGCTGGATAGAAATTTTGTTTACTTTTAAACCGTTTAACAGCATTTCGCTATGTTATTTTACAGCACATTTTTGCTACATTTATGGTACAATTAAATTCTCAAGATGAATCTTGATTCACCAAATAATGAAAGATATTCTTTAGTGCATTGGATGTTAACATCTTTCATTTTTTAATGTTTCACTAAAAAGGTATTCTTGAAATAATGGTTCATATAAATAAACACGCATAATCCCTTAGGCCAGAGGGAAGTTTGTTCAGTTAACTGATGATAGAAGACAGTTGTCACCCCTGACTTGGCCAAGTTCATTTCAGTACTAGCGCTTTCGTCCTTGGAGCAAGTTCGAGTGTTGTGTTTAGGTTATATTAGTGCTTGTGTGTGGATAAATATATTGCTTTAACAATGTTTTGGAGACAACAAAGCTGGATTCATGTCCTGGTGAGTTATATAATTAAATTTATGTATTTAAACCAATGCTTTGTGAAGTTAATACCGTAGATAGAACATAGCATTTTTCAGTCTAAAAAAAACATGTTCGTTTTCCCATACGCAGGCGGACCCATACACTGTAGGCAATGCATTATTGTCTATTAATAGCTCGTAGAACAGACACTGTGTGAATACGACAGATTTTTTATAGTGGAATGGTTGCCTTGGCTATCCAAGGTGGGCCACGACGCGTTCTTGAACTGCTGTCTACACTTCTAACAGCCCCTTAAAAACATGCATAATAGGAATGGGAGCCTGCCATTTCTAGATGTGATGGTAAACAGAAAGCCAGATAAGTCATTATTAATAATAGTAATGATGATGATGGTGGTGGTGATGATGATGATGATGATGATTTGTTCTGTAGCTCTCCCCACGAGCAGGATTAAAAATGTAGATCACGTCATAGCCTACATGAACAAACTGTAATGTACAGATATAAGTTACATAAATATAAAACATGTAGGCATCGGACTTCTAACCTGCTCAGCATTCACCCGATATCGGGCGGCCGTTTTAGTTTGTAGTTCTAAGTGAAAATAACCAGCTAAAATGTACAGCTGAATCCTTGTTACATATATCATTATTTGGAAAGGTTTTGGTCGAATTAATGTAACTCTTACATGAAGACTTTCCATATTCTGTTTAGACATCTCTTTTACTTTCATTAAGTTCCTAGATGTTAGGGGGAGAAGGGTTGTGCATACGGATTGTATATACAGTGCCCACTTGTTGAGCTTGGGAGGAAAGAAGAATATTATTAGGTTGACGCTCCTCTGCAATTCAAAACCCTTTGCCATGACCCTTCCTATGCTAATAGTTTTGTGGTCCACAAAGTCAAGATCACAGACTTCGATTATACAAGATGTACATACGAAATCCGTTGACTTTGTGAGTAAAAGGTAGAGTAGCCTCTTTGCTTTATCAAAGGCTTTTCAAACTTGAAATAATGGTATAGCAATATAGAGAAGCTGTTGATCAGCCTTGTTAAACAGTTCTCCCCCTTCCCTTCGTAACCTACCAAGCGGACTATGTTGTATGCAGGCGTGAGTCATAGCCACATAGCAAGCAGTGATACCTTCTTCTCAAAGTTTAGATAAAACTCTGCAACTGATTTTTAACAGTGAATAGAACAAAGGTTTTGTTACAAGGGACCAGCCCTATTCTATTAGCCATACAGTTTTCATTCTTACAAAACGAAATATCGTTTAAAATGCGTCCCTAGATGCAAGGATTATAATTAGGTGCGAAATTGGTTCATATATATAAGAATATATCCTACAATTCTCTTACCTTAAAATACGTAATTCATTATGATATCATATAACTGACGGCCATCTTATGTGGGTAAACAGATTAACCAACACGATAAACCTCACTGGAGACTTCGAAATTTTCGAAGGGGTTAGCATCAGAATTCTGGGCGCATTTTTGGAAATTTTCAAAGGGGTTAGCCTTCTCTGAATTCTGGGCGCATTTTTCGAAACTTTCAAAGAGGTTAGCCTTCCAGAAATTCTGGGCGCATTTTTCGAAATTTTCAAAGGGGTTAGCCTTCTCGGAATTCTGGGCGCATTTTTCGAAATTTTCAAAGGGGTTATCCTTCTCGGAATTCTGGGCGCATTTTTCGAAATTTTCAAACCCCTTTGAAAATCCCTACTCGGAATTCTGGGCGCATTTTTCTAAATTTTCAAAGGGGTTAGCCTTCTCGGAATTCTGGGCGCATTTTTCGAAATTTTCAAAGGGGTTAGCCTTCTCGGAATTCTGGGCGCATTTTTCTAAATTTTCAAAGGGGTTAGCCTTCTCGGAATTCTGGGCGCATTTTCTGAAATTTTCAAAGGGGCTAGCCTTCTCGGAATTCTGGGCGCATTTTTCGAAATTTTCAAAGGGGTTAGCCCTCTCGGAATTCTGGGCGCATTTTTCGAAATTTTCAAAGGGGTTAGCCTTCTCGGAATTCTGGGCGCATTTTTCGAAATTTTCAAAGGGGTTAGCCTTCTCGGAATTCTGGGCGCATTTTTCAAAATTTTCAAAGGGGTTAGCCTTCTCGGACTTCTGGGCGCATTTTTCGAAATTTTCAAAGGGGTTAGCCTTCTCGGAATTCTGGACGCTTTTTTCGGAATTTTCAAAGGAATTTTCTCGGAATTCTGGGCGTATTTTTCGAAATTTTCAAAGGGGTTATCCTTCTCGGAATTCTGGGCGCATTTTTCGAAATTTTCAAACCCCTTTGAAAATTCCTACTCGGAATTCTGGGCGCATTTTTCTAAATTTTCAAAGGGGTTAGCCTTCTCGGAATTCTTGGCGCATTTTTCGAAATTTTCAAAGGGGTTAGCCTTCTTGGAATTCTGGGCGCATTTCTCGAAATTTTCAAAGGGGTTAGCCTTCTCGGAATTCAAGGCGCATTTTTCGAAATTTTCAAAGGGGTTAGCCTTCTCGGAATTCTGGGCGCTTTTTTCGAAATTTTCAAAGGGGTTAGCCTTCACGGAATTCTGGGCGCATTTTTCGAAATTTTCAAAGGGGTTAGCCTTCTCGGAATTCTGGGCGCATTTTTCGAAATTTTCAAAGGGGATAGCCTTCTCGGAATTCTGGGCGCATTTTTCGAAATTTTCAAAGGGGTTAGCCTTCTCGGAATTCTGTGCGCATTTTTCGAAATTTTCAAAGGGGTTAGCCTTCTCTGAATTCTGTGCGCATTTTTCGAAATTTTCAAAGAGGTTAGCCTTCTCGGAATTCTGGGCGCATTTTTCGAAATTTTCAAAGGGGTTAGCCTTCTAGAAATTCTGGGCGCATTTTTCGAAATTTTCAAAGGGGATAGCCTTCTCGTAATTCTGGGCGCATTTTTCGAAATTTTCAAAGGGGTTAGCCTTCTCGGACTTCTGGGCGCATTTTTCGAAATTTTCAAAGGGGTAAGCCTTCTCCGAATTCTGGGCGCTTTTTTCGAAATTTTCAAAGGGGTTAGCCCTCTCGGAATTCTGGGCGCATTTTTCGAAATTTTCAAAGGGGTTAGCCTTCTCGGAATTCTGGGCGCATTTTTCGAAATTTTCATAGGGGTTAGCCTTCTCGGAATTCTGGGCGCATTTTCCGAAATTTTCAAAGGGGCTAGCCTTCTCGGAATTCTGGGCGCATTTTTCTAAATTTTCAAAGGGGTTATCCTCGGAATTCCGGGCGCATTTTTCGAAATTTTGAAAGGGGTTAGCCTTCTCGGAATTCTGGGCGTATTTTTCGAAATTTTCAAAGGGGTTAGCCTACAAGAAATTCTGGGCGCATTTTTCGAAATTTTCAAAGAGGTTAGCCTTCTAGAAATTCTGGGCGCATTTTTCCAAATTTTCAAAGGGATTAGCCTTCTCGGTATTCTGGGCGCATTTTTCGAAATTTTCAAAGGGGTTAGCCTTCTCGGACTTCTGGCCGCATTTTTCGAAATTTTCAAAGGGGTTAGCCTTCTCGGAATTCTGGGCGCTTTTTTCGAAATTTTCAAAGGGGTTAGCCTTCTCGGAATTCTGGGCGCATTTTTCGAAATTTTCAAAGGGGTTAGCCTTCTAGGAATTCTGGGCGCATTTTTCTAAATTTTCAAAGGGGTTATCCTTCACGGAATTCCGGGCGCATTTTTCGAAATTTTGAAAGGGGTTAGCCTTCTCGGAATTCTGGGTGTATTTTTCGAAATTTTCAAAGGGGTTATCCTTCTCGGAATTCTGGGCGCATTTTTCGAAATTTTCAAAGGGGTTAGTTTTCTCGGAATTCTGGGCGCATTTTTTGAAATTTTCAAAGGGGTTAGCCTTCTCGGAATTCTGGGCGCATTTTTCGAAATTTTCAAAGGGGTTAGCCTTCTCGGAATTCTGGGCGCATTTTTCGAAATTTTCAAAGGGGTTAGCCTTCTCGGAAATCTGGGCGTATTTTTAGTCATTTTCAAAGAGGTTAGCCTACAAGAAATTGTGGGCGCATTTTTCGAAATTTTCAAAGGGGTTCGCCTTCTCGGAATTCTGGGCACATTTTTCGAAATTTTCAAAGGGGTTAGCCTTCTCGTAATTCTGGGCGCTTTTTTCGAAATTTTCAAAGGCGGTAGCCTTCTCGGAATTCTGGGCGCATTTTTGGAAATTTTCAAAGGGGTTAGCCTTCTCGGAATTCTGGGCGCATTTTTCGAAATTTTCATAGGGGTTAGCCTTCTCGGAATTCTGGGCGCATTTTCCGAAATTTTCAAAGGGGCTAGCCTTCTCGGAATTCTGGGCGCATTTTTCTAAATTTTCAAAGGGGTTATCCTTCTCGGAATTCCGGGCGCATTTTTCGAAATTTTGAAAGGGGTTATCCTTCTCGAAATTCTGGGCGCATTTTTCGAAATTTTCAAAGGGGTTAGCCTTCTCGGAATTCTGGGCGCATTTTTCGAAATTTTCAAAGGGGTAAGCCTTCTCGGAATTCTGGGCGCATTTTTCGTCATTTTCAAAGAGGTTAGCCTACAAGAAATTGTGGGCGCATTTTTCGAAATTTTCAAAGGGGTTAGCCTTCTTGGAATTCTGGGCGCATTTTTTGAAATCTTCAAAGGGATTAGCCTTCTCGGAATTCTGGGCGCATTTTTCGAAATTTTCAAAGGGGTTAGCCTTCTCGGAATTCTGGGCGCATTTTTCGAAATTTTCAAAGGGGTTATCCTTCTCGGAATTCTGGGAGCATTTTTCGAAATTTTCAAAGGGGTTATCCTCGGAATTCTGGGCGCATTTTTCGAAATTTTCAAAGGCGTTAGCCTTCTCGGAATTCTGGGCGCATTTTTCGAAATTTTCAAAGGGATTAGCATTCTCGGAATTCTGGGCGCATTTTTCGAAATTTTCAAAGGGGTTAGCCTTCTCGGAATTCTGGGCGCATTTTTCGAAATTCTCAAAGGGGTTAGCCTTCTCGGAATTCTGGGCGCATTTTTCGAAATTTTCAAAGGGGTTATCCTTCTCGGAATTCTGGGAGCATTTTTCGAAATTTTCAAAGGGGTTATCCTCGGAATTCTGGGCGCATTTTTCGAAATTTTCAAAGGGGTTAGCCTTCTCGGAATTCTGGGCGCATTTTTCGAAATTTTCAAAGGGGATAGCCTTCTCGGAATTCTGGGCGCATTTTTCGAAATTTTCAAAGGGGTTAGCCTTCTCGGAATTCTGGGCGCTTTTTCGAATTTTTCAAAGGGGTTAGCCTTCTCGGAATTCTAGGCTAATTTTTCGAAATTTTCAAACCATTTTGAAAATTCCTTCTCGGAATTCTGGGCGCATTTTTCGAAATTTTTAAAGGGATTAGCCTTCTCGGAATTCTGGGCGCATTTTCCGAAATTTTCAAGGGGGCTAGCCTTCTCGGAATTCTGGGCGCATTTTTCGAAATTTTCAAAGGGGTTAGCCTTCTCGGAATTCTAGGCGCATTTTTCGAAATTTTCAAACCCCTTTGAAAATTTCTTCTCGGAATTCTGGGCGCATTTTTCGAAATTTTCAAAGGGGTTCGCCTTCTCGGAATTCTGGGCGCATTTTTCGAAATTTTCAAAGGGGTTAGCCTTCTCGGAATTCTGGGCGCATTTTTCGAATTTTTCAAAGGGGTTAGCCTTCTCGGAATTCTAGGCGAATTTTTCGAAATTTTCAAACCCTTTTGAAAATTCCATCTCGGAATTCTGGGCGCATTTTTCGAAATTTTCAAAGGGATTAGCCTTCTCGGAACTCTGGGCGCATTTTCCGAAATTTTCAAGGGGGCTAGCCTTCTCGGAATTCTGGGCGCATTTTTCGAAATTGTCAAAGGGGTTAGCCTTCTCGGAATTCTAGGCGCATTTTTCGAAATTTTCAAACCCCTTTGAAAATTATTTCTCGGAATTCTGGGCGCATTTTTCGAAATTTTCAAAGGGGTGTTAGCCTTCTCGGAATTCTGGGCGCATTTTTCGAAATTTTCAAAGGGGTTAGCCTTCTCGGAATTCTGGGCGCTTTTTTCGAAGTTTTCAAAGGGGTTAGCCTTCTCGGAATTCTGTGCGCATTTTTCGAAATTTTCAAAGGGGTTAGCCTTCTCGGAATTCTGTGCGCATTTTTCGAAATTTTCAAAGAGGTTAGCCTTCTAGAAATTCTGGGCGCATTTTTCGAAATTTTCATAGGGGTTAGCCTTCTCGGAATTCTGGGCGCATTTTCCGAAATTTTCAAAGGGGCTAGCCTTCTCGGAATTCTGGGCGCATTTTTCTAAATTTTCAAAGGGGTTATCCTTCTCGGAATTCCGGGCACATTTTTCGAAATTTTGAAAGGGGTTATCCTTCTCGAAATTCTGGGCGCATTTTTCGAAATTTTCAAAGGGGTTAGCCTTCTCGGAATTCTGGGCGCATTTTTCGAAATTTTCAAAGGGGTTAGCCTTCTCGGAATTCTGGGCGCATTTTTCGTCATTTTCAAAGAGGTTAGCCTACAAGAAATTGTGGGCGCATTTTTCGAAATTTTCAAAGGGGTTCGCCTTCTCGGAATTCTGGGCACATTTTTCGAAATTTTCAAAGGGGTTAGCCTTCTTGGAATTCTGGGCGCATTTTTTGAAATCTTCAAAGGGATTAGCCTTCTCGGAATTCTGGGCGCATTTTTCGAATTTTTCAAAGGGGTTAGCCTTCTCGGAATTCTGGGCGCATTTTTCGAAATTTTCTAAGGGGTTAGCCTTCTCGGAATTCTGGGCGCATTTTTCGAAATTTTCAAACGGGTTATCCTTCTCGGAATTCTGGGAGCATTTTTCGAAATTTTCAAAGGGGTTATCCTCGGAATTCTGGGCGCATTTTTCGAAATTTTCAAAGGCGTTAGCCTTCTCGGAATTCTGGGCGCATTTTTCGAAATTTTCAAAGGGATTAGCCTTCTCGGAATTCTGGGCGCATTTTTCGAAATTTTCAAAGGGGTTAGCCTTCTCGGAATTCTGGGCGCATTTTTCGAAATTCTCAAAGGGGTTAGCCTTCTCGGAATTCTGGGCGCATTTTTCGAAATTTTCAAAGGGGTTATCCTTCTCGCAATTCTGGGAGCATTTTTCGAAATTTTCAAAGGGGTTATCCTCGGAATTCTGGGCGCATTTTTCGAAATTTTTAAAGGGGTTAGCCTTCTCGGAATTCTGGGCGCATTTTTCGAAATTTTCAAAGGGGATAGCCTTCTCGGAATTCTGGGCGCATTTTTCGAAATTTTCAAAGGGGTTAGCCTTCTCGGAATTCTAGGCGCATTTTTCGAAATTTTCAAACCCCTTTGAAAATTTCTTCTCGGAATTCTGGGCGCATTTTTCGAAATTTTCAAAGGGGTTCGCCTTCTCGGAATTCTGGGCGCATTTTTCGAAATTTTCAAAGGGGTTAGCCTTCTCGGAATTCTGGGCGCATTTTTCGAATTTTTCAAAGGGGTTAGCCTTCTCGGAATTCTAGGCGAATTTTTCGAAATTTTCAAACCCTTTTGAAAATTCCTTCTCGGAATTCTGGGCGCATTTTTCGAAATTTTCAAAGGGATTAGCCTTCTCGGAACTCTGGGCGCATTTTCCGAAATTTTCAAGGGGGCTAGCCTTCTCGGAATTCTGGGCGCATTTTTCGAAATTGTCAAAGGGGTTAGCCTTCTCGGAATTCTAGGCGCATTTTTCGAAATTTTCAAACCCCTTTGAAAATTCCTTCTCGGAATTCTGGGCGCATTTTTCGAAATTTTCAAAGGGGTGTTAGCCTTCTCGGAATTCTGGGCGCATTTTTCGAAATTTTCAAAGGGGTTAGCCTTCTCGGAATTCTGGGCGCTTTTTTCGAAATTTTCAAAGGGGTTAGCCTTCTCGGAATTCTGTGCGCATTTTTCGAAATTTTCAAAGGGGTTAGCCTTCTCGGAATTCTGGGCGCATTTTTCGAAATTTTCAAAGAGGTTAGCCTTCTAGAAATTCTGGGCGCATTTTTCGAAATTTTCAAAGGGGTTAGCCTTCTCGGAATTCTGGGCGCATTTTTCGAAATTTTCAAAGGGATGAGCCTTCTCGGAATTCTGGGCGCATTTTCCGAAATTTTCAAGGGGGCTAGCCTTCTCGGAATTCTGGGCGCATTTTTCGAAATTGTCAAAGGGGTTAGCCTTCTCGGAATTCTAGGCGCATTTTTCAAAATTTTCAAACCCCTTTGAAAATTCCTTCTCGGAATTCTGGGCGCATTTTTCGAAATTTTCAAAGGGGTGTTAGCCTTCTCGGAATTCTGGGCGCATTTTTCGAAATTTTCAAAGGGGTTAGCCTTCTCGGAATTCTGGGCGCTTTTTTCGAAATTTTCAAAGGGGTTAGCCTTCACGGAATTCTGGGCGCATTTTTCGAAATTTTCAAAGGGGTTAGCCTTCTCGGAATTCTGGGCGCATTTTTCGAAATTTTCAAAGGGGTTAGCCTTCTCGGAATTCTGGGCGCATTTTTCGAAATTTTCAAAGGGGATAGCCTTCTCGGAATTCTGGGCGCATTTTTCGAAATTTTCAAAGGGGTTCTGAATTCTGTGCGCATTTTTCGAAATTTTCAAAGAGGTTAGCCTTCTAGAAATTCTGGGCGCATTTTTCGAAATTTTCAAAGGGGTTAGCCATCTCGGACTTCTGGGCGCATTTTTCGAAATTTTCAAAGGGGTTAGATTTCTCGGAATTCTGGACGCTTTTTTCGAAATTTTCAAAGGGGTTAGCCTTCTCGGAATTATGGGCGCTTTTTTCGAAATTTTCAAAGGGGTTAGCCTTCACGGAATTCTGGGCGCATTTTTCGAAATTTTTAAAGGGGTTAGCATTCTCGGAATTCTGGGCGCAAATTTCGAAATTTTCAAAGGGGTTAGCCTTCTCGGAATTCTGGGCGCATTTTTCGACATTTTCAAAGGGGTTAGCCTTCTCGGAATTCTGGGCGCATTTTTCGAAATTTTCAAAGGGGTTAGCCTTCTCGGAATTCTGGGCGCATTTTTCGAAATTTTCAAAGGGGTTAGCCTTCTCGGAATTCTGGGCGCATTTTTCGAAATTTTCAAAGAGGTTAGCCTTTTAGAAATTCTGGGCGCATTTTTCCAAATTTTCAAAGGGGTTAGCCTTCTCGGTATTCTGGGCGCATTTTTCGAAATTTTCAAAGGGGTTAGCCTTCTCGGACTTCTGGGCGCATTTTTCGAAATTTTCAAAGGGGTAAGCCTTCTCGGAATTCTGGGCGCTTTTTTCGAAATTTTCAAAGGGGTTAGCCTTCTCGGAATTCTGGGCGCATTTTTCGAAATTTTCAAAGGGGTTAGCCTTCTCGGAATTCTGGGCGCATTTTTCGAAATTTTCATAGGGGTTAGCCTTCTCGGAATTCTGGGCGCATTTTCCGAAATTTTCAAAGGGGCTAGCCTTCTCGGAATTCTGGGCGCATTTTTCTAAATTTTCAAAGGGGTTATCCTTCTCGGAATTCCGGGCGCATTTTTCGAAATTTTGAAAGGGGTTAGCCTTCTCGGAATTCTGGGCGTATTTTTCGAAATTTTCAAAGGGGTTAGCCTACAAGAAATTCTGGGCGCATTTTTCGAAATTTTCAAAGAGGTTAGCCTTCTAGGAATTCTGGGCGCATTTTTCCAAATTTTCAAAGGGGTTAGCCTTCTCGGTATTCTGGGCGCATTTTTCGAAATTTTCAAAGGGGTTAGCCTTCTAGGAATTCTGGGCGCATTTTTCTAAATTTTCAAAGGGGTTATCCTTCTCGGAATTCCGGGCGCATTTTTCGAAATTTTGAAAGGGGTTAGCCTTCTCGGATTTCTGGGTGTATTTTTCGAAATTTTCGAAGGGGTTATCCTTCTCGGAATTCTGGGCGCATTTTTCGAAATTTTCAAAGGGGTTAGCCTTCTCGGAATTCTGGGCGCATTTTTCGAAATTTTCAAAGGGGTTAGCCTTCTCGGAATTCTGGGCGCATTTTTTGAAATTTTCAAAGGGGTTAGCCTTCTCGGAATTCTGGGCGCATTTTTCGAAATTTTCAAAGGGGTTAGCCTTCTCGGAATTCTGGGCGCATTTTTCGAAATTTTCAAAGGGGTTAGCCTTCTCGGAATTCTGGGCGTATTTTTCGTCATTTTCAAAGAGGTTAGCCTACAAGAAATTGTGGGCGCATTTTTCGAAATTTTCAAAGGGGTTCGCCTTCTCGGAATTCTGGGCACATTTTTCGAAATTTTCAAAGGGGTTAGCCTTCTCGTAATTCTGGGCCCTTTTTTTCGAAATTTTCAAAGGGGTTAGCCTTCTCGGAATTCTGGGCGCATTTTTCGAAATTTTCAAAGGGGATAGCCTTCTCGGAATTCTGGGCGCATTTTTCGAAATTTTCAAAGGGGTTCTGAATTCTGTGCGCATTTTTCGAAATTTTCAAAGAGGTTAGCCTTCTAGAAATTCTGGGCGCATTTTTCGAAATTTTCAAAGGGGTTAGCCTTCTCGGAATTCTGGGGGCATTTTTCTAAATTTTCAAAGGGGTTAGCCTTCTCGGACTTCTGGGCGCATTTTTCGAAATTTTCAAAGGGGTTAGATTTCTCGGAATTCTGGACGCTTTTTTCGAAATTTTCAAAGGGGTTAGCCTTCTCGGAATTATGGGCGCTTTTTTCGAAATTTTCAAAGGGGTTAGCCTTCACGGAATTCTGGGCGCATTTTTCGAAATTTTTAAAGGGGTTAGCATTCTCGGAATTCTGGGCGCAAATTTCGAAATTTTCAAAGGGGTTAGCCTTCTCGGAATTCTGGGCGCATTTTTCGACATTTTCAAAGGGGTTAGCCTTCTCGGAATTCTGGGCGCATTTTTCGAAATTTTCAAAGGGGTTAGCCTTCTCGGAATTCTGGGCGCATTTTTCGAAATTTTCAAAGGGGTTAGCCTTCTCGGAATTCTGGGCGCATTTTTCGAAATTTTCAAAGAGGTTAGCCTTCTAGAAATTCTGGGCGCATTTTTCCAAATTTTCAAAGGGGTTAGCCTTCTCGGTATTCTGGGCGCATTTTTCGAAATTTTCAAAGGGGTTAGCCTTCTCGGACTTCTGGGCGCATTTTTCGAAATTTTCAAAGGGGTAAGCCTTCTCGGAATTCTGGGCGCTTTTTTCGAAATTTTCAAAGGGGTTAGCCTTCTCGGAATTCTGGGCGCATTTTTCGAAATTTTCAAAGGGGTTAGCCTTCTCGGAATTCTGGGCGCATTTTTCGAAATTTTCATAGGGGTTAGCCTTCTCGGAATTCTGGGCGCATTTTCCGAAATTTTCAAAGGGGCTAGCCTTCTCGGAATTCTGGGCGCATTTTTCTAAATTTTCAAAGGGGTTATCCTTCTCGGAATTCCGGGCGCATTTTTCGAAATTTTGAAAGGGGTTAGCCTTCTCGGAATTCTGGGCGTATTTTTCGAAATTTTCAAAGGGGTTAGCCTACAAGAAATTCTGGGCGCATTTTTCGAAATTTTCAAAGAGGTTAGCCTTCTAGGAATTCTGGGCGCATTTTTCCAAATTTTCAAAGGGGTTAGCCTTCTCGGTATTCTGGGCGCATTTTTCGAAATTTTCAAAGGGGTTAGCCTTCTCGGACTTCTGGCCGCATTTTTCGAAATTTTCAAAGGGGTTAGCCTTCTCGGAATTCTGGGCGCTTTTTTCGAAATTTTCAAAGGGGTTAGCCTTCTCGGAATTCTGGGCGCATTTTTCGAAATTTTCAAAGGGGTTAGCCTTCTAGGAATTCTGGGCGCATTTTTCTAAATTTTCAAAGGGGTTATCCTTCTCGGAATTCCGGGCGCATTTTTCGAAATTTTGAAAGGGGTTAGCCTTCTCGGATTTCTGGGTGTATTTTTCGAAATTTTCGAAGGGGTTATCCTTCTCGGAATTCTGGGCGCATTTTTCGAAATTTTCAAAGGGGTTAGCCTTCTCGGAATTCTGGGCGCATTTTTCGAAATTTTCAAAGGGGTTAGCCTTCTCGGAATTCTGGGCGCATTTTTTGAAATTTTCAAAGGGGTTAGCCTTCTCGGAATTCTGGGCGCATTTTTCGAAATTTTCAAAGGGGTTAGCCTTCTCGGAATTCTGGGCGCATTTTTCGAAATTTTCAAAGGGGTTAGCCTTCTCGGAATTCTGGGCGTATTTTTCGTCATTTTCAAAGAGGTTAGCCTACAAGAAATTGTGGGCGCATTTTTCGAAATTTTCAAAGGGGTTCGCCTTCTCGGAATTCTGGGCACATTTTTCGAAATTTTCAAAGGGGTTAGCCTTCTCGTAATTCTGGGCCCTTTTTTTCGAAATTTTCAAAGGGGTTAGCCTTCTCGGAATTCTGGGCGCATTTTTAAAAATTTTCAAAGGGGTTAGCCTTCTCGGAATTCTGGGCGCATTTTTCGAAATTTTCAAAGGGGTTAGCCTTCTGGGAATTCTGGGCGCATTTTTCGAAATTTTCAAAGGGGTTAGCCTTCTCGGAATTCTGGGCGCATTTTTCGAAATTTTCAAAGGGGTTAGCCTTCTCGGAATTCTGGGCGCATTTTTCGAAATTTTCAAAGGGGTTAGCCTTCTAGGAATTCTGGGCGCATTTTTCGAAATTTTCAAAGGGGTTAGTCTTCTCGGAATTCTGGGCGCATTTTTCGAAATTTTCAAAGAGGTTAGCCTTCTAGAAATTCTGGGCGCATTTTTCGAAATTTTCAAAGGGGTTAGCCTTCTCGGAATTCTGGGCGCATTTTTCGAAATTTTCAAAGGGGTTAGCCTTCTCGGAATTCTGGGCGCATTTTTCGAAATTTTCAAAGGGGTTATCCTTCTCGGAATTCTGGGAGCATTTTTCGAAATTTTCAAAGGGGTTATCCTCGGAATTCTGGGCGCATTTTTCGAAATTTTCAAAGGCGTTAGCCTTCTCGGAATTCTGGGCGCATTTTTCGAAATTTTCAAAGGGATTAGCCTTCTCGGAATTCTGGGCGCATTTTTCGAAATTTTCAAAGGGGTTAGCCTTCTCGGAATTCTGGGCGCATTTTTCGAAATTCTCAAAGGGGTTAGCCTTCTCGGAATTCTGGGCGCATTTTTCGAAATTTTCAAAGGGGTTATCCTTCTCGGAATTCTGGGAGCATTTTTCGAAATTTTCAAAGGGGTTATCCTCGGAATTCTGGGCGCATTTTTCGAAATTTTCAAAGGGGTTAGCCTTCTCGGAATTCTGGGCGCATTTTTCGAAATTTTCAAAGGGGATAGCCTTCTCGGAATTCTGGGCGCATTTTTCGAAATTTTCAAAGGGGTTAGCCTTCTCGGAATTCTGGGCGCTTTTTCGAATTTTTCAAAGGGGTTAGCCTTCTCGGAATTCTAGGCTAATTTTTTGAAATTTTCAAACCATTTTGAAAATTCCTTCTCGGAATTCTGGGCGCATTTTTCGAAATTTTCAAAGGGATTAGCCTTCTCGGAATTCTGGGCGCATTTTCCGAAATTTTCAAGGGGGCTAGCCTTCTCGGAATTCTGGGCGCATTTTTCGAATTTTTCAAAGGGGTTAGCCTTCTCGGAATTCTAGGCGCATTTTTCGAAATTTTCAAACCCCTTTGAAAATTTCTTCTCGGAATTCTGGGCGCATTTTTCGAAATTTTCAAAGGGGTTCGCCTTCTCGGAATTCTGGGCGCATTTTTCGAAATTTTCAAAGGGGTTAGCCTTCTCGGAATTCTGGGCGCATTTTTCGAATTTTTCAAAGGGGTTAGCCTTCTCGGAATTCTAGGCGAATTTTTCGAAATTTTCAAACCCCTTTGAAAATTCCTTCTCGGAATTCTGGGCGCATTTTTCGAAATTTTCAAAGGGGTGTTAGCCTTCTCGGAATTCTGGGCGCATTTTTCGAAATTTTCAAAGGGGTTAGCCTTCTCGGAATTCTGGGCGCTTTTTTCGAAATTTTCAAAGGGGTTAGCCTTCTCGGAATTCTGTGCGCATTTTTCGAAATTTTCAAAGGGGTTAGCCTTCTCGGAATTCTGGGCGCATTTTTCGAAATTTCAAAGAGGTTAGCCTTCTAGAAATTCTGGGCGCATTTTTCGAAATTTTCAAAGGGGTTAGCCTTCTCGGAATTCTGGGCGCATTTTTCGAAATTTTCAAAGGGATTAGCCTTCTCGGAATTCTGGGCGCATTTTCCGAAATTTTCAAGGGGGCTAGCCTTCTCGGAATTCTGGGCGCATTTTTCGAAATTGTCAAAGGGGTTAGCCTTCTCGGAATTCTAGGCGCATTTTTCAAAATTTTCAAACCCCTTTGAAAATTCCTTCTCGGAATTCTGGGCGCATTTTTCGAAATTTTCAAAGGGGTGTTAGCCTTCTCGGAATTCTGGGCGCATTTTTCGAAATTTTCAAAGGGGTTAGCCTTCTCGGAATTCTGGGCGCTTTTTTCGAAATTTTCAAAGGGGTTAGCCTTCACGGAATTCTGGGCGCATTTTTCGAAATTTTCAAAGGGGTTAGCCTTCTCGGAATTCTGGGCGCATTTTTCGAAATTTTCAAAGGGGTTAGCCTTCTCGGAATTCTGGGCGCATTTTTCGAAATTTTCAAAGGGGATAGCCTTCTCGGAATTCTGGGCGCATTTTTCGAAATTTTCAAAGGGGTTCTGAATTCTGTGCGCATTTTTCGAAATTTTCAAAGAGGTTAGCCTTCTAGAAATTCTGGGCGCATTTTTCGAAATTTTCAAAGGGGTTAGCCTTCTCGGAATTCTGGGGGCATTTTTCTAAATTTTCAAAGGGGTTAGCCTTCTCGGACTTCTGGGCGCATTTTTCGAAATTTTCAAAGGGGTTAGATTTCTCGGAATTCTGGACGCTTTTTTCGAAATTTTCAAAGGGGTTAGCCTTCTCGGAATTATGGGCGCTTTTTTCGAAATTTTCAAAGGGGTTAGCCTTCACGGAATTCTGGGCGCATTTTTCGAAATTTTTAAAGGGGTTAGCATTCTCGGAATTCTGGGCGCAAATTTCGAAATTTTCAAAGGGGTTAGCCTTCTCGGAATTCTGGGCGCATTTTTCGACATTTTCAAAGGGGTTAGCCTTCTCGGAATTCTGGGCGCATTTTTCGAAATTTTCAAAGGGGTTAGCCTTCTCGGAATTCTGGGCGCATTTTTCGAAATTTTCAAAGAGGTTAGCCTTCTAGAAATTCTGGGCGCATTTTTCCAAATTTTCAAAGGGGTTAGCCTTCTCGGTATTCTGGGCGCATTTTTCGAAATTTTCAAAGGGGTTAGCCTCCTCGGACTTCTGGGCGCATTTTTCGAAATTTTCAAAGGGGTAAGCCTTCTCGGAATTCTGGGCGCTTTTTTCGAAATTTTCAAAGGGGTTAGCCTTCTCGGAATTCTGGGCGCATTTTTCGAAATTTTCAAAGGGGTTAGCCTTCTCGGAATTCTGGGCGCATTTTTCGAAATTTTCATAGGGGTTAGCCTTCTCGGAATTCTGGGCGCATTTTCCGAAATTTTCAAAGGGGCTAGCCTTCTCGGAATTCTGGGCGCATTTTTCTAAATTTTCAAAGGGGTTATCCTTCTCGGAATTCCGGGCGCATTTTTCGAAATTTTGAAAGGGGTTAGCCTTCTCGGAATTCTGGGCGTATTTTTCGAAATTTTCAAAGGGGTTAGCCTACAAGAAATTCTGGGCGCATTTTTCGAAATTTTCAAAGAGGTTAGCCTTCTAGAAATTCTGGGCGCATTTTTCCAAATTTTCAAAGGGGTTAGCCTTCTCGGTATTCTGGGCGCATTTTTCGAAATTTTCAAAGGGGTTAGCCTTCTCGGACTTCTGGCCGCATTTTTCGAAATTTTCAAAGGGGTTAGCCTTCTCGGAATTCTGGGCGCTTTTTTCGAAATTTTCAAAGGGGTTAGCCTTCTCGGAATTCTGGGCGCATTTTTCGAAATTTTCAAAGGGGTTAGCCTTCTAGGAATTCTGGGCGCATTTTTCTAAATTTTCAAAGGGGTTATCCTTCTCGGAATTCCGGGCGCATTTTTCGAAATTTTGAAAGGGGTTAGCCTTCTCGGATTTCTGGGTGTATTTTTCGAAATTTTCGAAGGGGTTATCCTTCTCGGAATTCTGGGCGCATTTTTCGAAATTTTCAAAGGGGTTAGCCTTCTCGGAATTCTGGGCGCATTTTTCGAAATTTTCAAAGGGGTTAGCCTTCTCGGAATTCTGGGCGCATTTTTTTAAATTTTCAAAGGGGTTAGCCTTCTCGGAATTCTGGGCGCATTTTTCGAAATTTTCAAAGGGGTTAGCCTTCTAGGAATTCTGGGCGCATTTTTCGAAATTTTCAAAGGGGTTAGTCTTCTCGGAATTCTGGGCGCATTTTTCGAAATTTTCAAAGAGGTTAGCCTTCTAGAAATTCTGGGCGCATTTTTCGAAATTTTCAAAGGGGTTAGCCTTCTCGGAATTCTGGGCGCATTTTTCGAAATTTTCAAAGGGGTTAGCCTTCTCGGAATTCTGGGCGCATTTTTCGAAATTTTCAAAGGGGTTATCCTTCTCGGAATTCTGGGAGCATTTTTCGAAATTTTCAAAGGGGTTATCCTCGGAATTCTGGGCGCATTTTTCGAAATTTTCAAAGGCGTTAGCCTTCTCGGAATTCTGGGCGCATTTTTCGAAATTTTCAAAGGGATTAGCCTTCTCGGAATTCTGGGCGCATTTTTCGAAATTTTCAAAGGGGTTAGCCTTCTCGGAATTCTGGGCGCATTTTTCGAAATTCTCAAAGGGGTTAGCCTTCTCGGAATTCTGGGCGCATTTTTCGAAATTTTCAAAGGGGTTATCCTTCTCGGAATTCTGGGAGCATTTTTCGAAATTTTCAAATGGGTTATCCTCGGAATTCTGGGCGCATTTTTCGAAATTTTCAAAGTGGTTAGCCTTCTCGGAATTCTGGGCGCATTTTTCGAAATTTTCAAAGGGGATAGCCTTCTCGGAATTCTGGGCGCATTTTTCGAAATTTTCAAAGGGGTTAGCCTTCTCGGAATTCTGGGCGCTTTTTCGAATTTTTCAAAGGGGTTAGCCTTCTCGGAATTCTAGGCTAATTTTTTGAAATTTTCAAACCATTTTGAAAATTCCTTCTCGGAATTCTGGGCGCATTTTTCGAAATTTTCAAAGGGATTAGCCTTCTCGGAATTCTGGGCGCATTTTCCGAAATTTTCAAGGGGGCTAGCCTTCTCGGAATTCTGGGCGCATTTTTCGAATTTTTCAAAGGGGTTAGCCTTCTCGGAATTCTAGGCGCATTTTTCGAAATTTTCAAACCCCTTTGAAAATTTCTTCTCGGAATTCTGGGCGCATTTTTCGAAATTTTCAAAGGGGTTCGCCTTCTCGGAATTCTGGGCGCATTTTTCGAAATTTTCAAAGGGGTTAGCCTTCTCGGAATTCTGGGCGCATTTTTCGAATTTTTCAAAGGGGTTAGCCTTCTCGGAATTCTAGGCGAATTTTTCGAAATTTTCAAACCCTTTTGAAAATTCCTTCTCGGAATTCTGGGCGCATTTTTCGAAATTTTCAAAGGGATTAGCCTTCTCGGAACTCTGGGCGCATTTTCCGAAATTTTCAAGGGGGCTAGCCTTCTCGGAATTCTGGGCGCATTTTTCGAAATTGTCAAAGGGGTTAGCCTTCTCGGAATTCTAGGCGCATTTTTCGAAATTTTCAAACCCCTTTGAAAATTTCTTCTCGGAATTCTGGGCGCATTTTTCGAAATTTTCAAAGGGGTGTTAGCCTTCTCGGAATTCTGGGCGCATTTTTCGAAATTTTCAAAGGGGTTAGCCTTCTCGGAATTCTGGGCGCTTTTTTCGAAATTTTCAAAGGGGTTAGCCTTCTCGGAATTCTGTGCGCATTTTTCGAAATTTTCAAAGGGGTTAGCCTTCTCGGAATTCTGGGCGCATTTTTCGAAATTTTCAAAGAGGTTAGCCTTCTAGAAATTCTGGGCGCATTTTTCGAAATTTTCAAAGGGGTTAGCCTTCTCGGAATTCTGGGCGCATTTTTCGAAATTTTCAAAGGGATTAGCCTTCTCGGAATTCTGGGCGCATTTTCCGAAATTTTCAAGGGGGCTAGCCTTCTCGGAATTCTGGGCGCATTTTTCGAAATTGTCAAAGGGGTTAGCCTTCTCGGAATTCTAGGCGCATTTTTCAAAATTTTCAAACCCCTTTGAAAATTCCTTCTCGGAATTCTGGGCGCATTTTTCGAAATTTTCAAAGGGGTGTTAGCCTTCTCGGAATTCTGGGCGCATTTTTCGAAATTTTCAAAGGGGTTAGCCTTCTCGGAATTCTGGGCGCTTTTTTCGAAATTTTCAAAGGGGTTAGCCTTCACGGAATTCTGGGCGCATTTTTCGAAATTTTCAAAGGGGTTAGCCTTCTCGGAATTCTGGGCGCATTTTTCGAAATTTTCAAAGGGGATAGCCTTCTCGGAATTCTGGGCGCATTTTTCGAAATTTTCAAAGGGGTTCTGAATTCTGTGCGCATTTTTCGAAATTTTCAAAGAGGTTAGCCTTCTAGAAATTCTGGGCGCATTTTTCGAAATTTTCAAAGGGGTTAGCCTTCTCGGAATTCTGGGGGCATTTTTCTAAATTTTCAAAGGGGTTAGCCTTCTCGGACTTCTGGGCGCATTTTTCGAAATTTTCAAAGGGGTTAGATTTCTCGGAATTCTGGACGCTTTTTTCGAAATTTTCAAAGGGGTTAGCCTTCTCGGAATTATGGGCGCTTTTTTCGAAATTTTCAAAGGGGTTAGCCTTCACGGAATTCTGGGCGCATTTTTCGAAATTTTTAAAGGGGTTAGCATTCTCGGAATTCTGGGCGCAAATTTCGAAATTTTCAAAGGGGTTAGCCTTCTCGGAATTCTGGGCGCATTTTTCGACATTTTCAAAGGGGTTAGCCTTCTCGGAATTCTGGGCGCATTTTTCGAAATTTTCAAAGGGGTTAGCCTTCTCGGAATTCTGGGCGCATTTTTCGAAATTTTCAAAGGGGTTAGCCTTCTCGGAATTCTGGGCGCATTTTTCGAAATTTTCAAAGAGGTTAGCCTTCTAGAAATTCTGGGCGCATTTTTCCAAATTTTCAAAGGGGTTAGCCTTCTCGGTATTCTGGGCGCATTTTTCGAAATTTTCAAAGGGGTTAGCCTTCTCGGACTTCTGGGCGCATTTTTCGAAATTTTCAAAGGGGTAAGCCTTCTCGGAATTCTGGGCGCTTTTTTCGAAATTTTCAAAGGGGTTAGCCTTCTCGGAATTCTGGGCGCATTTTTCGAAATTTTCAAAGGGGTTAGCCTTCTCGGAATTCTGGGCGCATTTTTCGAAATTTTCATAGGGGTTAGCCTTCTCGGAATTCTGGGCGCATTTTCCGAAATTTTCAAAGGGGCTAGCCTTCTCGGAATTCTGGGCGCATTTTTCTAAATTTTCAAAGGGGTTATCCTTCTCGGAATTCCGGGCGCATTTTTCGAAATTTTGAAAGGGGTTAGCCTTCTCGGAATTCTGGGCGCATTTTTCGAAATTTTCAAAGGGGTTAGCCTTCTGGGAATTCTGGGCGCATTTTTCGAAATTTTCAAAGAGGTTAGCCTTCTAGAAATTCTGGGCGCATTTTTCCAAATTTTCAAAGGGGTTAGCCTTCTCGGTATTCTGGGCGCATTTTTCGAAATTTTCAAAGGGGTTAGCCTTCTCGGACTTCTGGCCGCATTTTTCGAAATTTTCAAAGGGGTTAGCCTTCTCGGAATTCTGGGCGCTTTTTTCGAAATTTTCAAAGGGGTTAGCCTTCTCGGAATTCTGGGCGCATTTTTCGAAATTTTCAAAGGGGTTAGCCTTCTAGGAATTCTGGGCGCATTTTTCTAAATTTTCAAAGGGGTTATCCTTCTCGGAATTCCGGGCGCATTTTTCGAAATTTTGAAAGGGGTTAGCCTTCTCGGATTTCTGGGTGTATTTTTCGAAATTTTCGAAGGGGTTATCCTTCTCGGAATTCTGGGCGCATTTTTCGAAATTTTCAAAGGGGTTAGCCTTTCGGAATTCTGGGCGCATTTTTCGAAATTTTCAAAGGGGTTAGCCTTCTCGGAATTCTGGGCGCATTTTTTGAAATTTTCAAAGGGGTTAGCCTTCTCGGAATTCTGGGCGCATTTTTCGAAATTTTCAAAGGGGTTAGCCTTCTCGGAATTCTGGGCGCATTTTTCGAAATTTTCAAAGGGGTTAGCCTTCTCGGAATTCTGGGCGTATTTTTCGTCATTTTCAAAGAGGTTAGCCTACAAGAAATTGTGGGCGCATTTTTCGAAATTTTCAAAGGGGTTCGCCTTCTCGGAATTCTGGGCACATTTTTCGAAATTTTCAAAGGGGTTAGCCTTCTCGTAATTCTGGGCGCTTTTTTTCGAAATTTTCAAAGGGGTTAGCCTTCTCGGAATTCTGGGCACATTTTTCGAAATTTTCAAAGGGGTTAGCCTTCTCGTAATTCTGGGCGCTTTTTTTCGAAATTTTCAAAGGGGTTAGCCTTCTCGGAATTCTGGGCGCATTTTTAAAAATTTTCAAAGGGGTTAGCCTTCTCGGAATTCTGGGCGCATTTTTCGAAATTTTCAAAGGGGTTAGCCTTCTGGGAATTCTGGGCGCATTTTTCGAAATTTTCAAAGGGGTTAGCCTTCTAGGAATTCTGGGCGCATTTTTCGAAATTTTCAAAGGGGTTAGTCTTCTCGGAATTCTGGGCGCATTTTACGAAATTTTCAAAGAGGTTAGCCTTCTAGAAATTCTGTGCGCATTTTTCGAAATTTTCAAAGGGGTTAGCCTTCTCGGAATTCTGGGCGCATTTTTCGAAATTTTCAAAGGGGTTAGTTCTACAAATGAGCAGTGAGTTCTGCAATAATTAATCTTCGCTTGTGGTGAACACTTTTTATAAAATTTAAATATATTGAACATAATTGAATTACGTTTTGCAAATTGGTTTTGCAAGCTAAATGATTGCTTGGTAATAAATATGCGCTGGAGGCATTGTGTTCTAGTATTCCATTAGAAGGTTTTGAAAAATAGCGTGGATTGACACTATCATATGGGCTGCACCTTCGGCCGCATAGACTGCGGTTTGGAAGCAATAAATCAAAGCTTTGTCAATCTGAACCACGGCGGCCCTAAAAAATTAACAGTAACAGTTTAACAAGGCCCCCCCTCCAACGCATCACTCACCTTTTATTGATAGTTACGCTTTTGTTTTGAGCTGAATAGTCGTACCCTTCGCTTTGAGAGGATACGTGCATACAAGGTCTCCGTATCATAAGACAAGGTACAGTCCTAAATCCAGAATTCACAAGACTGGTTTTGATCAAGTATACCCTATTTGATGTAGTGTAATATCATCTACTCTTATAGAATTGAACGGCCCTAAATAGCGTACTCACTCGCTCGCCCACTTCGTGAAACATCGGGTATACTCGGCGATGTTCGTCTCTCGCAGTCTAAACTTTCACGAAAAGTACAAAATTAGGAAAACCGTTTCTTTATTATATAAGGCCTAAGTGAAATGAACACAATGAACAAATATTCTAATTTTATTTTTACTTACAATTTTCATAGCTCTGAACCACAAACATTTTTAATAAACTAACTGTGTAAATTTCTTAAAAATCCTGGAGTAAATTAGTGATGGTGGGCGAAGCCGCGGGCAGTATCGCGGACAATAAAAATCCAAACAAAATAATTCCTTCCCTTGGAAAATTATATAATTTCCGAAAATTACACTCAATTTATTAAATTAAATTCACATCATATTCATCTGTCAACAAACAATTGAGAAACAATACATATTATCAGTGTTAACAGGTCGCTTTGGAACTGCATAATCCAATCTGAGATCGTTTTCCCAGGCGATACTTTCATATCGTGGAATTTTAGCTGTTTCATTAATTATTAATGGCTTAGTTTATGAATGATTCGCGTGCAAGTGTTAATAAATATAATGCTTTAATAATTATTATACTCTTAATTTTTAATTTTTCAATTAATTATCGTGGGCGAAGCCGCGGGCATCTGCTAGTATCTTCCATTTCAATGTCGCTTTGAGAGGATACGATCATACAAGGTCTCCGTATCACAAGACAAGGTAGAGTCCTAAATCTTGATCGAGAATTCAAGGATAGATCCTTTTACTAGGAGATTTTACCTTATGCGCTACTTACTTCACAACTCTATGAGATATAAGAATATGACACAACACTAATTTTGTGTTCATGAAAATGAAAATGAAAAATGGTATAGGCTCATGTCTCCAAGAGACATTGCGGATTTCTGCGTTGCGTCTTTTGCAAACAAGCTGTAACCCTTGACACACATTTCGACTCTGGTCTGCATTCTTGCCATTGAGGAGCTTCTAGCGCTGTCCATCTTCATTAACGCCGCCTACCGGCTTTCTATATCACCCTGGGGAACACCCTCCTCACCTTTTACATGCCTCTGTGGTGGCATCTACTTTCTCAAGCAGCGACCTCCATAATAAGCCAGTAAATATTTCAAATTGCCCGTTAATAACAATTTATATTTGTCTTCTGACAGCTATATAGTAGTTCCGTACTGTAATTCCTATTTTATAGCTATGCATGACAGAAATCAATGTTAACATGTCATGTAAGTCTGTACATGAATTATATATGCTCTAGTTCTTAGTTTGCAATGTCACATCTAAATATCCTTGCTTTAATATTTTAAAAGGTCGCATATACCTTCTACAGTGGTACAGTTTCTATAAATTGTATTTCTTCGCTTCCTAATCCCTTTTTTTGTTGCATTTTATGCGCGTTATATTCGAAATTTCCTCTTCAATTTAAAACAAAATAAACGGTGAAAAATATGTTGCACCAAGCTTTCTCATATATACTTGTTAAGAATTGTATTATTGAGGTTATCTGTACGTACCATTGAAGAATAAATTTCCTTGTAGCATCACACATGTTAACAATAAATAATTGCTCCGACGATTGAAAACCGTATAATTAGATTTCCTTGGTCAAGTAAATAAATCTTAAAAGAGTATGCAAATTAAACAAAATCAATATTATAAGACATAGGCCTGCTTTAATTATTGCTATTTTAAGTGGAGATTTTTTATGGACCTATACAATGCAATATCTGAATACTTTTCATTATTTTTCTTTAAATTCAGGCTTGTCATGGAAATATAGTAATCTTACAATTAAGCCTATTGTTTTCTTTATTGATAGTATCATTACTGTAGGCGTTGTTGTTGTTTTTGTTATTATTATTATTACTTAATTTATTTTGATTATCTAACTCCTTATATAATTTATTTTGATTATCTAACTGCTTATATAGGTGTTTAGAATGTTTGCGTGAACCAGTAGTCTCTTATAATAACTAATTCGTGTGCATCTGTTTCTATTGTTCAGAGATGTCTTCTTGTCTGATATTCAGTTTAAACGATTATAATATCCGGTGACATAGCGGCAATGAATTAGGCCTATGGAGAGCAAATAAGTCTTACGAATCCGTCGTTTGCCTTTGCGAATGAGGAAACCATGAAAATTAAAGTCAATTGGCCGGCCACGAGGTTTGATTTGAACCCAGGACCGCTTGCCTATTAGCCTATACCACCCCGATCTGATTGGTTTTTGTGTATTCAGTACTGACTGCATGTCACAGCAACAACTAGATTACAGTTTTCTTGTTACTATGGGCAACAAAAAATATTCATTTTTTAATGATAGTTCTGATATTCGCATTTAAGTCATATTTATCTCGCTTTTATCTTGATACCTATTAATTTTGTAAAGACATGTGTTTTACAAAAGAGGTACATTTTAATTTTCTCTACAACCTTACTGTGCTAGGTTTTCATATAATGCTGATAACCTAGGAAAGTTGAAAATGGATATGAGTCAAGTACCCCCTAATTCACTTTTACAGACAAACTGATGTAGCCGTTTTATTATTGGTAGGCATACATTTTTAATTATGCATTTTATTTAAATCGATAGAGCCTTTTTTTTATTTTAAGTTCTCGTGAAAAGTTTCCTTAATATTTGAGTTATAAAAACCAAATTCTGGGCGGTTCGATAAAATTTAAAAAACGTCATTAATTAAAAAAGAAATAATTATATCGAACCGTTTGTCCACACAGACAAACGTCATTCCAAAAACGCGTTATAGGAACATGGGTCTGAAACTGCCCTTTTTTCTGGTTAGAGCCTTAATCTACAACTCTGCCGATACAAGTTCCTGCTCGTTTCAGCCTCTCTGTTCGTCAGTTTCTCAATGGACGGTTACGTCATAAATGGATAGGAAAAGGTGGATCAATTCCTTGGCCTCCATGCTCGCCTGACCTGAATCCACTACAATCTTATTTGTGGGGGGCATCTAAATATCTTGTGTATACAACACCGGTGCAAGATGTAGAAACTCTCCATGTTCGTATTCTGCAAGGCTACCAAATAGCACAAGATCATCCAGGGATATATTAGAACATCAGGGAGTCCAAGTGATGACGGGTTGACGGATGTATCCATGCCAACGGAGAGTAGTTTGAACATTTAATTTAGAGTCATATTTTGTTACCCATAGTTCTACTTCTAACTACCATTTCATATGTTTTTTTTATTTTATTTTTTTTATTTTTATTTATTCCGCAGGGTGCAGGTGGTACAGATGTCGAGAAAGGACTTACGCTCATATAACATGATTTCACTCTCTTTATGCAAGGAATGTTCTTCCAAAGTGTTGGCCTACTTTGTTGTTATAGCCTGTACTTAAGCCAACGTAATGGCAATAACATTAACACTAATTTAAACCTGATGTTCTTTAATAATAATAATAATAATAATAATAATAATAATAATAATAATAAAATAATACTTTTTCTGTTTTCTTTTGTATATTTAGGCCTAAGTCAACTTATAGTTATCGTAGTGAAATTTACATTAGCACTTATTCAAATGTTGTGTTCCTTAACAACAATATTTTTCATTTTTTATTTTGTGAATTAAAAGAGTAGAGTTTAATAAAGATTTATTGCACCCCATATTACGTGCAGTATGAAAATGCTGTAAAATGCAAAGCATTTCAGTTCATAATACTTTGCATAACGTTTTTAGAATTCTTTACCGCAGTATTTCTTGGCATGTGGATCTTACGAGTGACCTGGTTACAGAGGTCATATAACGACCTGCACTTAAGAACACGTATATTGCTCCTTATAAACAATTGCTGCATTGTATTATAGGGAAAATATGCGAAAATAAAATTCCTTAAATAGTAGTGGTTATAATATGGATGAAAGATTGTACACATTTTCCTAAACTTTTAGGGTTTTCTCTCAAAATATCTTATTCGCTTTCAATGTTAATAGGCCTACGCGTTTGAGGTCCTCTGAGTCCAAAAATAAGGGACGACTTTCTCTTAAGGGCCTTTTACACGCACAGATATGTAGGCCTACACCGATTTGTTTGCAATGACAGTGTCTTCTGCAGACAAACTGATTCGTGTACATGATAGGGTTGAGCATCGATGGCCGTTGTTTTCATGTCGATGATCAATGTTTTCTACATCGATGGAAAACAACCGATTTTTTGCTACATTGATTTTTATCCCCGACATGGATATTTTTATAATAAAAAGATAAATAGGCCTAAGTTGGTTCTAAGATATTTTATGTACAGGAGTCCAATTTCCCAAAACATCGATTTTTTACATCGATAGTTTTTATGGAAATATTTCAGTTTATTAATGAATTTTGCCTAATTTTCTGAAACAATGACCATTTTTAATGTACGTCGATGTTTTTGTTTTTGTCTAAATACAACAATGTTATCGTCACATCGATGGTTACCACCGATTTTAACATCGATGGTGAACATCGATACTTTAACTATCGATGCTCATCCCTAGTACATGAAACAAATTGGTCTTTGGTACGGTCTGAGTTCGGCGTGTGAAAAAATTTAACCAAGCTGGAATTTACACAGACAAACTGGTGCATGCCTGAACGTGTAAAGGCATGCAAATCGCACAGTCTTCGACGGTGGCAATGCACTGCACAACTGTCCAGTGTCCACCCGACAGTTTGGGTGGTTCTTCTTCTGAAGATTCTCGCGTTTATTGACTTGAATTTACATAATAATTGTATCGAGCATTGGAAAAGTGAAGAGTGAATAATTTAGTAACACGAATAAGAAAAATGCTGCTTAAGAAGTTGAACTTAAAGGACTTGAAACTAACGTGAATCGTGAAACCGTAGTAAAGAAAAAAAATCAGGAGTGTTTATAGAAATTAATTGAAAATGTTCACTCACAAAAACAATTAAACGTAGATCAGATAAGAATAAACTATAAAAATAAGGCGGTAGGAAGCGGTGATTGTTTGAAATTTGCACATCCTTACACAGAATTGGTCAACGATTCATGAATTAAAATGATCACTATAGCTTGATTGTAATCAGACGGCGCAATATGATTAGTAAATTAATGGTGATTACGTCCTTCAATTTTTATATTAAGGCTCTTCTTAGGAATTTTAAAATGATTCATTCAACAAGTTCGTTAAAAGATTTCCCATAAATAAATATTCTGCAGGGCTTCTCAAACGTGTAAACATTTTCAGTGTAATATAAGAATCAGTTGAACTTTTATATTCTTGTTGAGTCTATTGACCCTAGATACGCGTGATTATTTATCCCGCGCCGAAACATGTGTATGATGATGTTTCCTTGTTTACTTCCTCTTCCACGCTTTCCATCTTCACGGAGTTGCATAACTGACTCGATTGGATTTCAAAGTGCCCGATGATGTAACATGAATTTTACGAGCTTTCTTACAAACATTCCTAACCACATCAGCATTAAATTCTACGAGCGGATGAGAGACTCTACAAAAACAGCTAATGATTGAAATTTATGGCTCTAGTAATGGAGTGAAGAGTATAGACTAAATCAGTTTAGAGAGATGAGATTAGTAGCTTAAAAACAAAACGAGAATGGAATGCCTTACGAATTCTTTATGTAACTATAGCATCTTAAGATGGTTGCTATGAAATAACTGAATGCATATTCTGTTCTATACTTAATCCAAGAAGTGTACGGAGCAAAAGTAAACAACAGACTTGCCTTGGCTAACTGTGTCCTGTCGTTTCATTGGTTAAACGCACGAGCGCATACTTCACGACAGTGCGACAATCTCAGATGTTTACTTCCATTCCGCACACATCGTACAATTATTTATATCTTATGTAATTGTGAAAACAAAAGTTATGTTAAATGAGTTGCTTGCTTTCATATTAATATCATAGGCTTACATGCTTTACTACATAATATATCTAACAAACAAGATTTCATTTGTTGTTATCGTTGCCATGGCAAATTTTGTTGATTCTGAAGTAAAAATAAGTGACATAAGTTACTAAATACAAGACTACTTTACAACATAATTATTATTTATCATTATTATTATCATCATTATCATTTAAACAATGTGTAAGTAAAAGTAATAGGCATAGCCTCTAATAATTTGTATTATAGAAGAAAATTGCTAGCCAGGGCCTTCACATTGTACTTTCACATTCCGTTGTTTACTTTTGCTCCGTACACATCTTGGATCAAGTATAACGTGACCAAGACATTTTCGTTCCATATGAATGCACACTGGGGTACGGCGTGGTGCAGATGTTTGAGGCTTCGCTGTAAAAATCGGATTGCAATTCGATCCCCTATGAGATCATTGGGACTTTTCCAAGTGGTCTAACCCTTTTAGTGGTTTTATCGGAGTGACTCGGTCTCTGCAGGGAAAAATTTACACTAAACCGCCTCCTTCCTCTTGATCATGCTTCTGTTAAGTTTTTAGATCTTCATCTCGAATCTGATTCGGGTTGGCAGGTTCAATACGACTAATGCAGCGAAAAATGTCAGTAAAGGTTTTTTTTTATGTTTAGAATAATGAAAAACAATTTATCTATGGAATATTTACTCATTATTTACCATCGACACGTCCATAGTATTTGAACTATGGTATATGGTTATGGGATTAATTTCATCCGACACAGGCGATCAGTGTAATTTTTGGTGCTTCCATTGGGTATTCTTGTTAACCACATTTAACCTTTCCTGGTTTACTTATTTTGCCAGGAATATTTGTCCTGGCTGGACTCCTTTATGTGACTTTACAACTTGTAATTTTGCCCAGAGTACCTAAAACCTCATCTTTTCCACTTAATTTTTTTCCGGGAGAAAATCACCGAACCCTCTCTTGTTCAAGACATTCCACATCCCCAGTAATTGATAACTTTCTTTTATGTCGACCCCTTCAATAAGTTTTTAATCGGCCACTGATATGAACTAGTCGTTCAAGGTACCATGTAGGCCTACTGCAGAATATTGCATGGAAGACATACGCACAAACACGCTGTTTTACCTTGACCGGAACGTCGCGTCGCGCCGTGCGGTATCGAGCGATGAAAAAGCAGATGTACAAATGTAAATGACGTCACGCAGAGGAAGTAAATGAAGTGGCTTTAATGAGTCTCTCAAATAATCGCTTGGACACAAAATGGCTGCCGCAGCCAGTCTTCATGCTCAATAAAACCTCCCTCTTTTCATTCTCTTCTCGGTTACATTAATTCTTAAACTCTTCCTTTAACATCTCTTGAGAAAAAGATCGTGCGCTTCTGTAGTACAAAGTAAGTGGATACGGGAGGAAGAAAATAATTGTTGGAATAACGTTGATAATAACGGAGACACTTAGAACTTAAATTTAAAGAAGTATATTAGTCAAGATCTTGCTAGCAGATAGGCCCGTATTTAGTTGCTGTACATATCCAAGGCCTGTATGACAAAAAAAATCTTACTATTATCTACATATTCAAGAACCGCATGACTTTTTCAACTTCCTCTGTCCGTATTTTAAGTAATATAGGTAGAGGAAGTATTGGTTTCGATCCCAAAATTCGAAGTTGAAATTTTAAGAGGAATACACGTTTTGAGACCCCTGAATGCAAAAATACTATTTTCAGAAACGTGTTTTTGTGTCTGTACATCTCTGAACAGCCTAACTCCAGAACGGAAAATTGTATGAAAACAAAATTTTGAATTTGGGAAAGGTACTCGAAGATTAGCTACAACTTTATCTTATTTTTAATGCCACTTTACATGAAGATACTTTTTTTTTGTTGGGCTATTTTCTCGAAAACAGCTCGAACGATTTTGTTTAAATCTTGTACATGGGGTGCTTATACTAAGAGATAAAACTTGTATTAGAAAAAAAATCGCACAAATTCTCTGAACGGTAGTTGTAAGCCAGGAACTGTATATATAAACTCAGTCTTACCTAGTGAAAAATAAAGCTTTGCAACAGATTCAAACAACTGAATACGCGCTCTTTGCAATATGACATTATGCTGTACATCAGGATGTGAAGAGAGAAAGGCGTATTGCCCATGCTTACAAAGAGTAAAGAAACTTACGTGAGTTCATTGGATATGATTTTATTCACGTTTTGTATCCTTCGGGGTTGCGATTCGAAACGTGGTAATGGCTTTCTCGTCATTTTTATAACCACTTTACCTGAGGAGAATGTCATTTAATATATAAATATAATAAAAGTTCTTCCTCGTATTTTATTATATTATATTATATTATAATGATTAGCAGTCATGCTTTAATATGTTATATTATATTATATTATAACTAGGGGGCGGATTTCTATGACATGTCATATTTTTCTCCTTTGCATTATTTCAGGTTCCGACTAATTTAAATCCGATTCCAAGCATCCTGGTGAAAATGGAACGGCCTTTATTGTGCATATAACTGCATATTTAGGAAATTTTCAACTATTGTAGCATATTTAGTATGAATATGCATATTTAGGTAATATTTTTGGCATATTTGTGTGCATATTAAAGATATTTTGAAGTTTGATATCATATTTTGTAAATTTTACATTGTATTGATACTTTTTGAGAATTTACAGATATTTTTAAATAATTAACACTATATTTTAATAAATTGTATTGTAATGAAACTTAAAAATATATACACAATGTGTACGTGGTAAAGTCATATTTTAAATTTTATTGGTCATATTTTAACGATTTTTAGGTCATAAATGCATGCATATATCCTATTTTTTAGGTCATAGAAATCTGCCCCCTAATTATAACGATAAGCAGTCGTGCTTTAATTTATTATATTTTAATACGAGGCCTATTTGTAACTTTTAACTTTTATTTGGTCAGAGGAAGATGTGTTTCACATCAGATTTTTTAATCAACTGCTTCAACATGAGTTTAAAACAAGAATTCATTACAGACATGGCCTTCTATTAGTACAGTATATACGTGGCCATGGCAAAGGATTTAGGTCTAGACATAACACAGTCTAGCTCATCCGTTTTACGTTTGGTCGTTGGAGTGTGGTCAGAAGCATAAAGCAGCTACCATAGCAGTGAATGAGCTCGAAAGACGTCGTTGTGTTGAGCGTTAACAGGAAGATTTACATTTAAAGTTACCACAAAACATGGTCGCATAAATGGACGGGACACCTTTATGTAGTCGGCATACCAGAGCATGTAATCCGGAGCTGATAACAGGCCAGGGCTTCATGCATGACGGAGATAAGCAGTCCGTGCTACACTAACACACTATTCTGTCAGTTTCTTTGATCTAGTTCTAAACTGCTGTAATTCGGATATTTATTGAGGTATTTTTAAAGACTAATATAATTCATAATAATTAGACTTCGGATTTTAGGTAAAAACCTATTTTAATCCTTAAGTGATATATGGACGAAAACTTGTATATGCATATTTCATAAGTGACTATGCCTAAAAATTATATTTTTATAGGACATAAAACAGCCTATTTTTACGTTGAGCCTAATATTGCCTTTTTACTTGTTTCCCTCTAAAGTTCAAAATAAGTTTTAATTCATTAATAATCAAAATAAGTAACTTTTTTGTCATAAATTCTTGCATGTATTTTCAGTTCGTACTAAATTTTTACCTCGATATGTGCAGTACATGACACATTGGTGACGTGGTTAAATAGTAAGGAATGTTTCGTCTTCAATATAAAAATTCCTTGGAATTCCCAAGAAAATGTAGTGTTTTCTCCCGACTCCCACATCCAGCAAAAAAAAAAAAAAAAAAAAAAAAGCTCTCTAAATTACTGAGGGATACAGGGGATTGAATATTCTAACGTGCGTAGCTTCTCGGCGCCAGGATTAGGTTTTAACTGTTATGGTAGTAATACAGATCCTAGTAATAGGTCTATATAAATCTGTGTACCATAGGCCTATATCTGTGTTTTATCATGATTATTGATTAATAGTGACTTCAGTAAATATAATATTCTGCATTGCAGTTGAGATATTTCAGAAAACTGGCATCTTAACGATTTTATAAGAGACTATTTTACGATTTTTAGAACCTATTTTCCAATTTTTAGAGCCTATTTTAGGTACCTAAAACACAATTTTTAGCGACCAAAAAGTCCGAAGTCTAATAATAATTCATCAAGAAGTTAGCCTTGTGGCCGAGATGGTTACATCTTGGATTCGCATTCGGGAGGTCCCAGGTTCAAATCCCGTGACCGGCCAATTTGACATGGGTCTTTCATGGTTTCCCCAGTCTTTGCCGAATTGCATATTTACATTATATGAATCTCCTCACCATTTCATTTTGTATCATATCCATTTAAATAATATTAGTTGAAATCGACTCCATAGAATACACCAACAATAGAAGACAGTTGACAATCAATAGTTCCATGTCCTACCCTACTGTATAGAAACAGATCCCGAACTCTTGTTATGGCCTCGTGGCTGAATGGAGTATAAATACAGCTGAAATAATAATAATAATAATAATAATAATAATAATAATAATAATAATAATATTCATCAAGACTAAACTTCTATTTTCACGCAACCCATTTTCTAACAGTTTAATTCTTATAAGTTATGTTGTTAGTTAACTTATATAACATTAACTCTTTCAGAGCTGAAATTATATCTTAATGACAGTATAAGCATTCATCAAGTAAAATGACTACTGTCTTTTAAGTTTTATGTAAGCCAGGACGTTTTTTTAGAATAGCTGGTTCCCATAAATGACAACTTTAATATCCACATAAACGTGGCTGCCATTTTCTAACGATAATTCCCCTAACTGTAACAGTTTAATTAATTCTGAAAATAGTATGTGATTGTAGAGATAGTCATTAAAGAACATGCCAGATTACAAGATTGTAGAACGATTCAGTGCTGAGGAAAAAAATAATGAAATTTCCCTCTTTCTCACCTATGAATTTCACCGAAAGCTGTATGTCCCCCCTTAAGCGGGACAAAATTCCGGCACACCGATAATGGTCGCAGAACTAAGTAGCAGTATTATACCTTCCGTCAAATACCCATGACAAACAAAAAGTTTCTGTCTAATCCGACATAGTCTGCCTGTATAGAAAAAAAAACTTTTCAACCTGATTTTGCCACAGAAATTAAGTTGAACACTGACCTCCAATTCTAAATCGGAAGCTTAATTCCATTGTATTGTAATTTTATGCGGTAATAGACAAACGGGAATGAAGTTAACATAATCGGTAGAGAAGAGAGGTGGATAATCGGTTTGAAAAGAGCGACGCCAGTAATACGATTTCGTGATGTTGAAAGTATCGCGGGGTATCGATTCACATCGCCAAGTAGAGCTGATTGAATTATTGACGCTCTGAAGGAAAGGGAATTTTAATGTAATCTCATTAAAATGATTTTGTTACGGGCTATGTAAGCTAGTGTTTGAATTATCAGATTAACCACGCCACTACTTTGGTGGGCTTAACGATCCCATTGATTTTTTCCTGTTTCATCAGTTAAAATATATCTTCATCCCTCGTAATAGCTCAGTTAGAATAGTTGAAGTACGTACAGGAGATGTAGCTATCTTCTATTATAATATTTGAGGTTGTGTTTCCGTGTACATCCAACGGCCACCTATTAATAAGGCCGTACTTTAATCATTTGTTTACGACTTGCAGAGATTTGATTTTTTAAAACATGCATGGACAGAAGGGGATCTTGAATGCATACCTAATTGGGAAAACACTGAATGATCTGGATAAAGCTCACTAAGCGGGGATTTTTTTATATACCAGGGAACTCTAATCTGATTGTGAGATTTCCCCCCCCCCAGGCGGCGCACTGTAATAATGCAATACACCTCGAAGCCGGTTTTCAACTTATTAATTATCAATCGTTTTAGTTTTTATGCATGATTTGATTAAGATTTATAAATCTATTATAAGTTTTAATCGTTCCATTTCGAATCTGCATGCCTATTAGGCAGCACAAAAATTGTTTTATTCGTTTAATTATTTATATTTAATTCCTAAAGCAATATAATTATGCATTTCATGCAATTTATGCATAAAACGCTATCAGTGTTCATAATTATATTGTATTTTTAAATGGTTTAAATAAAACATGTAGCAGTTGAAGAAACACCTGCAAGTGTATTCATAAATCCAGAGAATATTGTTTCTGTTCAAGAATAAATAAGATTTTAGGAGAAACAAACCCGTGATCTTAGACTTTCCGTGCCAGTGGTTCTACCAACTTAGCTAGAGTATATCCCAAGTAAGTTTGATCCTGTTCAAAACAATGGGGAGAAAAACTCACAGAGAGTTCGCGGAAAATTCGCATCATGTGACAAAACGTGATTGGTTAATGTCATTAGCATGCGCCATTACCAGGGTGTGGCTTGCTAGTGGAGAAGTAGTGTTCGTAAGTTCATGCAACAATAATATCAACATTTACACGTGAAATAACAAACTAACTCTCACTGGCATTGTCGTCATTATAGTATATCAATTAGCAAACAAACATAAAGGATTCATTGTTCACGACGACCCTGCGGGTGAGTTGTACTGAGAATAAACAAACTACCATTAACACGGTGATGATAAGCGTTCTCACGTGCGGACTATGACAGCGACGCCTCTTTGTTTTGAACAGATCATTCTTACTTGGGATATAATATAGACAGAGTTCGGTTCAGGGGGTCTGATGGAATCACTGTCCTACGTCTGGTACCCTTAATGTCTACCTCACTGAAAGGCATTTACGTCATTTAAGTCTTATTAATGGATAACGTCATTTACTACAGCTTTAAAAATAAATGCCAATTTTTTCATTTTATTTAATCAATCCTCTTCTCTTTTCACTTCTTTTTCTTTACATATTTTCTACTATTTCTTCATCCTCTACTATTACAAGTATCATACTGGCATATTTTATTAAATTTATCTTGCATAGATCAGGATTCAACCCATGAACCTTCGGATTTGCCAGTCCTATCCTAAGAGCTCATTCAGAAAAAAAGGCAAAATGTAACATACGATTTGCTTATACTGGTTCGCAACTCGATTCATAGAGGTCACTGGCTTGAATTATTATCAATTACGCGTCATACCCGGTGGTCTAGAGGTAGCGTGCCCGCCTCTAGATCCGCAGGGCGCGGGATCAAACCCGGCCGCGGTCGATGGATTTTTCAGGACGTAAAAATCCTGGGCACGGAGTCCTCCGGGAGGGACTTTAAGCTGGGGGTCCCGTGTCGTAGATTTACGGCACGTAAAAGAACTCCAAGCCTAAATTAGAGCCTCTGGACAAAATTTCTCGGCCCTTTCACGTCCAAGAAATACTTAGTTTCCAGAGGGGGGTTGCGAGGCGATGGGCTTACCACCTGTCCCTCTACCCTCTCTCGGAAAAATAAGCATATCAAAATTAGTATAGGCAATGAAACCTCCATCGGAGGCCCCTTCGCCCCACCTGGGGATCATAGGGTACCAGATACCAGATACGCGTCATACCTTTACAAGGCTCCTGTTCTGAAATCAATTATTTCCTTCCTATTATTTGAGGGCGCCTTCAAATCGTAGCAATTGGTTCACTTGCGCAACTCATCTAGCACCTTAACCCCTGTACGTAGATATCTCAATGAAAGTAGAATATGTGGAGATTTGGAATATGTCGAGTTTTAATTTAAATATGGTATTAATACAGTTTAGGAATAAAAAGTTCGTCATTGAAGAAAAAATATAGGCTGGATAGAAATTTTGTTTACTTTTAAACCGTTTAACAGTATTTCGCTATGTTATTTTACAGCACATTTTTGCTACATTTATGGTACAATTAAATTCTCAAGATGAATCTTGATTCACCAAATAATGAAAGATATTCTTTAGTGCATTGGATGTTAACATCTTTCATTTTTTAATGTTTCACTAAAAAGGTATTCTTGAAATAAAGGTTCATATAAATAAACACGCATAATCCCTTTTCTGCTACACGGAGCAGATTTGATGTACTGGAGTAGGATCTAATGTAGGCCAGAGGGAAGTTTGTTCAGTTAACTGATGATAGAAGACAGTTGTCACCCCTGACTTGGCCAAGTTCATTTCAGTACTAGCGCTTTCGTCCTTGGAGCAAGTTCGAGTGTTGTGTTTAGGTTATATTAGTGCTTGTGTGTGGATAAATATATTGCTTTAACAATGTTTTGGAGACAACAAAGCTGGATTCATGTCCTGGTGAGTTATATAATTAAATTTATGTATTTAAACCAATGCTTTGTGAAGTTAATACCGTAGATAGAACATAGCATTTTTCAGTCTAAAAAAAACATGTTCGTTTTCCCATACGCAGGCGGACCCATACACTGTAGGCAATGCATTATTGTCTATTAATAGCTCGTAGAACAGACACTGTGTGAATATGACAGATTTTTTATAGTGGAATGGTTGCCTTGGCTATCCAAGGTGGGCCACGACGCGTTCTTGAACTGCTGTCTACACTTCTAACAGCCCCTTAAAAACATGCATAATAGGAATGGGAGCCTGCCATTTCTAGATGTGATGGTAAACAGAAAGCCAGATAAGTCATTATTAATAATAGTAATGATGATGATGATGGTGGTGATGATGATGATAATAATAATAATAATAATAATAATAATAATAATAATAATAATAATAATAATAATAATGCATTTGTTCTGTAGCTCTCCCCACGAGCAGGATTAAAAATGTCGATCACGTCATAGCCTACATGAACAAACTGTAATGTACAGATATAAGTTACATAAATATAAAACATGTAGGCATCGGACTTCTACCCTGCTCAGCATTCACCCGATATCGGGCGGCCGTTTTAGTTTGTAGTTCTAAGTGAAAATAACCAGCTAAAATGTACAGCTGAATCCTTGTTACATATATCATTATTTGGAAAGGTTTTGGTCGAATTAATGTAACTCTTACATGAAGACTTTCCATATTCTGTTTAGACATCTCTTTTACTTTCATTAAGTTCCTAGAGTAGTATATATGGCTAGATGTTAGGGGGAGAAGGGTTGTGCATACGGACTGTATATTCAGTGCCCACTTGTTGAGCTTGGGAGGAAAGAAGAATATTATTAGGTTGACGCTCCTCTGCAATTCAAAACCCTTTGCCATGACCCTTCCTATGCTAATAGTTTTGTGGTCCACAAAGTCAAGATCACAGACTTCGATTATACAAGATGTACATACGAAATCCGTTGACTTTGTGAGTAAAAGGTAGAGTAGCCTCTTTGCTTTATCAAAGGCTTTTCAAACTTGAAATAATGGTATAGCAAAATAGAGAGGATGTTGATCAGCCTTGTTAAACAGTTCTCCCCCTTCCCTTCGTAACCTACCAAGCGGACATAGTGCCAGAGCTATGTTGTATGCAGGCGTGAGTCATAGCCACATAGCAAGCAGTGATACCTTCTTCTCAAAGTTTAGATAAAACTCTGCAACTGATTTTTAACAGTGAATAGAACAAAGGTTTTGTTACAAGGGACCAGCCCTATTCTATTAGCCATACAGTTTTCATTCTTACAAAACGAAATATCGTTTAAAATGCGTCCCTAGATGCAAGGATTATAATTAGGTGCGAAATTGGTTCATATATATAAGAATATATCCTACAATTCTCTTACCTTAAAATACGTAATTCATTATGATATCATATAACTGACGGCCATCTTATGTGGGTAAACAGAATAACCAACACGATAAACCTCACTGGAGACTTAATATGGCACATTTCCGAAACGCGTGAATTCGGTATGCCCTACCAAACTAATATCACTGTTCATAACCTAACCAACCTAACCTAACCAGATAAACCTAACCTAACCTAACTGTCACTAAAATAGAATCTACCTGCCACTACTTACCTTATTGCAAGAAGATCAGTTGGCCATCCTGCTTCGCAGTTTATCATCCTACTTCACTCAGAACCATAAAATGGCTGCCGTGTTTTATGCGTAATAAAAATGAACTGATTGTAAGGAGTAAAAATACAACAAAGTTCTAAAAACTACTAGTTCCACCCCTGAATCAATCCCTTCAACAAAAGTAAGCACATTAAATTACGTTTTCAGCGTCAGGAAGGAAAACTGTATGGCTAATGGAATAGGGCTTTACCCCTGTTACAAATATACAAGCATGTATTGTGTCCTAAAACCAGGGAAAATGTGATAACAATATTTTCTTGCACTTATAAATTTAAAATATACTTATAAAATATATTGTGGAAGTAATTAGAAACAGGGTGCTTAGGAAAATATTTGGTCCTAAAAGAGATGAAGGAAAAGTCGCAATGTAGGGGGCCCCATCTCGCGATGTGCGCACGTTTCCACGGACGGGTGATTTTTTGTTTCTCAGCGAGGCAGGTTGACCAACATGATTCTTCTTGTACAGTGCATATAATATATCATTAGTGACAGGTTCTGTTAGGTTATGAACAGTGATATTAATTTAATAGGGCATTATGAATTCTCCCGATATACTATTTTAGTGGCAGTTAGATTAGGAACGGTGTTACTAACTATTGACAGGTTCTGAACAGTGATAATAATTTAGTAGGGCATTCTGAACTCTCCCGTTTCGTAATTAATGTGCCATATTGTATCACCCGCGAGGTTCTTTGTGTTGGAGAACCTGTTTCCCAGAATTATACGTATTCTCTAGTCGTGACGTCACACCTCTAACGTCCAATCACTAATTTCTTCACCATACGGAGATAAAAATATGGCGGAATTCACGCTACTTTTCGCTAGATCGTTATATAAAAGAAAGTGTAACTTTAGGGTGGGTTGTTTGGATCAAATCATTCGTCGAGGCAACATCTCCTCTCCAGAGGACTATCTATTACAAAATACGTGTGATATTAGGTGTTTTATGAGAAGAAAGCTGCTTTCAAAGTGGGCCCCCTACAATGCGATTTTACCGGGTAATTAAATCACAGAATGATGAAATGGGCTGGACATGTTGCACGCATGGGGGAGGGAAGAAATATCTCGAAATTATTGAATGGGAGACCCGAAGGGAAAATACCACTTGGAAGACCTAGACGTAGGTGGGAGGACAGTATTAGGACAGATTTAAGGGAATTTGCAAGGGATGGGAGGATGGAGTTAGCACAGAATAGGGTTGAATGGCGGGCTCAGGTAAGCGCGGCAATGAACCTTCAGGTTCCATAAAATAGATAATTTTCCTTTAGCTTGCTGAAGAATTGTCTATTGCCATTGAGTAAGTTAGTAAATTGAAAACTTGTAGTCATTATCTGTGGTAGGACTACGAAGAGAGTTTTTTAAAGGTTAAAATTTGGGATTTTTTTTAAATGTCACATTGATTGAAGAGTAGGCCTAAATATTTTCCCCGGGCGGCGCATTTTAATCGTAACCTCGATGCCAAGCTTTTAGCTTTTAAATTATCAATCGTTTTAATTGTTTATGCGTGATTAGGATAAGGTTCATTATCTGTGGTACGTTTTAATCCTTTCATTTCGAATCTATATGCCCATATGGGAGCACAAGATTGGTTTTATTCGTTCAATTACCGGTATTACGGTATTACGGTATTACGTAAAACAATTTAACTAAGAATAAAATTATGTAATTCATTAAATTTATTCAAAAACGTCAGTGTTAATAAATATGATTTAATTATTTTTCTGTTCAATAAATGATTTAAATAAATTTCCTAGCAGCTGAGTAAATATCATGGGCGAAGTAGAGGGCATCTGCTAGTAATAGGTTGGGTGCCACTTTTTAAAGACTCTTTTTCTAAAAACTTTCCCTATCTGCCACCACCCTAATCCTCTCCCACCTGTCAAACAATGAGTAGAAAGGTAATTAGGCGCATTCACTCTTGTCTCCAGTCCAGTACAATGTTGCCAAATACGTACCACAGCACTTACTTTACTTAAGAAGTAGTGAATGGCAGCGGCAATACTGGGGAATGCCACGCGACTACCAGAGCACCTGTTCTTTGTCGGTGTCGAAGTCGGTGCAGGTTTTCGGATTAGGGAACAATGCTATTATATTCTTTTGTAGATAGACGATGGTTTGGGACGAGGCCTTCTTAAAATGGTACCAACTGTAATGCAATGACTTAATCATATTTCCTGGTACAAATAGCCTAGAGCCTTAAAATATTGCAACAAGCCCTCTGCCAGTAAATAACATCTTGTTATATAATCGGTGTTCTCTTCTATGGAATATTATTCTGACGAAATTTTGTAATCCTTGTTCCACACGTTTCCATAGAAACAGAAAGGATGTGCAACAAAAGAGGATCGATGCAGTAGGAGGCAAGGAAACTCTGTAAAATCAGCCTAGGGTCCTCGGCATCCCGTACTGGAAAAATAAACTTTTCTTTATTCTCCGTGCCTTCTCTGCAGAATATAGTATATTCTATTTTTTAAATTCTTTGCCCTCCTTGGAGGTACCTTTCTTTTTTCTCATTATAATCTCTATGCAGGTAACATATTCTGAATATTAAAAACACAATAAAGCTTCCGAAACTTGGGATGAAAACACTGAGGTAGAGGATTTATGAAGGATATAAAAGAAGGTTGATATTCACGGCAAGAACAAAAAGGAAAGAGGAAGCTTTTTTAAGTGGACCGGAAGGAAATCTGTTCCAAAAGAAGACGACGTATACGTTTAATTATCTTGCAGTTTTCATCATTATAAAATGGAAGAATAATAATTGCATGTACTTCCATGCTTCAGTGTACAGTCTACGCTTCAAACAACCTCACATAATCCAATTCTGCTGTTTGTTTTTCACTGACATTTCGTTCCATATTATTTGAGTGGACAAATATAATGTTTGTGAGTATTTAGGTCATCCGCCAATGTAGTGTTAAGAATCTGTAAATTTCACCCAATCAGAGCCATCTACCAATCAATATTATCAATACATTTTACAGCAACTGTTTAATGTATTGTCGCACTTGATGTGCACATATTTTCTTCTGTAATAATTTTGTTTACTTAATTTTTTTTATTAATACAATTGTAATTTAGAAGTTGTGAAACAGAATGGAAGGAACGTTGAAATCTTTGATGAGTTAGATGATGTTTATAATGTACAAGTGAGATTAGGGCTTCCAAGACCAAGAATTTTAGGCCTGCAAGGGTAGATCACTTTTAAAATGCGATGAAACAGATTTTAACTAGTTCATAATGTACAAATATACAGCATATGTAACTACAGTAACCAAAAGGATATAAAAACAAAAGACTGTGAAGTCAAACTATGTCCTAAACGCCTATTGTATCCTATAGGATACAATAGTTGGCCTTAAATTTATAATAAAATAACGGAAATTAACTCGAAATAAAGTTTAAATTCATGTGAAGTTAACTGCATTATTGTTTCATACGAACAGGACATAACCTAACAGATTTAAAAAATACACTCCAAAAAGAAGCTAAGAAACTAATTTCCAGCAAAGAACCTAACCGTCAGTACTTAAAAGAATAAACAAAATATACGGTATCATTCATTACGCAAGTAAAATAAATGAATCTCTCTGGGAAATGAAATAACAAACCACAAATAATTGTGGATATTTACCTTCAGAATTTAGGACCAGTAATTCGTATTGGATCAAAGTGAATATACAGGGTGGTCCTAAACTATATGTCAAAAATGTAAAGGTAGGTACAGGGGACCTAAATAAGCATAGTTCGTATAGGAATGCGTGTGCGGTAATGACACATTAAAGCGCTAGTTTGTAAAGCAGTATGAATCACAGGAAACTGAAAAGACAAGTAAATACATAAGAAAACAAAAATTTATTAACAATTTACAAGAGGTGCTCGTTGTATGACCCCAAAAGAAAAAATCCAAGCAGGTTAAATCAGGAGAACGCGGTGGCCAGGGAACTGAACCGCCCAGTCCTTTCCAATGCTGGCCGTGATTCCTGACGTTTCGACACACACAGATTTCGTATAGGATTGCGTGTATCGAAACGTCAGGAATCTCGAAGGTACTCACTTTTACACTGATAAGTAAAAACAGAAATGGACAGTTGACTACGTCAACAGGACACGGCATGGTATAAAAGTGATTTGGATAAACTGGTGTCATGCTACCAAATGTGTTTGCAAAAAAGGTGATTATGTGGAATGGTAAACTGAGTTGTAATATGTAAAATAAAAGTTCTCAGCATATACGTTGTTTTTAATAATATGATATTTAACAATAGGGAGACTTATTTATTGGACAACCCTCGTAGGCCTACTAAATGTCAATTCATAACAGAGTGCAGCTCAAGAAGAACTTTTGAGAGACTGCTAAAATTGTAGTAAGTAAAAAATCCGACATCAGAAGCTTTCTGCTTTCTTGAAGTTCTCTCGCGTCTTAATATTTATTGCACAAGCACCAGGTGTTGTAAAATGTGACAGTTTTCTTGAAAACAACTCATCGCCGAACATGTTGACATTCACTTGAAGGAATGTTTCCACCGCAACTGTTAGTTTTCTCTGTCTCCATGGAAACAGAGACTTCGCCTTGCTTTAAATTGAATTACCGGTGCCTATAAATATGTCAACATTGCTCTGGTGGCATATAAAATTAAGCATTATAAAAAGCAGTGTACAAAAATGTAAATGTATGAACCAGGTTACTGACGCGTAAAACAAAATTATGACATCTTTCATATTATTTATTCTCTCCACGAATACAAGTGTCAGATTTATTTTCCTTGAACTTTCTAAAAGAACATAAAAAATTACAACCAATAGCTTAATAAAATAACCTGTGGAGAATACAAAATACTCTATTGACTTAGAATCATGGTATGTAAGTGTAGTGAATTATGAAATTAAATAAACAAAATAAAATAAATGAAAAAATATATTTATTTATGTACAGATAAGATCATCGCATCTTCTCTTCTCCTCGACTTGGATTCCAAAAACTATAATTATAATACAAACAATTACAAGAAAAATAAGTAAAGAAAAGGAAATAGCACTGACAGTAAAATTAAGATGCAATTAATTACAATAATAATTATAATTAATAGTAATATTTTATTCTCTGTATTAGATAAATGATTGATAATAATAAATGTTTGTTCCAAGTATTACAAAACAGTAACATCCGAGAAATTAACAGCACTAAATAACATGTGTAATTTTTAACTCTTTCTATAGCAGTACTATAGATACCATAGGTGAAGAAGTACTGTGTTCGATCTTGAAATTTGATATAGAGTTTTCAACGTTAATACAAGTTTCCAACTCCCATTAATCCAAAAATACAACTGATAAAAAGTATGTGCATTTGTCTGTGTACGTGTACGTGTACGTGTACTTCTTGGAATTTTCCTGTGGTTTGCAGCCTAAAAGCTATACGTGTAGCATATTTCAAGTTTATAGCTAATCTGGAAGTGAACAAACATTAATGTTAGTGAGTGAGCCTTTTTTCGGGGGCATTTTAGGGCTTAAAATTTAAAAATGTACTTTTTGGATTCTCCTGTGGTTTACAGCCTAAAAGCTATACGTGTAGCATATTTCAAGTTTGTAGCTAATTTGGAAGTGGGCAAACATTAATGTCAGTGAGTCAGCCCATTTTCGGTGGCTTTCTAGAGCTAAAGATTTAAAAAATGTACTTTTTGGAATTTCCCTGTAGTTTGCAGCCTAATAGCTATACGTGCAGCATATTTCAAGTTTGTAGCTAATCTGGAAGTAGACAAACATTAATGTCAGTGAGTCAGCCCTTTTTCGGGGGGTCTTTAGGGTTAAATATTAAGAAAGTGTGCTTTTTGGAAATTTCCTGTGGTTTCCAGCCTGAAAGCTATACGTGTAGCATATTTCAAGTTTCTAGCAAATCTGGAAGTGGACAAGCATTAATGTCAGTGAGTCAGCCCTTTTTCGGAAGGTCTTTAGGGCTAAATATTAAGAAAGTGTGCTTTTTTGAATTTTCCTGTGGTTTACAGCCTAAAAGCTATACGTGTAGCATATTTAAAGGTTCTAGCTAATCTGGAAGTGAAGAAACATAAATGTCAGGGAGTGATCCCTTTTTCGGGTGGTTTTTAGGGCTAAATATTTTTAAAATGTACTTTTTGGAATTTTCCTGTGGTTTAAAGCCTAAAAGCTATAGGTGTAACATATTTCAAGTCTCTAGCTAATCTGGAAGTGGACAAACATTAATATCAGTGAGTGAGCCCTTTTTCGGGGGCTTCTTAGGGCTAAAAATATAAAAAATGTACTTTTTGGAATTTTCCTGTAGTTTACAGCCTAAAAGCTATACGTGTAGCATATTTCAAGTTTGTAGCTAATCTGGAAGAGGACAAACATTAATGTCAGTGAGTCAGCCCATTTTCGGTAGCTTTCTAGGGCTAAAGATTTAAAAAATGTACTTTTTGGAATTTTCCTGTAGTTTACAGCCTAAAAGCTATAGGTGTAGCATATTTCAAGTTTGTAGCTAATTTGGAAGTGGACAAATATTAGTGTCAGTGAGTGAGACCTTTTTCGGGTGGGTTTTAGGGCTAAAAAATTAATAAATGTACTTCTTGGAATTTTCTTGTGGTTTACAGCCTAAAAGCTATACGTGTAGCATATTTCAAGTTTATAGCTAATCTGGAAATGGAGAAACATTAATGCCAGTGAGTCAGCCATTATTCGGGGGCTTTTTGGGGCTAAAAATTAAGAAAACGTGCTTTTTCGAATTTTCCTGTGGTTTACAGCCTAAAAGCTATACGTGTAGCATATTTAAAGTTTGTAGCTAATCTGGAAGTGGACAAACATTAAAGTCAGTGAGTCAGCCCATTTTCGGGGGCTTTTTAGGGCTAAAAATTTAAAAAATGTGCTTTTTGGAATTTTCCTGAGGTTTACAGCCTTAAAGCTATACGTGTAGCATATTTCAAGTTTGTAGCTAATCTGGAAGTGGACAAGCATTAGTGTCAGTGAGTCAGCCGTTTTTCAGGGGCTTTTTAGGGCTAAAAATTTAAAAAATGTACTTTTTGGAATTTTCCTGTGCTTTACAGCCTAAAAGCTATACGTGTAGCATATTTCAAGTTTTTAGCTAATCTGGAAGTGAACCAACATTAATGTCAGTGAGTGAGCCCTTTTTCGGGGGCCTTTTAGAGCTAAAAATTTAAAAAATGTACTTTTTGGAATTTTCCTGTAGTTCACAGCCTAAAAGCTATACGTGTAGCATATTTCAAGTTTGTAGCTTATCTGGAAGTGGACAAACATTAATGTCAGTGAGTCAGCCATTTTTCGGGAGCTTTTTAGGGCTACAAATTAATAAATGTATTTTTTGGAATTTTCCTCTAGCCTACAGCCTGAAAGCTATACGTGTAGCATATTTCACGTTTGTAGCTAATCTGGAAGTGGACAAACATTAATGTCAGTGAGTGAGCCCTTTTTCGGGGGGTTTTTAGGGCTAAAAATTAAGAAAATGTGCTTTTTGGAATTTTCCTGTGGTTTGCTGACTAAAAGCTATACGTGTAGCATATTTCAAGTTTCTAGCTAATCTGGAAGTGGACTAACACTAATGTCAGTGAGTGAGCCCTTTTTTGGGGGGTTTTTTGGGCTAAAAATTTAAAACACGTACATTTTGCTATTTTCCTGTGGTTTACTCCCTAAAAGCTATACGAGTAGCATATTTCAAGTTTGTAGCTAATCTGGAAGATGACAAACATTAATGTCAGTGAGTCAGCCCATTTTCGGTGGCTTTCTGGAGCTAAAGAATTAAAAAAATGTACTTTTTGGAATTTCCCTGTGGTTTGCAGCCTAAAAGCTATACGTGTAGCATATTTCAAGTTTGTAGCTAATCTGGAAGTAGACAAACATTAATGTCAGTGAGTCAGCCCTTTTTCGGGGGGTCTTTAGGGTTAAATATTAAGAAAGTGTGCTTTTTGGAATTTTCCTGTGCTTTCCAGCCTGAAAGCTATACGTGTAGCATATTTCAAGTTTCTAGCTAATCTGGAAGTGGACAAACATTAATGTCAGTGAGTCAGCCCTTTTTCGGAAGGTCTTTAGGGCTAAATATTAAGAAAGTGTGCTTTTTGGAATTTTCCTGTGGTTTACAGCCTAAAAGCTATACGTGTAGCATATTTAAAGGTTCTAGCTAATCTGGAAGTGGACAAACATTAATATCAGTGAGTGAGCCCTTTTTCGGGTGGTTTTTAGGGCTAGAAATTTTAAAAATGTACATTTTTGAATATTCCTGTGGTCTACAGCCTAAAAGCTATACGTGTAGCATATTTCATGTTTGTAGCTAATCTGGAAGTTGACAAACATTAATGACAGTGAGTCAGCCCTTTTTCGGGGGCTTTTTAGGGCTAGAAATTTAAAAAATGTACTTTTTTTAATTTCCCTGTAGTTTACAGCCTTAAAGCTATACGTGTAGCATATTTCAAGTTTCTAGCTAATCTGGAAGATGACAAACATTAATGTCAGTGAGTCAGCCCTTTTTTGGGGGGTCTTTAGGGTTAAATATTAAGAAAGTGTGCATTTGGAATTTTCCTGTGGTTTCCAGCCTGAAAGCTATACGTGTAGCATATTTCAAGTTTCTAGCTAATCTGGAAGTGGACAAACATTAATGTCAGTGAGTCAGCCCTTTTTCGGAAGGTCTTTAGGGCTAAATATTAAGAAAGTGTGCTTTTTGGAATTTTCCTGTGGTTTAAAGCCTAAAAGCTATACGTGTAGCATATTTAAAGGTTCTAGCTAATCTGGAAGTGAACAAAAATAAATGTCAGGGAGTGAGCCCTTTTTCGGGTGGTTTTTAGAGCTAAATATTTTTAAAATGTACTTTTTGGAATTTTCCTGTAGTTTAAAGCTTACAAGCTATAGGTGTATCATATTTCAAGTCTCTAGCTAATCTGGAAGTGGACAAACATGAATATCAGTGAGTGAGCTCTTTTTCGGGTGGTTTTTAGGGCTAGAAATTTTAAAAATGTACATTTTTGAATATTCCTGTGGTTTACAGCCTAAAAGCTATACGTGTAGCATATTTCATGTTTGTAGCTAATCTGGAAGTTGACAAACATTAATGACAGTGAGTCAGCCCTTTTTCGGGGGCTTTTTAGGGCTAGAAATTTAAAATATGTACTTTTTGGAATTATCCTGTAGTTTACAGCCTAAAAGCTATACGTGTAGCATATTTCAAGTTTCTAGCTAATCTGGAAGTAGACAAACACTAATGTCAGTGAGTCAGCCCTTTTTCGGGGGGTCTTTAGGGTTAAATATTAAGAAAGCGTGCTTTTTGGAATTTTCCTGTCTGTTCCAGCCTGAAAGCTATACGTGTAGCATATTTCAAGTTTCTAGCTAATCTGGAAGTGGAAAAACATTAATGTCAGTGAGTCGGCCCTTTTTCGGAAGGTCTTTAGGGCTAAATATTAAGAAAGTGTGCATTTTTGAATTTTCCTGTGGTTTACAGCCTAAAAGCTATACGTGTAGCATATTTAAAGGTTCTAGCTAATCTGGAAGTGAACAAACATAAATGTCAGGGAGTGAGCTCTTTTTCGGGGGCTTCTTAGGGCTAAAAATATAAAAAATGTACTTTTTGGAATTTTCCTGTAGTTTACAGCCTAAAAGCTATACGTGTAGCATATTTCAAGTTTGTAACTAATCTGGAAGAGGACAAACATTAATGTCAGTGAGTCAGCCCATTATCGGTGGCTTTCTAGGGCTAAAGATTAAAAATTGTACTTTTTGGAATTTCCCTGTGGTTTGCAGCCTAAAAGCTATACGTGTAGCATATATAAAATTTCTAGCTAATCTGGAAGTGAACAAAAATAAATGTCAGGGAGCGAGCCCTTTTTCGAGTTGTTTTTAGGGCTAAAAAATTTTAAAATGTACTTTTTGGAATTTCCCTGTGGTTTACAGCCTAAATCTATACGTGTAGCATATTTCAAGTTTCTAGCTAATCTGGAAGTGAACAAACATTAATGTCAGTGAGTCAGCCCTTTTTCGGGTGGTTTTTATTGCTAAAAATTTTAAAAATGTACATTTTTGAATATTCCTGTGGTTTGCAGCCTAAAAGCTATACGTGTAGCATATTTCATGTTTGTAGCTAATCTGGAAGGTGACAAACATTAATGACAGTGAGTCAGCCCTTTTTCGGGGGCTTTTTAGGGCTAGAAATTTAAAAAATGGACTTTTTGGAATTCTCCTGTAGTTTACAGCCTAAAAGCTATACGTGTAGCATATTTCAAGTTTGTAGCTAATTTGGAAGTGGACAAACATTAGTGTCAGTGAGTGAACCCTTTTTCGGGTGGGTTTTAGGGCTAAAAATTTAAAAAATGTACTTCTTGGAATTCTCCTGTGGTTTACAGCCTAAAAGCTATACGTGTAGCATATTTCAAGTTTATAGCTAATTTGGAAATGGAGAAACATTAATGTGAGTGAGTCAGCCATTTTTCGGGGGCTTTTTGGGGCTAAAAATTAAGAAAACGTGCTTTTTGGAATTTTCCTGTGGTTTACAGCCTAAAAGCTATACGTGTAGCATATTTCAAGTTTGTAGCTAATCTGGAAGTGGACAAACATTAATGCCAGTGAGTCAGCTCCTTTTCGGGGGCTTTTTAGAGCTAAAAATTTAATAAATGTACTTTTTGGAATTTTCCTAAGGTTTACAGCCTTAAAGCTATACATGTAGCATATTTCATGTTTTTAGCTAATCTGGAAGTGGACAAGCATTAATGTCAGTGAGTCAGCCGTTTTTCGGGGGCTTTTTAGGGCTAAAAATTTAAAAAATGTACTTTTTGGAATTTTCCTGTGCTTTACAGCCTAAAAGCTATACGTGTAGCATATTTCAAGTTTCTAGCTAATCTGGAAGTGAACCAACATTAATGTCAGTGAGTGAGCCCTTTTTCGGGGGCCTTTTAGGGCTAACAATTTAAAAAATGTACTTTTTGGAATTTTCCTGTAGTTCACAGCCTAATAGCTATACGTGTAGCATATTTCAAGTTTGTAGCTTATCTGGAAGTGGACAAACATTAATGTTTGTGAGTCAGCCCTTTTTCGGGGGGGTTTTATGGCTAGGAATTAGGAAAACGTGCTTTTTGGAATTTTCCTGAGGTTTACAGCCTAATAGCTATACGTGTAGCATATTTCAAGTTTCTAGCTAATCTGGAAGTGGACAAACATTAATATCAGTGAGTCAGCCGTTTTTCGGGGGCTTTTTAGGGCTAAAAATTAAAAAATGTACTTTTTGGATTCTCCTGTGGTTTACAGCCTAAAAGCTATACGTGTAGCATATTTCAAGTTTGTAGCTAATTTTGAAGTGGGCAAACATTAGTGTAAGTGAGTGAGCCCATTTTCGGGTGGTTTTTAGGGCTGAAAATTTAAAAAATGTACTTATTGGAATTTTCCTGTGGATTGCAGCCTAAATGTTATACGTGTAGCATATTTCCAGATTGTAGCTAATCTGGAAGAGGACAAACATTAATGTCAGTGAGTCAGCCCATTTTCGGTGGCTTTCTAGAGCTAAAGATTTAAAAAATGTACTTTTTGGAATTTCCCTGTAGTTTGCAGCCTAATAGCTATACGTGTAGCATATTTCAAGTTTGTAGCTAATCTGAAAGTAGACAAACATTAATGTCAGTGAGTCAGCTTTTTTTCGGGGGGTCTTTAGGGTTAAATATTAAGAGAGTATGCTTTTTGGAAATTTCCTGTGGTTTCCAGCCTGAAAGATATACGTGTAGCATATTTCAAGTTTCTAGGTAATCTGGAAGTGAACAAGCATTAATGTCAGTGAGTCAGCTTTTTTTCGGAAGGTCTTTAGGGCTAAATATTAAGAAAGTGTGCTTTTTTGAATTTTCCTGTGGTTTACAGCCTAAAAGCTATACGTGTAGCATATTTAAAGGTTCTAGCTAATCTGGAAGTGAACAAACATAAAGGTCAGGGAGTGATCCCTTTTTCGGGTGGTTTTTAGGGCTAAATATTTTTAAAATGTACTTTTTGGAATTCACCTGTGGTTTAAAGCCTAAAAGCTATAGGTGTATCATATTTCAAGTCTCTAGCTAATCTGGAAGTGGACAAACATTAATATCAGTGAGTGAGCCCTTTTTCGGGGGCTTCTTAGGGCTAAAAATATAAAAAATGTACTTTTTGGAATTTTCCTGTAGTTTACAGCCTAAAAGCTATAGGTGTAGCATATTTCAACTTAGTATCTAATTTGGAAGTGGACAAACATTAGTGTCAGTGAGTGAGACCTTTTTCGGGTTGGTTTTAGGGCTAAAAATTTAATAAATGTACTTCTTGGAATTTTCCTGTGGTTTACAGCCTAAAAGCTATACGTGTAGCATATTTCAAGTTTGTAGCTAATCTGGAAGTGGACAAACATTAATGTCAGTGGGTCAGCCCTTTTTCGGAGGCTTTTTAGGGCTAAAAATTAAAAAAATGTACTTTTTGGAATTTTCCTGAGGTTTACAACCTTAAAGCTATACGTGTAGCATATTTCAAGTTTCTAGCTAATCTGGAAGTGGACAAGCATTAGTGTCAGTGAGTCAGCCGTTTTTCAGGGGCTTTTTAGGGCTAAAAATTTAAAAAATGTACTTTTTGGAATTTTCCTGTGCTTTACAGCCTAAAGTGAACCAACATTAATGTCAGTTAGTGAGCCCTTTTTCGGGGGCCTTTTAGGGCTAAAAATTTAAAAAATGTACTTTTTGGAACTTTCCTGTAGTTCACAGCCTAAAAGCTATACGTGTAGCATATTTCAAGTTTGTAGCTTATCTGGAAGTGGACAAACATTAATGTCAGTGAGTCAGCCCTTTTTCGGGGGCTTTTTAGAGCTAAAAATTTTAAAAACGTACTCTTTGGAATTTTCCTGAGGTTTACAGTCTTAAAGCTATACTTGTAGCATATTTCATGTTTCTAGCTAATCTGGAAGTAGACAAACATTAATGTCAGTGAGTCAGCCCTTTTTCGGGGGGTCTTTAGGGTTAAATATTATGAAAGTGTGCTTTTTGGAATTTTCCTGTGGTTTCCAGCCTGAAAGCTATACGTGTAGCATATTTAAAGTTTCTAGCTAATCTGGAAGTGAAAAAACATAAATGTCAGGGAGTGAGCCCTTTTTCGAGTTGTTTTTAGGGCTAAAAAAATTTTAAAATGTACTTTTTGGAATTTCCCTGTGGTTTGCAGCCTAAAAGCTATACGTGTAGCATATTTCATGTTTGTAGCTAATCTGGAAGTTGACAAACATTAATGACAGTGAGTCAGCCCTTTTTCGGGGGCTTTTTAGGGCTAGAAATTTAAAAAATGTACTTTTTGGAATATTCCTGTAGTTTACAGCCTAAAAGCTATACGTGTAGCATATTTCAAGTTTGTAGCTAATTTGGAAGTGGACAAACATTAGTGTCAGTGAGTGAGCCCTTTTTCGGGTGGGTTTTAGGACTAAAAATTTAAAAAATGTACTTCTTGGAATTTTCCTGTGGTTTACAGCCTAAAAGCTATACGTGTAGCATATTTCAAGTTTATAGCTAATCTGGAAATGTAGAAACATTAATGCCAGTGAGTCAGCCACTTTTCGGGGGCTTTTTGGGGCTAAAAATTAATAAAACATGCTTTTTCGAATTTTCCTGTGGTTTACAGCCTAAAAGCTATACGTGTAGCATATCTCAAGTTTGTAGCTAATTTGGAAGTGGACAAACATTAATGTCAGTGGGTCAGCCCTTTTTCGGGGGCTTTTTAGGGCTAAATATTAAAAAAATGTACTTTTTGGAATTTTCCTGAGGTTTACAGCCTTAAAGCTATACGTGTAGCATATTTCAAGTTTCTAGCTAATCTGGAAGTGGACAAGCATTAGTGTCAGTGAGTTAGCCGTTTTTCAGGGGCTTTTTAGGGCTAAAAATTTAAAAAATGTACTTTTTGGAATTTTCCTGTGCTTTACAGCCTAAAAGCTATACGTGTAGCATATTTCAAGTTTCTAGGTAATCTGGAAGTGAACCAACATTAATGTCAGTTAGTGAGCCCTTTTTCGGGGGCCTTTATGCCTAAAAATTTAAAAAATGTACTTTTTGGAACTTTCCTGTAGTTCACAGCCTAAAAGCTATACGTGTAGCATATTTCAAGTTTGTAGCTTATCTGGAAGTGGACAAACATTAATGTCAGTGAGTCAGCCCATTTTCGGTGGCTTTCTAGAGCTAAAGATTTAAAAAATGTACTTTTTGGAATTTCCCTGTAGTTTGCAGCCTAATAGCTATACGTGTAGCATATTTCAAGTTTGTAGCTAATCTGGAAGAGGACAAACATTAATGTCAGTGAGTCAGCCCATTTTCGGTAGCTTTCTAGGGCTAAAGATTTAAAAAATGTACTTTTTGGAATTTTCCTGTAGTTTACAGCCTAAAAGCTATAGGTGTAGCATATTTCAAGTTTGTAGCTAATTTGGAAGTGGACAAATATTAGTGTCAGTGAGTGAGACCTTTTTCGGGTGGGTTTTAGGGCTAAAAAATTAATAAATGTACTTCTTGGAATTTTCTTGTGGTTTACAGCCTAAAAGCTATACGTGTAGCATATTTCAAGTTTATAGCTAATCTGGAAATGGAGAAACATTAATGCCAGTGAGTCAGCCATTATTCGGGGGCTTTTTGGGGCTAAAAATTAAGAAAACGTGCTTTTTCGAATTTTCCTGTGGTTTACAGCCTAAAAGCTATACGTGTAGCATATTTAAAGTTTGTAGCTAATCTGGAAGTGGACAAACATTAAAGTCAGTGAGTCAGCCCTTTTTCGGGGGCTTTTTAGGGCTAAAAATTTAAAAAATGTGCTTTTTGGAATTTTCCTGAGGTTTACAGCCTTAAAGCTATACGTGTAGCATATTTCAAGTTTCTAGCTAATCTGGAAGTGGACAAGCATTAGTGTCAGTGAGTTAGCCGTTTTTCAGGGGCTTTTTAGGGCTAAAAATTTAAAAAATGTACTTTTTGGAATTTTCCTGTGCTTTACAGCCTAAAAGCTATACGTGTAGCATATTTCAAGTTTCTAGGTAATCTGGAAGTGAACCAACATTAATGTCAGTTAGTGAGCCCTTTTTCGGGGGCCTTTATGCCTAAAAATTTAAAAAATGTACTTTTTGGAACTTTCCTGTAGTTCACAGCCTAAAAGCTATACGTGTAGCATATTTCAAGTTTGTAGCTTATCTGGAAGTGGACAAACATTAATGTCAGTGAGTCAGCCCTTTTTCGGGAGCTTTTTAGGGCTACAAATTAAAAAATGTATTTTTTTGAATTTTCCTCTAGCCTACAGCCTGAAAGCTATACGTGTAGCATATTTCACGTTTGTAGCCAATCTGGAAGTGGACAAACATTAATGTCAGTGAGTGAGAACTTTTTCGGGGGGTTTTTAGGGCTAAAAATTAAGAAAATGTGCTTTTTGGAATTTACCTGTGGTTTGCAGCCTAAAAGCTATACGTGTAGCATATTTAAAGGTTCTAGCTAATCTGGAAGTGAACAAACATAAATGTCAGGGAGTGAGCCCTTTTTCGGGTTGTTTTTAGGGCTAAAAATTTTAAAAATGTACATTTTTGAATATTCCTGTGGTTTGCAGCCTAAAAGCTATGCGTGTAGCATATTTCATGTTTGTAGCTAATCTGGAAGTTGACAAACATTAATGACAGTGAGTCAGCCCTTTTTTGGGGGCTTTTTAGGGCTAGAAATTTAAAAAATGTACTTTTTGGAATTTTCCTGTTGTTTACAGCCTAAAAGCTATACGTGTAGCATATTTCAAGTTTGTAGCTAATTTGGAAGTGGACAAACATTGGTGTCAGTGAGTGAGCCATTTTTCGGGTGGGTTTTAGGGCTAAAAATTTAAAAAATGTACTTATTGGAATTTTCCTGTGGTTTACGGCCCAAAAGCTATACGTGTAGCATATTTCAAGTTTATAGCTAATCTGGAAATGGAGAAACATTAATGTGAGTGAGTTAGCCATTTTTCGGGGGCTTTTTGGGGCTAAAAATTAAGAAAACGTGCTTTTTGGAATTTTCTTGTGGTTTACAGCCTAAAAGCTATACGTGTAGCATATTTCAAGTTTGTAGCTAATCTGGAAGTGGACAAACATTAATGTCAGTGAGTCAGCCCTTTTTCGGGGGCTTTTTAGAGCTAAAAAATTTAAAAACGTACTTTTTGGAATTTTCCTGAGGTTTACAGTCTTAAAGCTATACATGTAGCATATTTCATGTTTCTAGCTAATCTGGAAGTGGACAAGCATTAATGTCATTGAGTCAGCCGTTTTTCGGGGGCTTTTAGGGCTAAAGATTTAAAAAATGTACTTTTTGGAATTTTTCTGTGGTTTTTAGCCTAAAAGCTATACGTGTAGCATATTTCATGTTTGTAGCTAATCTGGAAGTAGACAAACATTAATGTCAGTGAGTCAGCCCTTTTTCGGGGGGTCTTTAGGGTTAAATATTATGAAAGTGTGCTTTTTGGACTTTCCCTGTGGTTTACAGCCTAAATCTATACGTGTAGCATATTTCAAGTTTCTAGCTAATCTGGAAGTGAACAAACATTAATGTCAGTGAGTCAGCCCTTTTTAGGGTGGTTTTTAGGGCTAAAAATTTTAAAAATGTACAGTTTTGAATATTCTTGTGGTTTGCAGCCAAAAAGCTATACGTGTAGCATATTTCATGTTTGTAGCTAATCTGGAAGTTGACAAACATTAATGACAGTGAGTCAGCCCTTTTTCGGGGGCTTTTTAGGGCTAGAAATTTAAAAAATGTACTTTTTGGAATTTTCCTGTAGTTTACAGCCTAAAAGCTATACGTGTAGCATATTTCAACTTTGTAGCTAATTTGGAAGTGGACAAACATTAGTGTCAGTGAGTGAGCCCTTTTTCGGGTGGGTTTTAGGGCTAAAAATTTAAAATATGTACTTCTTGGAATTTTCCTGTGGTTTACAGCCTAAAAGCTATACGTGTAGCATATTTCAAGTTTATAGCTAATTTGGAAATGGAGAAACATTAATGTGAGTGAGTCAGCTATTTTTCGGGGGCTTTTTGGGGCTAAAAATGAAGAAAACGTGCTTTTTGGAATTTTCCTGTGGTTTACAGCCTAAAAGCTATACGTGTAGCATATTTCAAGTTTATAGCTAATCTGGAAATGGAGAAACATTAATGTGAGTGAGTCAGCCATTTTTCGGGGGGTTTTTGGGGCTAAAAATTAAGAAAACGTGCTTTTTGGAATTTTCTTGTGGTTTACAGCCTAAAAGCTATACGTGTAGCATATTTCAAGTTTGTAGCTAATCTGGAAGTGGACAAACATTAATGTCAGTGAGTCAGCCCTTTTTCGGGGGCTTTTTAGAGCTAAAAAATTTAAAAACGTACTTTTTGGAATTTTCCTGAGGTTTACAGTCTTAAAGCTATACTTGTAGCATATTTCATGTTTCCAGCTAATCTGGAAGTGGACAAGCATTAATGTCATTGAGTCAGCCGTTTTTCGGGGGCTTTTAGGGCTAAAGATTTAAAAAATGTACTTTTTGGAATTATTCTGTGGTTTTTAGCCTAAAAGCTATACGTGTAGCATATTTCATGTTTGTAGCTAATCTGGAAGTAGACAAACATTAATGTCAGTGAGTCAGCCCTTTTTCGGGGGGTCTTTAGGGTTAAATATTATGAAAGTGTGCTTTTTGGAATTTTCCTGTGGTTTCCAGCCTGAAAGCTATACGTGTAGCATATTTAAAGTTTCTAGCTAATCTGGAAGTGAAAAAACATAAATGTCAGGGAGTGAGCCCTTTTTCGAGTTGTTTTTAGGGCTAAAAAAATTTTAAAATGTACTTTTTGGAATTTCCCTGTGGTTTAGAGCCTAAATCTATACGTGCAGCATATTTCAAGTTTCTAGCTAATCTGGAAGTAAACAAACATTAATGTCAGTGAGTCAGCCAATTTTCGGTGGCTTTCTAGGGCTAACGATTTAAAACATGTACTTTTTGGAATTTCCCTGTGGTTTGAAGCCTAAAAGCTATACGTGTAGCATATTTAAAGTTTCTAGCTAATCTGGAAGTGAACAAACATAAATGTCACTGAGTGAGCCCTTTTTCGAGTTGTTTTTAGGGCTAAAAAATTTTAAAATGTACTTTTTGGAATTTTCCTGAGGTTTACAGCCTAATAGCTATACGTGTAGCATATTTCAAGTTTCTAGCTAATCTGGAAGTGGACAAACATTAATATCAGTGAGTCAGCCGTTTTTCGGGGGCTTTTTAGGGCTAAAAATTAAAAAATGTACTTTTTGGATTCTCCTGTGGTTTACAGCCTAAAAGCTATACGTGTAGCATATTTCAAGTTTGTAGCTAATTTGGAAGTGGGCAAACATTAGTGTCAGTGAGTGAGCCGATTTTCGGGTGGGTTTTAGGGCTAAAAATTTAAAAAATGTACTTCTTGGAATTTTCCTCGGGATTGCAGCCTAAAAGTTATACGTGTAGCATATTTCAAGTTTATAGCTAATCTGGAAGTGAACAAACATTAATGTTAGTGAGTGAGCCTTTTTTCGGGGGCATTTTAGGGCTTAAAATTTAAAAATGTACTTTTTGGAATTTTCCTGTAGTTTACAGCCTAAAAGCTATACGTGTAGCATATTTCCAGATTGTAGCTAATCTGGAAGAGGACAAACATTAATGTCAGTGAGTCAGCCCATTTTCGGTGGCTTTCTAGAGCTAAAGATTTAAAAAATGTACTTTTTGGAATTTCTCTGTAGTTTGCAGCCTAATAGCTATACGTGTAGCATATTTCAAGTTTGTAGCTAATCTGGAAGTAGACAAACATTAAAGTCAGTGAGTCAGCTCTTTTTCGGGGGGTCTTTAGGGTTAAATATTAAGAGAGTGTGCTTTTTGGAAATTTCCTGTGGTTTCCAGCCTGAAAGCTATACGTGTAGCATATTTCAAGTTTCTAGCTAATCTGGAAGTGGACAAGCATTAATGTCAGTGAGTCAGCCCTTTTTCGGAAGGTCTTTAGGGCTAAATATTAAGAAAGTGTGCTTTTTTTAATTTTCCTGTGGTTTACAGCCTAAAAGCTATACGTGTAGCATATTTAAAGGTTCTAGCTAATCTGGAAGTGAACAAACATAAATGTCAGGGAGTGATCCCTTTTTCGGGTGGTTTTTAGGGCTAAATATTTTTAAAATGTACTTTTTGGAATTTTCCTGTGGTTTAAAGCCTAAAAGCTATAGGTGTGTCGTATTTCAAGTCTCTAGCTAATCTGGAAGTGGACAAACATTAATATCAGTGAGTGAGCCCTTTTTCGTGGGCTTCTTAGGGCTAAAAATATAAGAAATGTACTTTTTGGAATTTTCCTGTAGTTTACATCCTAAAAGCTATACGTGTAGCATATTTCAAGTTTGTAGCTAATCTGGAAGAGGACAAACATTAATGTCAGTGAGTCAGCCCATTTTCGGTAGCTTTCTAGGGCTAAAGATTTAAAAAATGTACTTTTTGGAATTTTCATTTAGTTTACAGCCTAAAATCTATAGGTGTAGTATATTTCAACTTTGTAGCTAATTTGGAAGTGGACAAACATTAGTGTCAGTGAGTGAGACCTTTTTCGGGTTGGTTTTAGGGCTAAAAATTTAATAAATGTACTTCTTGGAATTTTTCTGTGGTTTACAGCCTAAAAGCTATATGTGTAGCATATTTCAAGTTTATAGCTAATCTGGAAATGGAGAAACATTAATGCCAGTGAGTCAGCCATTTTTCGGGGGCTTTTTGGGGCTAAAAATTAAGAAAACGTGCTTTTTCGAATTTTCCTGTGGTTTACAGCCTAAAAGCTATACGTGTAGCATATTTCAAGTTTGTAGCTAATCTGGAAGTGGACAAACATTAATGTCAGTGAGTGAGCCCTTTTTCGGGGGGTTTTTAGGGCTAAAAATTAAGAAAACGTGCTTTTTGGAATTTCCCTGTGGTTTGCAGCCTAAAAGCTATACGTGTAGCATATTTAAAGGTTCTAGCTAATCTGGAAGTGAACAAACATAAATGTCAGGGAGTGAGCCCTTTTTCGGGTTGTTTTTAGGGCTAAAAAATTTTAAAATGTACTTTTTGGAATTTCCCTGTGGTTTACAGCCTAAATCTATACGTGTAGCATATTTCAAGTTTCTACCTAATCTGGAAGTGAACAAACATTAATGTCAGTGAGTCAGCCCTTTTTCGGGTGGTTTTTAGGGCTAAAAATTTTAAAAATGTACATTTTTGAATATTCCTGTGGTTTGCAGCCTAAAAGCTATACGTGTAGCATATTTCATGTTTGTAGCTAATCTGGAAGTTGACAAACATTAATGACAGTGAGTCAGCCCTTTTTTGGGGGCTTTTTAGGGCTAGAAATTTAAAAAATGTACTTTTTGGAATTTTCCTGTAGTTTACAGCCTAAAAGCTATACGTGTAGCATATTTCAAGTTTGTAGATAATTTGGAAGTGGACAAACATTAGTGTCAGTGAGTGAGCCCTTTTTCGGGTGGGTTTTAGGGCTAAAAATTTAAAAATGTACTTATTGGAATTTTCCTGTGGTTTACGGCCAAAAAGCTATACGTGTAGCATATTTCATGTTTCTAGCTAATCTGGAAGTGGACAAGCATTAATGTCAGTGAGTCAGCCGTTTTTCGGGGGCTTTTTAGGGCTAAAAATATTAAAAATGTACTTTTTGGAATTTTCCTGTGCTTTACAGCCTAATAGTTATACGTGTAGCATATTGTAAGTTTCTAGCTAATCTGGAAGTGAACCAACATGAATGTCAGTGAGTGAGCCATTTTTCGGGGGCCTTTTAGGGCTAACAATTTAAAAAATGCACTTTTTGGAATTTTCCTTTAGTTCACAGCCTAAAAGCTATACGTGTAGCATATTTCAAGTTTGTAGCTTATCTGGAAGTGGACAAACATTAATGTCAGTGAGTCAGCCCTTTTTCGGGGGTGTTTTATGGCTAAGAATTAGGAAAACGTCCTTTTGGGAATTTTCCTGAGGTTTACAGCCTAATAGCTATACGTGTAGCATATTTCAAGTTTCTAGCTAATCTGGAAGAGGACAAACATTAATATCAGTGAGTCAGCCCTTTTTCGGGAGCTTTTTAGGGCTACAAATTAAAAAATGTATTTTTTGGAATTTTCCTCTAGCTTACAGCCTAAAAGCTATACGTGTAGCATATTTAAAGTTTCTAGCTAATCTGGAAGTGAACAAACATAAATGTCATGGAGTGAGCCCTTTTTCGGGTTGTTTTTAGGGCTAAAAAATTTTAAAATGTACTTTTTGGAATTTTCCTGAGGTTTACAGCCTAAAAGCTATACGTGTAGAATATTTCAAGTTTCTAGCTAATCTGGAAGTGGACAAGCATTAATGTCATTGAGTCAGCCGTTTTTCGGGGGCTTTTTAGGGCTAAAAATTTAAAAAATGTACTTTTTGGAATTTTCCTGTAGTTCACAGCCTAAAAGCTATACGTGTATCATATTTCAAGTTTGTAGCTCATCTGGAAGTGGACAAACATTAATGTCAGTGAGTCAGCCCTTTTTCGGGAGCTTTTTAGGGCTACAAATTTAAAAATGTATTTTTTGGAATTTTCCTCTAGCCTACAGCCTGAAAGCTATACGTGTAGCATATTTCACGTTTGTAGCTAATCTGGAAGTGGACAAACATTAATGTCAGTGAGTGAGCCCTTTTTCGGGGGGTTTTTAGGGCTAAAAATTAAGAAAATGTGCTTTTTGGAATTTTCCTGTGGTTTACAGACTAAAAGCTATACGTGTAGCATAGTTCAAGTTTCTAGCTAATCTGGAAGTGGACTAACATTAATGTCAGTGAGTGAGCCCTTTTTCGGGGTTTTTTTTGGGCTAAAAATTTAAAACACGTACATTTTGCTATTTTCCTGTGGTTTACTCCCTAAAAGCTATACGTGTAGCATATTTCAAGGTTGTAGCTAATCTGGAAGAGGACAAACATTAATGTCAGTGAGTCAGCCCATTTTCGGTGGCTTTCTAGAGCTAAAGATTTAAAAAATGTACTTTTTGGAATTTCCCTGTGGTTTGCAGCCTAAAACCTATACGTGTAGCATATTTCAAGTTTGTAGCTAATCTGGAAATGGAGAAACATTAATGTCAGTGAGTCAGACATTTTTCGGGGGATCTTTAGGGTTAAATATTAAGAAAGTGTGCTTTTTGGAATGTTCCTGTGGTTTCCAGCCTGAAACTATACGTGTAGCATATTTCAAGTTTCTAGCTAATCTGGAAGTGGACAAACATTAATGTCAGTGAGTCAGCACTTTTTCGGAAGGTCTTTAGGGCTAAATATTAAGAAAGTGTGCTTTTTGGAATTTTCCTGTGGTTTGCAGCCTAAAAGTTATACGTGTAGCATATTTCAAGTCTCTAGCTAATCTGGAAGTGGACAAACATTAATATCAGTGAGTGAGCCCTTTTTCGGGGGCTTCTTAGGGCTAAAAATATAAAAAAATGTACTTATTGGAATTTTCCTGTAGTGTACAGCCTAAAAGCTATACATGTAGCATATTTCAAGTTTGTAGCTAATCTGGAAGAGGACAAACATTAATGTCAGTGAGTCAAACCATTTTCGGTGGCGTTCTAGGGCTAAAGATTTAAAAAATGTACTTTTTGGAATTTCCCTATGGTTTGCAGCCTAAAAGCTATACGTGTAGCATATTTAAAGTTTCTAGCTAATCTGGAAATGGAGAAACATTAATGTCAGTGAGTCAGACATTTTTCGGGGGCTTTTTGGGGCTAAAAATTAAGAAAACGTGCTTTTTGGAATTTTCCTGTGGTTTACAGCCTAAAAGCTATACGTGTAGCATATTTCAAGTTTGTAGCTAATCTGGAAGTGGACAAACATTAGTGTCAGTGAGTGAGACCTTTTTCGGGTTGGTTTTAGGGCTAAAAATTTAATAAATGTACTTCTTGGAATTTTTCTGTGGTTTACAGCCTAAAAGCTATATGTGTAGCATATTTCAAGTTTATAGCTAATCTGGAAATGGAGAAACATTAATGCCAGTGAGTCAGCCATTTTTCGGGGGCTTTTTGGGGCTAAAAATTAAGAAAACGTGCTTTTTCGAATTTTCCTGTGGTTTACAGCCTAAAAGCTATACGTGTAGCATATTTCAAGTTTGTAGCTAATCTGGAAGTGGACAAACATTAATGTCAGTGAGTGAGCCCTTTTTCGGGGGGTTTTTAGGGCTAAAAATTAAGAAAATGTGGTTTTTGGAATTTCCCTGTGGTTTGCAGCCTAAAAGCTATACGTGTAGCATATTTAAAGGTTCTAGCTAATCTGGAAGTGAACAAACATAAATGTCAGTGAGTCAGCCCTTTTTCGGGTGGTTTTTAGGGCTAAAAATTTTAAAAATGTACATTTTTGAATATTCCTGTGGTTTGCAGCCTAAAAGCTATACGTGTAGCATATTTCATGTTTGTAGCTAATCTGGAAGTTGACAAACATTAATGACAGTGAGTCAGCCCTTTTTTGGGGGCTTTTTAGGGCTAGAAATTTAAAAAATATACTTTTTGGAATTTTCCTGTAGTTTACAGCCTAAAAGCTATACGTGTAGCATATTTCAAGTTTGTAGATAATTTGGAAGTGGACAAACATTAGTGTCAGTGAGTGAGCCCTTTTTCGGGTGGGTTTTAGGGCTAAAAATTTAAAAATGTACTTATTGGAATTTTCCTGTGGTTTACGGCCAAAAAGCTATACGTGTAGCATATTTCATGTTTCTAGATAATCTGGAAGTGGACAAGCATTAATGTCAGTGAGTCAGGTGTTTTTCGGGGGCTTTTTAGGGCTAAAAATATTAAAAATGTACTTTTTGGAATTTTCCTGTGCTTTACAGCCTAATAGTTATACGTGTAGCATATTGTAAGTTTCTAGCTAATCTGGAAGTGAACCAACATGAATGTCAGTGAGTGAGCCATTTTTCGGGGGCCTTTTAGGGCTAACAATTTAAAAAATGCACTTTTTGGAATTTTCCTTTAGTTCACAGCCTAAAAGCTATACGTGTAGCATATTTCAAGTTTGTAGCTTATCTGGAAGTGGACAAACATTAATGTCAGTGAGTCAGCCCTTTTTCGGGGGTGTTTTATGGCTAAGAATTAGGAAAACGTCCTTTTGGGAATTTTCCTGAGGTTTACAGCCTAATAGCTATACGTGTAGCATATTTCAAGTTTCTAGCTAATCTGGAAGAGGACAAACATTAATATCAGTGAGTCAGCCGTTTTTCGGGGGCTTTTTAGGGCTAAAAATTAAAAAATGTACTTTTTTGGATTCTCCTGTGGTTTACAGCCTAAAAGCTATACGTGTAGCATATTTCAAGTTTGTAGCTAATTTGGAAGTGGGCAAACATTAGTGTCAGTGAGTGAGCCTTTTTTCGGGTAGGTTTTAGGGCTAAAAATTAAAAAAATGTACTTCTTGGAATTTTCCTGTGGTTTGCAGCCTAAAAGCTATACGTGTAGCATATTTCAAGTTTATAGCTAATCTGGAAGTGAACAAACATTAAAGTTAGTGAGTGAGCCCTTTTTCGGGGGCATTTTAGGGCTTAAAATTTAAAAATGTACTTTTTGGAATTTACCTGTAGTTTACAGCCTAAAAGCTATACTTGTAGCATATTTAGGTTTGTAGCTAATCTGGAAGAGAACAAACATTAATGTCAGTGAGTCAGTCCTTTTTCGGGAGCTTTTTAGGGCTACAAATTAAAAAATGTATTTTTTGGAATTTTCCTCTAGCTTACAGCCTAAAAGCTATACGTGTAGCATATTTAAAGTTTCTAGCTAATCTGGAAGTGAACAAACATAAATGTCATGGAGTGAGCCCTTTTTCGGGTTGTTTTTAGGGCTAAAAAATTTTAAAATGTACTTTTTGGAATTTTCCTGAGGTTTACAGCCTAAAAGCTATACGTGTAGAATATTTCAAGTTTCTAGCTAATCTGGAAGTGGACAAGCATTAATGTCATTGAGTCAGCCGTTTTTCGGGGGCTTTTTAGGGCTAAAAATTTAAAAAATGTACTTTTTGGAATTTTCCTGTAGTTCACAGCCTAAAAGCTATACGTGTATCATATTTCAAGTTTGTAGCTCATCTGGAAGTGGACAAACATTAATGTCAGTGAGTCAGCCCTTTTTCGGGAGCTTTTTAGGGCTACAAATTTAAAAATGTATTTTTTGGAATTTTCCTCTAGCCTACAGCCTGAAAGCTATACGTGTAGCATATTTCACGTTTGTAGCTAATCTGGAAGTGGACAAACATTAATGTCAGTGAGTGAGCCCTTTTTCGGGGGGTTTTTAGGGCTAAAAATTAAGAAAATGTGCTTTTTGGAATTTTCCTGTGGTTTACAGACTAAAAGCTATACGTGTAGCATAGTTCAAGTTTCTAGCTAATCTGGAAGTGGACTAACATTAATGTCAGTGAGTGAGCCCTTTTTCGGGGTTTTTTTTGGGCTAAAAATTTAAAACACGTACATTTTGCTATTTTCCTGTGGTTTACTCCCTAAAAGCTATACGTGTAGCATATTTCAAGGTTGTAGCTAATCTGGAAGAGGACAAACATTAATGTCAGTGAGTCAGCCCATTTTCGGTGGCATTCTAGAGCTAAAGATTTAAAAAATGTACTTTTTGGAATTTCCCTGTGGTTTGCAGCCTAAAACCTATACGTGTAGCATAATTCAAGTTTGTAGCTAATCTGGAAATGGAGAAACATTAATGTCAGTGAGTCAGACATTTTTCGGGGGATCTTTAGGGTTAAATATTAAGAAAGTGTGCTTTTTGGAATGTTCCTGTGGTTTCCAGCCTGAAACTATACGTGTAGCATATTTCAAGTTTCTAGCTAATCTGGAAGTGGACAAACATTAATGTCAGTGAGTCAGCACTTTTTCGGAAGGTCTTTAGGGCTAAATATTAAGAAAGTGTGCTTTTTGGAATTTTCCTGTGGTTTACAGCCTAAAAGTTATACGTGTAGCATATTTCAAGTCTCTAGCTAATCTGGAAGTGGACAAACATTAATATCAGTGAGTGAGCCCTTTTTCGGGGGCTTCTTAGGGCTAAAAATATAAAAAAATGTACTTTTTGGAATTTTCCTGTAGTTTACAGCCTAAAAGCTATACATGTAGCATATTTCAAGTTTGTAGCTAATCTGGAAGAGGACAAACATTAATGTCAGTGAGTCAAACCATTTTCGGTGGCGTTCTAGGGCTAAAGATTTAAAAAATGTACTTTTTGGAATTTCCCTATGGTTTGCAGCCTAAAAGCTATACGTGTAGCATATTTAAAGTTTCTAGCTAATCTGGAAATGGAGAAACATTAATGTCAGTGAGTCAGACATTTTTCGGGGGCTTTTTGGGGCTAAAAATTAAGAAAACGTGCTTTTTGGAATTTTCCTGTGGTTTACAGCCTAAAAGCTATACGTGTAGCATATTTCAAGTTTGTAGCTAATCTGGAAGTGGACAAACATTAATGTCAGTGAGTCAGCCCTTTTTCGGGGGCTTTTTATGGCTAAAAATTTAAAAAATGTACTTTTTGGAATTTTCCTGAGGTTTACAGCCTAAAAGCTATACGTGTAGCATATTTCAAGTTTCTAGCTAATCTGCAAGTGGACAAGCATTAATGTCAATGAGTCAGCCGTTTTTCGGGGGCTTTTTAGGGCTAAAAATTTGAATAATGTACTTTTTGGAATTTTCCTGTAGTTTACAGCCTAAAAGCTATACGTGTAGCATATTTCAAGTTTCTAGCTAATCTGGAAGTGAACAAACATTAATGTCAGTGAGTGAGCCCTTTTTCGGGTGGGTTTTAGGGCTAAAAATTTAAAAATGTACTTATTGGAATTTTCCTGTGGTTTACGGCCAAAAAGCTATACGTGTAGCATATTTCATGTTTCTAGCTAATCTGGAAGTGGACAAGCATTAATGTCAGTGAGTCAGGTGTTTTTCGGGGGCTTTTTAGGGCTAAAAATATTAAAAATGTACTTTTTGGAATTTTCCTGTGCTTTACAGCCTAATAGTTATACGTGTAGCATATTGTAAGTTTCTAGCTAATCTGGAAGTGAACCAACATGAATGTCAGTGAGTGAGCCATTTTTCGGGGGCCTTTTAGGGCTAACAATTTAAAAAATGCACTTTTTGGAATTTTCCTTTAGTTCACAGCCTAAAAGCTATACGTGTAGCATATTTCAAGTTTGTAGCTTATCTGGAAGTGGACAAACATTAATGTCAGTGAGTCAGCCCTTTTTCGGGGGTGTTTTATGGCTAAGAATTAGGAAAACGTCCTTTTGGGAATTTTCCTGAGGTTTACAGCCTAATAGCTATACGTGTAGCATATTTCAAGTTTCTAGCTAATCTGGAAGAGGACAAACATTAATATCAGTGAGTCAGCCGTTTTTCGGGGGCTTTTTAGGGCTAAAAATTAAAAAATGTACTTTTTTGGATTCTCCTGTGGTTTACAGCCTAAAAGCTATACGTGTAGCATATTTCAAGTTTGTAGCTAATTTGGAAGTGGGCAAACATTAGTGTCAGTGAGTGAGCCTTTTTTCGGGTAGGTTTTAGGGCTAAAAATTAAAAAAATGTACTTCTTGGAATTTTCCTGTGGTTTGCAGCCTAAAAGCTATACGTGTAGCATATTTCAAGTTTATAGCTAATCTGGAAGTGAACAAACATTAAAGTTAGTGAGTGAGCCCTTTTTCGGGGGCATTTTAGGGCTTAAAATTTAAAAATGTACTTTTTGGAATTTACCTGTAGTTTACAGCCTAAAAGCTATACTTGTAGCATATTTAGGTTTGTAGCTAATCTGGAAGAGAACAAACATTAATGTCAGTGAGTCAGTCCTTTTTCGGGAGCTTTTTAGGGCTACAAATTAAAAAATGTATTTTTTGGAATTTTCCTCTAGCTTACAGCCTAAAAGCTATACGTGTAGCATATTTAAAGTTTCTAGCTAATCTGGAAGTGAACAAACATAAATGTCATGGAGTGAGCCCTTTTTCGGGTTGTTTTTAGGGCTAAAAAATTTTAAAATGTACTTTTTGGAATTTTCCTGAGGTTTACAGCCTAAAAGCTATACGTGTAGAATATTTCAAGTTTCTAGCTAATCTGGAAGTGGACAAGCATTAATGTCATTGAGTCAGCCGTTTTTCGGGGGCTTTTTAGGGCTAAAAATTTAAAAAATGTACTTTTTGGAATTTTCCTGTAGTTCACAGCCTAAAAGCTATACGTGTATCATATTTCAAGTTTGTAGCTCATCTGGAAGTGGACAAACATTAATGTCAGTGAGTCAGCCCTTTTTCGGGAGCTTTTTAGGGCTACAAATTTAAAAATGTATTTTTTGGAATTTTCCTCTAGCCTACAGCCTGAAAGCTATACGTGTAGCATATTTCACGTTTGTAGCTAATCTGGAAGTGGACAAACATTAATGTCAGTGAGTGAGCCCTTTTTCGGGGGGTTTTTAGGGCTAAAAATTAAGAAAATGTGCTTTTTGGAATTTTCCTGTGGTTTACAGACTAAAAGCTATACGTGTAGCATAGTTCAAGTTTCTAGCTAATCTGGAAGTGGACTAACATTAATGTCAGTGAGTGAGCCCTTTTTCGGGGTTTTTTTTGGGCTAAAAATTTAAAACACGTACATTTTGCTATTTTCCTGTGGTTTACTCCCTAAAAGCTATACGTGTAGCATATTTCAAGGTTGTAGCTAATCTGGAAGAGGACAAACATTAATGTCAGTGAGTCAGCCCATTTTCGGTGGCATTCTAGAGCTAAAGATTTAAAAAATGTACTTTTTGGAATTTCCCTGTGGTTTGCAGCCTAAAACCTATACGTGTAGCATAATTCAAGTTTGTAGCTAATCTGGAAATGGAGAAACATTAATGTCAGTGAGTCAGACATTTTTCGGGGGATCTTTAGGGTTAAATATTAAGAAAGTGTGCTTTTTGGAATGTTCCTGTGGTTTCCAGCCTGAAACTATACGTGTAGCATATTTCAAGTTTCTAGCTAATCTGGAAGTGGACAAACATTAATGTCAGTGAGTCAGCACTTTTTCGGAAGGTCTTTAGGGCTAAATATTAAGAAAGTGTGCTTTTTGGAATTTTCCTGTGGTTTACAGCCTAAAAGTTATACGTGTAGCATATTTCAAGTCTCTAGCTAATCTGGAAGTGGACAAACATTAATATCAGTGAGTGAGCCCTTTTTCGGGGGCTTCTTAGGGCTAAAAATATAAAAAAATGTACTTTTTGGAATTTTCCTGTAGTTTACAGCCTAAAAGCTATACATGTAGCATATTTCAAGTTTGTAGCTAATCTGGAAGAGGACAAACATTAATGTCAGTGAGTCAAACCATTTTCGGTGGCGTTCTAGGGCTAAAGATTTAAAAAATGTACTTTTTGGAATTTCCCTATGGTTTGCAGCCTAAAAGCTATACGTGTAGCATATTTAAAGTTTCTAGCTAATCTGGAAATGGAGAAACATTAATGTCAGTGAGTCAGACATTTTTCGGGGGCTTTTTGGGGCTAAAAATTAAGAAAACGTGCTTTTTGGAATTTTCCTGTGGTTTACAGCCTAAAAGCTATACGTGTAGCATATTTCAAGTTTGTAGCTAATCTGGAAGTGGACAAACATTAATGTCAGTGAGTCAGCCCTTTTTCGGGGGCTTTTTATGGCTAAAAATTTAAAAAATGTACTTTTTGGAATTTTCCTGAGGTTTACAGCCTAAAAGCTATACGTGTAGCATATTTCAAGTTTCTAGCTAATCTGCAAGTGGACAAGCATTAATGTCAATGAGTCAGCCGTTTTTCGGGGGCTTTTTAGGGCTAAAAATTTGAATAATGTACTTTTTGGAATTTTCCTGTAGTTTACAGCCTAAAAGCTATACGTGTAGCATATTTCAAGTTTCTAGCTAATCTGGAAGTGAACAAACATTAATGTCAGTGAGTGAGCCCTTTTTCGGGGGCCTTTTAGGGCTAAAAATATAAAAATGTGCTTTTTGGAATTTTCCTTTAGTTTACAGCTTAAAAGCTATACGTGTAGCATATTTCAAGTTTGTAGCTTATCTGGAAGTCGACAAAGATTTATGTCAGTGAGACAGCCCTTTTTCGGGGGCTTTTTAGGGATAAATATTTAAAAAATGTACATTTTGGAATTTTCCGAGTAGTTTACAGCCTGAAAGCTATACGTGTAGCATATTTCACGTTTGTAGCTAATCTGGAAGTGGACAAACATTAATGTCAGTGAGTGAGCCCTTTTTCGGGGGGTTTTTAGGGCTAAAAATTAAGAAAATGTGCTTTTTGGAATTTTCCTGTGGTTTACAGACTAAAAGCTATACGTGTAGCATAGTTCAAGTTTCTAGCTAATCTGGAAGTGGACTAACATTAATGTCAGTGAGTGAGCCCTTTTTCGGGTTTTTTTTTGGGCTAAAAATTTAAAACACGTACATTTTGCTATTTTCCTGTGGTTTACTCCCTAAAAGCTATACGTGTAGCATATTTCAAGTTTGTAGCTAATCTGGAAGAGGACAAACATTAATGTCAGTGAGTCAGCCCATTTTCGGTGGCTTTCTAGAGCTAAAGATTTAAAAAATGTACTTTTTGGAATTTCCCTGTGGTTTGCAGCCTAAAACCTATACGTGTAGCATATTTCAAGTTTGTAGCTAATCTGGAAGTAGACAAACATTAATGTCAGTGAGTCAGCCATTTTTTGGGGGGTCTTTTGGGTTAAATATTAAGAAAGTGTGCTTTTTGGAATGTTCCTGTGGTTTCCAGCCTGAAAGCTATACGTGTAGCATATTTCAAGTTTCTAGCTAATCTGGAAGTGGACAAACATTAATGTCAGTGAGTCAGCACTTTTTCGGAAGGTCTTTAGGGCTAAATATTAAGAAAGTGTGCTTTTTGGAATTTTCCTGTGGTTTACAGCCTAAAAGTTATACGTGTAGCATATTTCAAGTCTCTACCTAATCTGGAAGTGGACAAACATTAATATCAGTGAGTGAGCCCTTTTTCGGGGGCTTCTTAGGGCTAAAAATATAAAAAATGTACTTTTTGGAATTTTCCTGTAGTTTACAGCCTAAAAGCTATACGTGTAGCATATTTCAAGTTTCTAGCTAATCTGGAAGTGAACAAACATTAATGTCAGTGAGTGAGCCCTTTTTCGGGGGCCTTTTAGGGCTAAAAATATAAAAATGTGCTTTTTGGAATTTTCGTTTAGTTTACAGCCTAAAAGCTATAAGTGTAGCATATTTCAAGTTTGTAGCTTATCTGGAAGTCGACAAACATTTATGTCAGTGAGACAGCCCTTTTTCGGGGGCTTTTTAGGGCTAAAAATTTAAAAAATGTACATTTTGGAATTTTCCGAGTAGTTTACAGCCTGAAAGCTATACGTGTAGCATATTTCAAGTTTGTAGCTAATCTGGAACAAGACAAACATTAATGTCAGTGAGTCAGCCCATTTTCGGTGGCTTTCTAGGGCTAACGATTTAAAACATGTACTTTTTGGAATTTCCCGGTGGTTTGAAGCCTAAAAGCTACACGTGTAGCATATTTAAAGTTTCTATCTAATCTGGAAGTGAACAAACATAAATGTCAGGGAGTGAGCCCTTTTTCGGGTTGTTTTTAGGGTTAAAAAATTTTAAAATGTACTTTTAGGAATTTTCCTGAGGTTTACAGCCTAAAAGCTATACGTGTAGCATATTTCAAGTTTATAGCTAATTTGTAAATGGAGAAACATTAATGTTTGTGAGTCAGCCCTTTTTCGGGGGGGGGGGTTTATGGCTAAGAATTAGGAAAACGTACTTTTTGGAATTTTCCTGAGGTTTACAGCCTAATAGCTATACGTGTAGCATATTTCAAGTTTCTAGCTAATCTGGAAGTGAACAAACATTAATGTTAGTGAGTGAGCCTTTTTTCGGGGGCATTTTAGGGCTTAAAATTTAAAAATGTACTTTTTGGAATTTTCCTGTAGTTTACAGCCTAAACGCTATACGTGTAGCATATTTCCAGATTGTAGCTAATCTGGAAGAGGACAAACATTAATGTCAGTGAGTCAGCCCATTTTCGGTGGCTTTCTAGAGCTAAAGATTTAAAAAACGTACTTTTTGGAATTTCCCTGTAGTTTGCAGCCTAATAGCTATACGTGTAGCATATTTCAAGTTTGTAGCTAATCTGGAAGTAGACAAGCATTAATGTCAGTGAGTCAGCCCTTTTTCGGAAGGTCTTTAGGGCTAAATATTAAGAAAGTTTGCTTTTTGGAAATTTCCTGTGGTTTCCAGCCTGAAAGCTATACGTGTAGCATATTTCAAGTTTCTAGCTAATCTGGAAGTGGACAAGCATTAATGTCAGTGAGTCAGCCCTTTTTCGGAAGGTCTTTAGGGCTAAATATTAAGAAAGTTTGCTTTTTTGAATTTTCCTGTGGTTTACAGCCTAAAAGCTATACGTGTAGCATATTTAAAGGTTCTAGCTAATCTGGAAGTGAACAAACATAAATGTCAGGGAGTGATCCCTTTTTCGGGTGGTTTTTAGGGCTAAAAATTTTTAAAATGTACTTTTTGGAATTTTCCTGTGTTTTAAAGCCTAAAAGCTATAGGTGTATCATATTTCAAGTCTCTAGCTAATCTGGAAGTGGACAAACATTAATATCAGTGAGTGAGCCCTTTTTCGTGGGCTTCTTAGGGCTAAAAATATAAGAAATGTACTTTTTGGAATTTTCCTGTAGTTTACATCCTAAAAGCTATACGTGTAGCATATTTCAAGTTTGTAGCTAATTTGGAAGTGGACAAATATTAGTGTCAGTGAGTGAGACCTTTTTCGGGTGGGTTTTAGGGCTAAAAAATTAATAAATGTACTTCTTGGAATTTTCTTGTGGTTTACAGCCTAAAAGCTATACGTGTAGCATATTTCAAGTTTATAGCTAATCTGGAAATGGAGAAACATTAATGCCAGTGAGTCAGCCATTATTCGGGGGCTTTTTGGGGCTAAAAATTAAGAAAACGTGCTTTTTCGAATTTTCCTGTGGTTTACAGCCTAAAAGCTATACGTGTAGCATATTTAAAGTTTGTAGCTAATCTGGAAGTGGACAAACATTAAAGTCAGTGAGTCAGCCCTTTTTCGGGGGCTTTTTAGGGCTAAAAATTTAAAAAATGTGCTTTTTGGAATTTTCCTGAGGTTTACAGCCTTAAAGCTATACGTGTAGCATATTTCAAGTTTCTAGCTAATCTGGAAGTGGACAAGCATTAGTGTCAGTGAGTCAGCCGTTTTTCAGGGGCTTTTTAGGGCTAAAAATTTAAAAAATGTACTTTTTTGGAATTTTCCTGTGCTTTACAGCCTAAAAGCTATACGTGTAGCATATTTCAAGTTTTTAGCTAATCTGGAAGTGGACAAACATTAATGTCAGTGAGTCAGCCCTTTTTCGGGGGTGTTTTATGGCTAAGAATTAGGAAAACGTCCTTTTGGGAATTTTCCTGAGGTTTACAGCCTAATAGCTATACGTGTAGCATATTTCAAGTTTCTAGCTAATCTGGAAGAGGACAAACATTAATATCAGTGAGTCAGCCCTTTTTCGGGAGCTTTTTAGGGCTACAAATTAAAAAATGTATTTTTTGGAATTTTCCTCTAGCTTACAGCCTAAAAGCTATACGTGTAGCATATTTAAAGTTTCTAGCTAATCTGGAAGTGAACAAACATAAATGTCATGGAGTGAGCCCTTTTTCGGGTTGTTTTTAGGGCTAAAAAATTTTAAAATGTACTTTTTGGAATTTTCCTGAGGTTTACAGCCTAAAAGCTATACGTGTAGAATATTTCAAGTTTCTAGCTAATCTGGAAGTGGACAAGCATTAATGTCATTGAGTCAGCCGTTTTTCGGGGGCTTTTTAGGGCTAAAAATTTAAAAAATGTACTTTTTGGAATTTTCCTGTAGTTCACAGCCTAAAAGCTATACGTGTATCATATTTCAAGTTTGTAGCTCATCTGGAAGTGGACAAACATTAATGTCAGTGAGTCAGCCCTTTTTCGGGAGCTTTTTAGGGCTACAAATTTAAAAATGTATTTTTTGGAATTTTCCTCTAGCCTACAGCCTGAAAGCTATACGTGTAGCATATTTCACGTTTGTAGCTAATCTGGAAGTGGACAAACATTAATGTCAGTGAGTGAGCCCTTTTTCGGGGGGTTTTTAGGGCTAAAAATTAAGAAAATGTGCTTTTTGGAATTTTCCTGTGGTTTACAGACTAAAAGCTATACGTGTAGCATAGTTCAAGTTTCTAGCTAATCTGGAAGTGGACTAACATTAATGTCAGTGAGTGAGCCCTTTTTCGGGGTTTTTTTTGGGCTAAAAATTTAAAACACGTACATTTTGCTATTTTCCTATGGTTTACTCCCTAAAAGCTATACGTGTAGCATATTTCAAGGTTGTAGCTAATCTGGAAGAGGACAAACATTAATGTCAGTGAGTCAGCCCATTTTCGGTGGCTTTCTAGAGCTAAAGATTTAAAAAATGTAATTTTTGGAATTTCCCTGTGGTTTGCAGCCTAAAACCTATACGTGTAGCATATTTCAAGTTTGTAGCTAATCTGGAAATGGAGAAACATTAATGTCAGTGAGTCAGACATTTTTCGGGGGATCTTTAGGGTTAAATATTAAGAAAGTGTGCTTTTTGGAATGTTCCTGTGGTTTCCAGCCTGAAACTATACGTGTAGCATATTTCAAGTTTCTAGCTAATCTGGAAGTGGACAAACATTAATGTCAGTGAGTCAGCACTTTTTCGGAAGGTCTTTAGGGCTAAATATTAAGAAAGTGTGCTTTTTGGAATTTTCCTGTGGTTTGCAGCCTAAAAGTTATACGTGTAGCATATTTCAAGTCTCTAGCTAATCTGGAAGTGGACAAACATTAATATCAGTGAGTGAGCCCTTTTTCGGGGGCTTCTTAGGGCTAAAAATATAAAAAAATGTACTTTTTGGAATTTTCCTGTAGTTTACAGCCTAAAAGCTATACATGTAGCATATTTCAAGTTTGTAGCTAATCTGGAAGAGGACAAACATTAATGTCAGTGAGTCAAACCATTTTCGGTGGCGTTCTAGGGCTAAAGATTTAAAAAATGTACTTTTTGGAATTTCCCTATGGTTTGCAGCCTAAAAGCTATACGTGTAGCATATTTAAAGTTTCTAGCTAATCTGGAAATGGAGAAACATTAATGTCAGTGAGTCAGACATTTTTCGGGGGCTTTTTGGGGCTAAAAATTAAGAAAACGTGCTTTTTGGAATTTTCCTGTGGTTTACAGCCTAAAAGCTATACGTGTAGCATATTTCAAGTTTGTAGCTAATCTGGAAGTGGACAAACATTAATGTCAGTGAGTCAGCCCTTTTTCGGGGGCTTTTTATGGCTAAAAATTTAAAAAATGTACTTTTTGGAATTTTCCTGAGGTTTACAGCCTAAAAGCTATATGTGTAGCATATTTCAAGTTTATAGCTAATCTGCAAGTGGACAAGCATTAATGTCAATGAGTCAGCCGTTTTTCGGGGGCTTTTTAGGGCTAAAAATTTAAATAATGTACTTTTTGGAATTTTCCTGTAGTTTACAGCCTAAAAGCTATACGTGTAGCATATTTCAAGTTTCTAGCTAATCTGGAAGTGAACAAACATTAATGTCAGTGAGTGAGCCCTTTTTCGGGGGCCTTTTAGGGCTAAAAATATAAAAATGTGCTTTTTGGAATTTTCCTTTAGTTTACAGCTTAAAAGCTATACGTGTAGCATATTTCAAGTTTGTAGCTTATCTGGAAGTCGACAAAGATTTATGTCAGTGAGACAGCCCTTTTTCGGGGGCTTTTTAGGGATAAATATTTAAAAAATGTACATTTTGGAATTTTCCGAGTAGTTTACAGCCTGAAAGCTATACGTGTAGCATATTTCACGTTTGTAGCTAATCTGGAAGTGGACAAACATTAATGTCAGTGAGTGAGCCCTTTTTCGGGGGGTTTTTAGGGCTAAAAATTAAGAAAATGTGCTTTTTGGAATTTTCCTGTGGTTTACAGACTAAAAGCTATACGTGTAGCATAGTTCAAGTTTCTAGCTAATCTGGAAGTGGACTAACATTAATGTCAGTGAGTGAGCCCTTTTTCGGGTTTTTTTTTGGGGCTAAAAATTTAAAACACGTACATTTTGCTATTTTCCTGTGGTTTACTCCCTAAAAGCTATACGTGTAGCATATTTCAAGTTTGTAGCTAATCTGGAAGAGGACAAACATTAATGTCAGTGAGTCAGCCCATTTTCGGTGGCTTTCTAGAGCTAAAGATTTAAAAAATGTACTTTTTGGAATTTCCCTGTGGTTTGCAGCCTAAAACCTATACGTGTAGCATATTTCAAGTTTGTAGCTAATCTGGAAGTAGACAAACATTAATGTCAGTGAGTCAGCCATTTTTTGGGGGGTCTTTAGGGTTAAATATTAAGAAAGTGTGCTTTTTGGAATGTTCCTGTGGTTTCCAGCCTGAAAGCTATACGTGTAGCATATTTCAAGTTTCTAGCTAATCTGGAAGTGGACAAACATTAATATCAGAGAGTCAGGCGTTTTTCGGGGGCTTTTTAGGGCTAAAAATTAAAAAACGTACTTTTTTGATTCTCCTGTGGTTTACAGCCTAAAAGCTATACGTGTAGCATATTTCAAGTTTGTAGCTAATTTGGAAGTGGGCAAACATTAGTGTCAGTGAGTGAGCCCATTTTCGGGTGGGTTTTGTCTAAAAATTTAAAAAATGTACTTCTTGGAATTTTCCTCTGGATTGCAGCCTAAAAGTTATACGTGTAGCATATTTCAAGTTTATAGCTAATCTGGAAGTGAACAAACATTAATGTTAGTGAGTGAGCCTTTTTTCGGGGGCATTTTAGGGCTTAAAATTTAAAAATGTACTTTTTGGAATTTTCCTGTAGTTTACAGCCTAAACGCTATACGTGTAGCATATTTCCAGATTGTAGCTAATCTGGAAGAGGACAAACATTCATGTCAGTGAGTCAGCCCATTTTCGGTGGCTTTCTAGAGCTAAAGATTTAAAAAACGTACTTTTTGGAATTTCCCTGTAGTTTGCAGCCTAATAGCTATACGTGTAGCATATTTCAAGTTTGTAGCTAATCTGGATGTAGACAAGCATTAATGTCAGTGAGTCAGCCCTTTTTCGGAAGGTCTTTAGGGCTAAATATTAAGAAAGTTTGCTTTTTGGAAATTTCCTGTGGTTTCCAGCCTGAAAGCTATACGTGTAGCATATTTCAAGTTTCTAGCTAATCTGGAAGTGGACAAGCATTAATGTCAGTGAGTCAGCCCTTTTTCGGAAGGTCTTTAGGGCTAAATATTAAGAAAGTTTGCTTTTTTGAATTTTCCTGTGGTTTACAGCCTAAAAGCTATACGTGTAGCATATTTAAAGGTTCTAGCTAATCTGGAAGTGAACAAACATAAATGTCAGGGAGTGATCCCTTTTTCGGGTGGTTTTTAGGGCTAAAAATTTTTAAAATGTACTTTTTGGAATTTTCCTGTGTTTTAAAGCCTAAAAGCTATAGGTGTATCATATTTCAAGTCTCTAGCTAATCTGGAAGTGGACAAACATTAATATCAGTGAGTGAGCCCTTTTTCGTGGGCTTCTTAGGGCTAAAAATATAAGAAATGTACTTTTTGGAATTTTCCTGTATTTTACATCCTAAAAGCTATACGTGTAGCATATTTCAAGTTTGTAGCTAATCTGGAAGAGGACAAACATTAATGTCAGTGAGTCAGCCCATTTTCGGTAGCTTTCTAGGGCTAAAGATTTAAAAAATGTACTTTTTGGAATTTTCCTGTAGTTTACAGCCTAAAAGCTATAGGTGTAGCATATTTCAAGTTTGTAGCTAATTTGGAAGTGGACAAATATTAGTGTCAGTGAGTGAGACCTTTTTCGGGTGGGTTTTAGGGCTAAAGAATTAATAAATGTACTTCTTGGAATTTTCTTGTGGTTTACAGCCTAAAAGCTATACGTGTAGCATATTTCAAGTTTATAGCTAATCTGGAAATGGAGAAACATTAATGCCAGTGAGTCAGCCATTATTCGGGGGCTTTTTGGGGCTAAAAATTAAGAAAACGTGCTTTTTCGAATTTTCCTGTGGTTTACAGCCTAAAAGCTATACGTGTAGCATATTTAAAGTTTGTAGCTAATCTGGAAGTGGACAAACATTAAAGTCAGTGAGTCAGCCCTTTTTCGGGGGCTTTTTAGGGCTAAAAATTTAAAAAATGTGCTTTTTGGAATTTTCCTGAGGTTTACAGCCTTAAAGCTATACGTGTAGCATATTTCAAGTTTCTAGCTAATCTGGAAGTGGACAAGCATTAGTGTCAGTGAGTCAGCCGTTTTTCAGGGGCTTTTTAGGGCTAAAAATTTAAAAAATGTACTTTTTGGAATTTTCCTGTGCTTTACAGCCTAAAAGCTATACGTGTAGCATATTTCAAGTTTTTAGCTAATCTGGAAGTGAACCAACATTAATGTCAGTGAGTGAGCCCTTTTTCGGGGGCCTTTTAGAGCTAAAAATTTAAAAAATGTACTTTTTGGAATTTTCCTGTAGTTCACAGCCTAAAAGCTATACGTGTAGCATATTTCAAGTTTGTAGCTTATCTGGAAGTGGACAAACATTAATGTCAGTGAGTCAGCCATTTTTCGGGAGCTTTTTAGGGCTACAAATTAATAAATGTATTTTTTGGAATTTTCCTCTAGCCTACAGCCTGAAAGCTATACGTGTAGCATATTTCACGTTTGTAGCTAATCTGGAAGTGGACAAACATTAATGTCAGTGAGTGAGCCCTTTTTCGGGGGGTTTTTAGGGCTAAAAATTAAGAAAATGTGCTTTTTGGAATTTTCCTGTGGTTTGCTGACTAAAAGCTATACGTGTAGCATATTTCAAGTTTCTAGCTAATCTGGAAGTGGACTAACACTAATGTCAGTGAGTGAGCCCTTTTTTGGGGGGTTTTTTGGGCTAAAAATTTAAAACACGTACATTTTGCTATTTTCCTGTGGTTTACTCCCTAAAAGCTATACGAGTAGCATATTTCAAGTTTGTAGCTAATCTGGAAGATGACAAACATTAATGTCAGTGAGTCAGCACATTTTCGGTGGCTTTCTAGAGCTAAAGATTTAAAAAAATGTACTTTTTGGAATTTCCCTGTGGTTTGCAGCCTAAAAGCTATACGTGTAGCATATTTCAAGTTTGTAGCTAATCTGGAAGTAGACAAACATTAATGTCAGTGAGTCAGCCCTTTTTCGGGGGGTCTTTAGGGTTAAATATTAAGAAAGTGTGCTTTTTGGAATTTTCCTGTGCTTTCCAGCCTGAAAGCTATACGTGTAGCATATTTCAAGTTTCTAGCTAATCTGGAAGTGGACAAACATTAATGTCAGTGAGTCAGCCCTTTTTCGGAAGGTCTTTAGGGCTAAATATTAAGAAAGTGTGCTTTTTGGAATTTTCCTGTGGTTTACAGCCTAAAAGCTATACGTGTAGCATATTTAAAGGTTCTAGCTAATCTGGAAGTGGACAAACATTAATATCAGTGAGTGAGCCCTTTTTCGGGTGGTTTTTAGGGCTAGAAATTTTAAAAATGTACATTTTTGAATATTCCTGTGGTCTACAGCCTAAAAGCTATACGTGTAGCATATTTCATGTTTGTAGCTAATCTGGAAGTTGACAAACATTAATGACAGTGAGTCAGCCCTTTTTCGGGGGCTTTTTAGGGCTAGAAATTTAAAAAATGTACTTTTTTTAATTTCCCTGTAGTTTACAGCCTTAAAGCTATACGTGTAGCATATTTCAAGTTTCTAGCTAATCTGGAAGATGACAAACATTAATGTCAGTGAGTCAGCCCTTTTTTGGGGGGTCTTTAGGGTTAAATATTAAGAAAGTGTGCATTTGGAATTTTCCTGTGGTTTCCAGCCTGAAAGCTATACGTGTAGCATATTTCAAGTCTCTAGCTAATCTGGAAGTGGACAAACATTAATATCAGTGAGTGAGCCCTTTTTCGTGGGCTTCTTAGGGCTAAAAATATAAGAAATGTACTTTTTGGAATTTTCCTGTAGTTTACATCCTAAAAGCTATACGTGTAGCATATTTCAAGTTTGTAGCTAATCTGGAAGAGGACAAACATTAATGTCAGTGAGTCAGCCCATTTTCGGTAGCTTTCTAGGGCTAAAGATTTAAAAAATGTACTTTTTGGAATTTTCATTTAGTTTACAGCCTAAAATCTATAGGTGTAGTATATTTCAACTTTGTAGCTAATTTGGAAGTGGACAAACATTAGTGTCAGTGAGTGAGACCTTTTTCGGGTTGGTTTTAGGGCTAAAAATTTAATAAATGTACTTCTTGGAATTTTTCTGTGGTTTACAGCCTAAAAGCTATATGTGTAGCATATTTCAAGTTTATAGCTAATCTGGAAATGGAGAAACATTAATGCCAGTGAGTCAGCCATTTTTCGGGGGCTTTTTGGGGCTAAAAATTAAGAAAACGTGCTTTTTCGAATTTTCCTGTGGTTTACAGCCTAAAAGCTATACGTGTAGCATATTTCAAGTTTGTAGCTAATCTGGAAGTGGACAAACATTAATGTCAGTGAGTGAGCCCTTTTTCGGGGGGTTTTTAGGGCTAAAAATTAAGAAAACGTGCTTTTTGGAATTTCCCTGTGGTTTGCAGCCTAAAAGCTATACGTGTAGCATATTTAAAGGTTCTAGCTAATCTGGAAGTGAACAAACATAAATGTCAGGGAGTGAGCCCTTTTTCGGGTTGTTTTTAGGGCTAAAAAATTTTAAAATGTACTTTTTGGAATTTCCCTGTGGTTTACAGCCTAAATCTATACGTGTAGCATATTTCAAGTTTCTACCTAATCTGGAAGTGAACAAACATTAATGTCAGTGAGTCAGCCCTTTTTCGGGTGGTTTTTAGGGCTAAAAATTTTAAAAATGTACATTTTTGAATATTCCTGTGGTTTGCAGCCTAAAAGCTATACGTGTAGCATATTTCATGTTTGTAGCTAATCTGGAAGTTGACAAACATTAATGACAGTGAGTCAGCCCTTTTTTGGGGGCTTTTTAGGGCTAGAAATTTAAAAAATGTACTTTTTGGAATTTTCCTGTAGTTTACAGCCTAAAAGCTATACGTGTAGCATATTTCAAGTTTGTAGATAATTTGGAAGTGGACAAACATTAGTGTCAGTGAGTGAGCCCTTTTTCGGGTGGGTTTTAGGGCTAAAAATTTAAAAATGTACTTATTGGAATTTTCCTGTGGTTTACGGCCAAAAAGCTATACGTGTAGCATATTTCATGTTTCTAGCTAATCTGGAAGTGGACAAGCATTAATGTCAGTGAGTCAGCCGTTTTTCGGGGGCTTTTTAGGGCTAAAAATATTAAAAATGTACTTTTTGGAATTTTCCTGTGCTTTACAGCCTAATAGTTATACGTGTAGCATATTGTAAGTTTCTAGCTAATCTGGAAGTGAACCAACATGAATGTCAGTGAGTGAGCCATTTTTCGGGGGCCTTTTAGGGCTAACAATTTAAAAAATGCACTTTTTGGAATTTTCCTTTAGTTCACAGCCTAAAAGCTATACGTGTAGCATATTTCAAGTTTGTAGCTTATCTGGAAGTGGACAAACATTAATGTCAGTGAGTCAGCCCTTTTTCGGGGGTGTTTTATGGCTAAGAATTAGGAAAACGTCCTTTTGGGAATTTTCCTGAGGTTTACAGCCTAATAGCTATACGTGTAGCATATTTCAAGTTTCTAGCTAATCTGGAAGAGGACAAACATTAATATCAGTGAGTCAGCCCTTTTTCGGGAGCTTTTTAGGGCTACAAATTAAAAAATGTATTTTTTGGAATTTTCCTCTAGCTTACAGCCTAAAAGCTATACGTGTAGCATATTTAAAGTTTCTAGCTAATCTGGAAGTGAACAAACATAAATGTCATGGAGTGAGCCCTTTTTCGGGTTGTTTTTAGGGCTAAAAAATTTTAAAATGTACTTTTTGGAATTTTCCTGAGGTTTACAGCCTAAAAGCTATACGTGTAGAATATTTCAAGTTTCTAGCTAATCTGGAAGTGGACAAGCATTAATGTCATTGAGTCAGCCGTTTTTCGGGGGCTTTTTAGGGCTAAAAATTTAAAAAATGTACTTTTTGGAATTTTCCTGTAGTTCACAGCCTAAAAGCTATACGTGTATCATATTTCAAGTTTGTAGCTCATCTGGAAGTGGACAAACATTAATGTCAGTGAGTCAGCCCTTTTTCGGGAGCTTTTTAGGGCTACAAATTTAAAAATGTATTTTTTGGAATTTTCCTCTAGCCTACAGCCTGAAAGCTATACGTGTAGCATATTTCACGTTTGTAGCTAATCTGGAAGTGGACAAACATTAATGTCAGTGAGTGAGCCCTTTTTCGGGGGGTTTTTAGGGCTAAAAATTAAGAAAATGTGCTTTTTGGAATTTTCCTGTGGTTTACAGACTAAAAGCTATACGTGTAGCATAGTTCAAGTTTCTAGCTAATCTGGAAGTGGACTAACATTAATGTCAGTGAGTGAGCCCTTTTTCGGGGTTTTTTTTGGGCTAAAAATTTAAAACACGTACATTTTGCTATTTTCCTGTGGTTTACTCCCTAAAAGCTATACGTGTAGCATATTTCAAGGTTGTAGCTAATCTGGAAGAGGACAAACATTAATGTCAGTGAGTCAGCCCATTTTCGGTGGCTTTCTAGAGCTAAAGATTTAAAAAATGTACTTTTTGGAATTTCCCTGTGGTTTGCAGCCTAAAACCTATACGTGTAGCATATTTCAAGTTTGTAGCTAATCTGGAAATGGAGAAACATTAATGTCAGTGAGTCAGACATTTTTCGGGGGATCTTTAGGGTTAAATATTAAGAAAGTGTGCTTTTTGGAATGTTCCTGTGGTTTCCAGCCTGAAACTATACGTGTAGCATATTTCAAGTTTCTAGCTAATCTGGAAGTGGACAAACATTAATGTCAGTGAGTCAGCACTTTTTCGGAAGGTCTTTAGGGCTAAATATTAAGAAAGTGTGCTTTTTGGAATTTTCCTGTGGTTTGCAGCCTAAAAGTTATACGTGTAGCATATTTCAAGTCTCTAGCTAATCTGGAAGTGGACAAACATTAATATCAGTGAGTGAGCCCTTTTTCGGGGGCTTCTTAGGGCTAAAAATATAAAAAAATGTACTTATTGGAATTTTCCTGTAGTGTACAGCCTAAAAGCTATACATGTAGCATATTTCAAGTTTGTAGCTAATCTGGAAGAGGACAAACATTAATGTCAGTGAGTCAAACCATTTTCGGTGGCGTTCTAGGGCTAAAGATTTAAAAAATGTACTTTTTGGAATTTCCCTATGGTTTGCAGCCTAAAAGCTATACGTGTAGCATATTTAAAGTTTCTAGCTAATCTGGAAATGGAGAAACATTAATGTCAGTGAGTCAGACATTTTTCGGGGGCTTTTTGGGGCTAAAAATTAAGAAAACGTGCTTTTTGGAATTTTCCTGTGGTTTACAGCCTAAAAGCTATACGTGTAGCATATTTCAAGTTTGTAGCTAATCTGGAAGTGGACAAACATTAGTGTCAGTGAGTGAGACCTTTTTCGGGTTGGTTTTAGGGCTAAAAATTTAATAAATGTACTTCTTGGAATTTTTCTGTGGTTTACAGCCTAAAAGCTATATGTGTAGCATATTTCAAGTTTATAGCTAATCTGGAAATGGAGAAACATTAATGCCAGTGAGTCAGCCATTTTTCGGGGGCTTTTTGGGGCTAAAAATTAAGAAAACGTGCTTTTTCGAATTTTCCTGTGGTTTACAGCCTAAAAGCTATACGTGTAGCATATTTCAAGTTTGTAGCTAATCTGGAAGTGGACAAACATTAATGTCAGTGAGTGAGCCCTTTTTCGGGGGGTTTTTAGGGCTAAAAATTAAGAAAATGTGGTTTTTGGAATTTCCCTGTGGTTTGCAGCCTAAAAGCTATACGTGTAGCATATTTAAAGGTTCTAGCTAATCTGGAAGTGAACAAACATAAATGTCAGTGAGTCAGCCCTTTTTCGGGTGGTTTTTAGGGCTAAAAATTTTAAAAATGTACATTTTTGAATATTCCTGTGGTTTGCAGCCTAAAAGCTATACGTGTAGCATATTTCATGTTTGTAGCTAATCTGGAAGTTGACAAACATTAATGACAGTGAGTCAGCCCTTTTTTGGGGGCTTTTTAGGGCTAGAAATTTAAAAAATGTACTTTTTGGAATTTTCCTGTAGTTTACAGCCTAAAAGCTATACGTGTAGCATATTTCAAGTTTGTAGATAATTTGGAAGTGGACAAACATTAGTGTCAGTGAGTGAGCCCTTTTTCGGGTGGGTTTTAGGGCTAAAAATTTAAAAATGTACTTATTGGAATTTTCCTGTGGTTTACGGCCAAAAAGCTATACGTGTAGCATATTTCATGTTTCTAGATAATCTGGAAGTGGACAAGCATTAATGTCAGTGAGTCAGGTGTTTTTCGGGGGCTTTTTAGGGCTAAAAATATTAAAAATGTACTTTTTGGAATTTTCCTGTGCTTTACAGCCTAATAGTTATACGTGTAGCATATTGTAAGTTTCTAGCTAATCTGGAAGTGAACCAACATGAATGTCAGTGAGTGAGCCATTTTTCGGGGGCCTTTTAGGGCTAACAATTTAAAAAATGCACTTTTTGGAATTTTCCTTTAGTTCACAGCCTAAAAGCTATACGTGTAGCATATTTCAAGTTTGTAGCTTATCTGGAAGTGGACAAACATTAATGTCAGTGAGTCAGCCCTTTTTCGGGGGTGTTTTATGGCTAAGAATTAGGAAAACGTCCTTTTGGGAATTTTCCTGAGGTTTACAGCCTAATAGCTATACGTGTAGCATATTTCAAGTTTCTAGCTAATCTGGAAGAGGACAAACATTAATATCAGTGAGTCAGCCGTTTTTCGGGGGCTTTTTAGGGCTAAAAATTAAAAAATGTACTTTTTTGGATTCTCCTGTGGTTTACAGCCTAAAAGCTATACGTGTAGCATATTTCAAGTTTGTAGCTAATTTGGAAGTGGGCAAACATTAGTGTCAGTGAGTGAGCCTTTTTTCGGGTAGGTTTTAGGGCTAAAAATTAAAAAAATGTACTTCTTGGAATTTTCCTGTGGTTTGCAGCCTAAAAGCTATACGTGTAGCATATTTCAAGTTTATAGCTAATCTGGAAGTGAACAAACATTAAAGTTAGTGAGTGAGCCCTTTTTCGGGGGCATTTTAGGGCTTAAAATTTAAAAATGTACTTTTTGGAATTTACCTGTAGTTTACAGCCTAAAAGCTATACTTGTAGCATATTTAGGTTTGTAGCTAATCTGGAAGAGAACAAACATTAATGTCAGTGAGTCAGTCCTTTTTCGGGAGCTTTTTAGGGCTACAAATTAAAAAATGTATTTTTTGGAATTTTCCTCTAGCTTACAGCCTAAAAGCTATACGTGTAGCATATTTAAAGTTTCTAGCTAATCTGGAAGTGAACAAACATAAATGTCATGGAGTGAGCCCTTTTTCGGGTTGTTTTTAGGGCTAAAAAATTTTAAAATGTACTTTTTGGAATTTTCCTGAGGTTTACAGCCTAAAAGCTATACGTGTAGAATATTTCAAGTTTCTAGCTAATCTGGAAGTGGACAAGCATTAATGTCATTGAGTCAGCCGTTTTTCGGGGGCTTTTTAGGGCTAAAAATTTAAAAAATGTACTTTTTGGAATTTTCCTGTAGTTCACAGCCTAAAAGCTATACGTGTATCATATTTCAAGTTTGTAGCTCATCTGGAAGTGGACAAACATTAATGTCAGTGAGTCAGCCCTTTTTCGGGAGCTTTTTAGGGCTACAAATTTAAAAATGTATTTTTTGGAATTTTCCTCTAGCCTACAGCCTGAAAGCTATACGTGTAGCATATTTCACGTTTGTAGCTAATCTGGAAGTGGACAAACATTAATGTCAGTGAGTGAGCCCTTTTTCGGGGGGTTTTTAGGGCTAAAAATTAAGAAAATGTGCTTTTTGGAATTTTCCTGTGGTTTACAGACTAAAAGCTATACGTGTAGCATAGTTCAAGTTTCTAGCTAATCTGGAAGTGGACTAACATTAATGTCAGTGAGTGAGCCCTTTTTCGGGGTTTTTTTTGGGCTAAAAATTTAAAACACGTACATTTTGCTATTTTCCTGTGGTTTACTCCCTAAAAGCTATACGTGTAGCATATTTCAAGGTTGTAGCTAATCTGGAAGAGGACAAACATTAATGTCAGTGAGTCAGCCCATTTTCGGTGGCATTCTAGAGCTAAAGATTTAAAAAATGTACTTTTTGGAATTTCCCTGTGGTTTGCAGCCTAAAACCTATACGTGTAGCATAATTCAAGTTTGTAGCTAATCTGGAAATGGAGAAACATTAATGTCAGTGAGTCAGACATTTTTCGGGGGATCTTTAGGGTTAAATATTAAGAAAGTGTGCTTTTTGGAATGTTCCTGTGGTTTCCAGCCTGAAACTATACGTGTAGCATATTTCAAGTTTCTAGCTAATCTGGAAGTGGACAAACATTAATGTCAGTGAGTCAGCACTTTTTCGGAAGGTCTTTAGGGCTAAATATTAAGAAAGTGTGCTTTTTGGAATTTTCCTGTGGTTTACAGCCTAAAAGTTATACGTGTAGCATATTTCAAGTCTCTAGCTAATCTGGAAGTGGACAAACATTAATATCAGTGAGTGAGCCCTTTTTCGGGGGCTTCTTAGGGCTAAAAATATAAAAAAATGTACTTTTTGGAATTTTCCTGTAGTTTACAGCCTAAAAGCTATACATGTAGCATATTTCAAGTTTGTAGCTAATCTGGAAGAGGACAAACATTAATGTCAGTGAGTCAAACCATTTTCGGTGGCGTTCTAGGGCTAAAGATTTAAAAAATGTACTTTTTGGAATTTCCCTATGGTTTGCAGCCTAAAAGCTATACGTGTAGCATATTTAAAGTTTCTAGCTAATCTGGAAATGGAGAAACATTAATGTCAGTGAGTCAGACATTTTTCGGGGGCTTTTTGGGGCTAAAAATTAAGAAAACGTGCTTTTTGGAATTTTCCTGTGGTTTACAGCCTAAAAGCTATACGTGTAGCATATTTCAAGTTTGTAGCTAATCTGGAAGTGGACAAACATTAATGTCAGTGAGTCAGCCCTTTTTCGGGGGCTTTTTATGGCTAAAAATTTAAAAAATGTACTTTTTGGAATTTTCCTGAGGTTTACAGCCTAAAAGCTATACGTGTAGCATATTTCAAGTTTCTAGCTAATCTGCAAGTGGACAAGCATTAATGTCAATGAGTCAGCCGTTTTTCGGGGGCTTTTTAGGGCTAAAAATTTGAATAATGTACTTTTTGGAATTTTCCTGTAGTTTACAGCCTAAAAGCTATACGTGTAGCATATTTCAAGTTTCTAGCTAATCTGGAAGTGAACAAACATTAATGTCAGTGAGTGAGCCCTTTTTCGGGTGGGTTTTAGGGCTAAAAATTTAAAAATGTACTTATTGGAATTTTCCTGTGGTTTACGGCCAAAAAGCTATACGTGTAGCATATTTCATGTTTCTAGCTAATCTGGAAGTGGACAAGCATTAATGTCAGTGAGTCAGGTGTTTTTCGGGGGCTTTTTAGGGCTAAAAATATTAAAAATGTACTTTTTGGAATTTTCCTGTGCTTTACAGCCTAATAGTTATACGTGTAGCATATTGTAAGTTTCTAGCTAATCTGGAAGTGAACCAACATGAATGTCAGTGAGTGAGCCATTTTTCGGGGGCCTTTTAGGGCTAACAATTTAAAAAATGCACTTTTTGGAATTTTCCTTTAGTTCACAGCCTAAAAGCTATACGTGTAGCATATTTCAAGTTTGTAGCTTATCTGGAAGTGGACAAACATTAATGTCAGTGAGTCAGCCCTTTTTCGGGGGTGTTTTATGGCTAAGAATTAGGAAAACGTCCTTTTGGGAATTTTCCTGAGGTTTACAGCCTAATAGCTATACGTGTAGCATATTTCAAGTTTCTAGCTAATCTGGAAGAGGACAAACATTAATATCAGTGAGTCAGCCGTTTTTCGGGGGCTTTTTAGGGCTAAAAATTAAAAAATGTACTTTTTTGGATTCTCCTGTGGTTTACAGCCTAAAAGCTATACGTGTAGCATATTTCAAGTTTGTAGCTAATTTGGAAGTGGGCAAACATTAGTGTCAGTGAGTGAGCCTTTTTTCGGGTAGGTTTTAGGGCTAAAAATTAAAAAAATGTACTTCTTGGAATTTTCCTGTGGTTTGCAGCCTAAAAGCTATACGTGTAGCATATTTCAAGTTTATAGCTAATCTGGAAGTGAACAAACATTAAAGTTAGTGAGTGAGCCCTTTTTCGGGGGCATTTTAGGGCTTAAAATTTAAAAATGTACTTTTTGGAATTTACCTGTAGTTTACAGCCTAAAAGCTATACTTGTAGCATATTTAGGTTTGTAGCTAATCTGGAAGAGAACAAACATTAATGTCAGTGAGTCAGTCCTTTTTCGGGAGCTTTTTAGGGCTACAAATTAAAAAATGTATTTTTTGGAATTTTCCTCTAGCTTACAGCCTAAAAGCTATACGTGTAGCATATTTAAAGTTTCTAGCTAATCTGGAAGTGAACAAACATAAATGTCATGGAGTGAGCCCTTTTTCGGGTTGTTTTTAGGGCTAAAAAATTTTAAAATGTACTTTTTGGAATTTTCCTGAGGTTTACAGCCTAAAAGCTATACGTGTAGAATATTTCAAGTTTCTAGCTAATCTGGAAGTGGACAAGCATTAATGTCATTGAGTCAGCCGTTTTTCGGGGGCTTTTTAGGGCTAAAAATTTAAAAAATGTACTTTTTGGAATTTTCCTGTAGTTCACAGCCTAAAAGCTATACGTGTATCATATTTCAAGTTTGTAGCTCATCTGGAAGTGGACAAACATTAATGTCAGTGAGTCAGCCCTTTTTCGGGAGCTTTTTAGGGCTACAAATTTAAAAATGTATTTTTTGGAATTTTCCTCTAGCCTACAGCCTGAAAGCTATACGTGTAGCATATTTCACGTTTGTAGCTAATCTGGAAGTGGACAAACATTAATGTCAGTGAGTGAGCCCTTTTTCGGGGGGTTTTTAGGGCTAAAAATTAAGAAAATGTGCTTTTTGGAATTTTCCTGTGGTTTACAGACTAAAAGCTATACGTGTAGCATAGTTCAAGTTTCTAGCTAATCTGGAAGTGGACTAACATTAATGTCAGTGAGTGAGCCCTTTTTCGGGGTTTTTTTTGGGCTAAAAATTTAAAACACGTACATTTTGCTATTTTCCTGTGGTTTACTCCCTAAAAGCTATACGTGTAGCATATTTCAAGGTTGTAGCTAATCTGGAAGAGGACAAACATTAATGTCAGTGAGTCAGCCCATTTTCGGTGGCATTCTAGAGCTAAAGATTTAAAAAATGTACTTTTTGGAATTTCCCTGTGGTTTGCAGCCTAAAACCTATACGTGTAGCATAATTCAAGTTTGTAGCTAATCTGGAAATGGAGAAACATTAATGTCAGTGAGTCAGACATTTTTCGGGGGATCTTTAGGGTTAAATATTAAGAAAGTGTGCTTTTTGGAATGTTCCTGTGGTTTCCAGCCTGAAACTATACGTGTAGCATATTTCAAGTTTCTAGCTAATCTGGAAGTGGACAAACATTAATGTCAGTGAGTCAGCACTTTTTCGGAAGGTCTTTAGGGCTAAATATTAAGAAAGTGTGCTTTTTGGAATTTTCCTGTGGTTTACAGCCTAAAAGTTATACGTGTAGCATATTTCAAGTCTCTAGCTAATCTGGAAGTGGACAAACATTAATATCAGTGAGTGAGCCCTTTTTCGGGGGCTTCTTAGGGCTAAAAATATAAAAAAATGTACTTTTTGGAATTTTCCTGTAGTTTACAGCCTAAAAGCTATACATGTAGCATATTTCAAGTTTGTAGCTAATCTGGAAGAGGACAAACATTAATGTCAGTGAGTCAAACCATTTTCGGTGGCGTTCTAGGGCTAAAGATTTAAAAAATGTACTTTTTGGAATTTCCCTATGGTTTGCAGCCTAAAAGCTATACGTGTAGCATATTTAAAGTTTCTAGCTAATCTGGAAATGGAGAAACATTAATGTCAGTGAGTCAGACATTTTTCGGGGGCTTTTTGGGGCTAAAAATTAAGAAAACGTGCTTTTTGGAATTTTCCTGTGGTTTACAGCCTAAAAGCTATACGTGTAGCATATTTCAAGTTTGTAGCTAATCTGGAAGTGGACAAACATTAATGTCAGTGAGTCAGCCCTTTTTCGGGGGCTTTTTATGGCTAAAAATTTAAAAAATGTACTTTTTGGAATTTTCCTGAGGTTTACAGCCTAAAAGCTATACGTGTAGCATATTTCAAGTTTCTAGCTAATCTGCAAGTGGACAAGCATTAATGTCAATGAGTCAGCCGTTTTTCGGGGGCTTTTTAGGGCTAAAAATTTGAATAATGTACTTTTTGGAATTTTCCTGTAGTTTACAGCCTAAAAGCTATACGTGTAGCATATTTCAAGTTTCTAGCTAATCTGGAAGTGAACAAACATTAATGTCAGTGAGTGAGCCCTTTTTCGGGGGCCTTTTAGGGCTAAAAATATAAAAATGTGCTTTTTGGAATTTTCCTTTAGTTTACAGCTTAAAAGCTATACGTGTAGCATATTTCAAGTTTGTAGCTTATCTGGAAGTCGACAAAGATTTATGTCAGTGAGACAGCCCTTTTTCGGGGGCTTTTTAGGGATAAATATTTAAAAAATGTACATTTTGGAATTTTCCGAGTAGTTTACAGCCTGAAAGCTATACGTGTAGCATATTTCACGTTTGTAGCTAATCTGGAAGTGGACAAACATTAATGTCAGTGAGTGAGCCCTTTTTCGGGGGGTTTTTAGGGCTAAAAATTAAGAAAATGTGCTTTTTGGAATTTTCCTGTGGTTTACAGACTAAAAGCTATACGTGTAGCATAGTTCAAGTTTCTAGCTAATCTGGAAGTGGACTAACATTAATGTCAGTGAGTGAGCCCTTTTTCGGGTTTTTTTTTTGGGCTAAAAATTTAAAACACGTACATTTTGCTATTTTCCTGTGGTTTACTCCCTAAAAGCTATACGTGTAGCATATTTCAAGTTTGTAGCTAATCTGGAAGAGGACAAACATTAATGTCAGTGAGTCAGCCCATTTTCGGTGGCTTTCTAGAGCTAAAGATTTAAAAAATGTACTTTTTGGAATTTCCCTGTGGTTTGCAGCCTAAAACCTATACGTGTAGCATATTTCAAGTTTGTAGCTAATCTGGAAGTAGACAAACATTAATGTCAGTGAGTCAGCCATTTTTTGGGGGGTCTTTTGGGTTAAATATTAAGAAAGTGTGCTTTTTGGAATGTTCCTGTGGTTTCCAGCCTGAAAGCTATACGTGTAGCATATTTCAAGTTTCTAGCTAATCTGGAAGTGGACAAACATTAATGTCAGTGAGTCAGCACTTTTTCGGAAGGTCTTTAGGGCTAAATATTAAGAAAGTGTGCTTTTTGGAATTTTCCTGTGGTTTACAGCCTAAAAGTTATACGTGTAGCATATTTCAAGTCTCTACCTAATCTGGAAGTGGACAAACATTAATATCAGTGAGTGAGCCCTTTTTCGGGGGCTTCTTAGGGCTAAAAATATAAAAAATGTACTTTTTGGAATTTTCCTGTAGTTTACAGCCTAAAAGCTATACGTGTAGCATATTTCAAGTTTCTAGCTAATCTGGAAGTGAACAAACATTAATGTCAGTGAGTGAGCCCTTTTTCGGGGGCCTTTTAGGGCTAAAAATATAAAAATGTGCTTTTTGGAATTTTCGTTTAGTTTACAGCCTAAAAGCTATAAGTGTAGCATATTTCAAGTTTGTAGCTTATCTGGAAGTCGACAAACATTTATGTCAGTGAGACAGCCCTTTTTCGGGGGCTTTTTAGGGCTAAAAATTTAAAAAATGTACATTTTGGAATTTTCCGAGTAGTTTACAGCCTGAAAGCTATACGTGTAGCATATTTCAAGTTTGTAGCTAATCTGGAACAAGACAAACATTAATGTCAGTGAGTCAGCCCATTTTCGGTGGCTTTCTAGGGCTAACGATTTAAAACATGTACTTTTTGGAATTTCCCGGTGGTTTGAAGCCTAAAAGCTACACGTGTAGCATATTTAAAGTTTCTAGCTAATCTGGAAGTGAACAAACATAAATGTCAGGGAGTGAGCCCTTTTTCGGGTTGTTTTTAGGGTTAAAAAATTTTAAAATGTACTTTTAGGAATTTTCCTGAGGTTTACAGCCTAAAAGCTATACGTGTAGCATATTTCAAGTTTATAGCTAATTTGTAAATGGAGAAACATTAATGTTTGTGAGTCAGCCCTTTTTCGGGGGGGGGGGGTTTATGGCTAAGAATTAGGAAAACGTACTTTTTGGAATTTTCCTGAGGTTTACAGCCTAATAGCTATACGTGTAGCATATTTCAAGTTTCTAGCTAATCTGGAAGTGGACAAACATTAATATCAGAGAGTCAGGCGTTTTTCGGGGGCTTTTTAGGGCTAAAAATTAAAAAACGTACTTTTTTGATTCTCCTGTGGTTTACAGCCTAAAAGCTATACGTGTAGCATATTTCAAGTTTGTAGCTAATTTGGAAGTGGGCAAACATTAGTGTCAGTGAGTGAGCCCATTTTCGGGTGGGTTTTGGCTAAAAATTTAAAAAATGTACTTCTTGGAATTTTCCTCTGGATTGCAGCCTAAAAGTTATACGTGTAGCATATTTCAAGTTTATAGCTAATCTGGAAGTGAACAAACATTAATGTTAGTGAGTGAGCCTTTTTTCGGGGGCATTTTAGGGCTTAAAATTTAAAAATGTACTTTTTGGAATTTTCCTGTAGTTTACAGCCTAAACGCTATACGTGTAGCATATTTCCAGATTGTAGCTAATCTGGAAGAGGACAAACATTAATGTCAGTGAGTCAGCCCATTTTCGGTGGCTTTCTAGAGCTAAAGATTTAAAAAACGTACTTTTTGGAATTTCCCTGTAGTTTGCAGCCTAATAGCTATACGTGTAGCATATTTCAAGTTTGTAGCTAATCTGGAAGTAGACAAGCATTAATGTCAGTGAGTCAGCCCTTTTTCGGAAGGTCTTTAGGGCTAAATATTAAGAAAGTTTGCTTTTTGGAAATTTCCTGTGGTTTCCAGCCTGAAAGCTATACGTGTAGCATATTTCAAGTTTCTAGCTAATCTGGAAGTGGACAAGCATTAATGTCAGTGAGTCAGCCCTTTTTCGGAAGGTCTTTAGGGCTAAATATTAAGAAAGTTTGCTTTTTTGAATTTTCCTGTGGTTTACAGCCTAAAAGCTATACGTGTAGCATATTTAAAGGTTCTAGCTAATCTGGAAGTGAACAAACATAAATGTCAGGGAGTGATCCCTTTTTCGGGTGGTTTTTAGGGCTAAAAATTTTTAAAATGTACTTTTTGGAATTTTCCTGTGTTTTAAAGCCTAAAAGCTATAGGTGTATCATATTTCAAGTCTCTAGCTAATCTGGAAGTGGACAAACATTAATATCAGTGAGTGAGCCCTTTTTCGTGGGCTTCTTAGGGCTAAAAATATAAGAAATGTACTTTTTGGAATTTTCCTGTAGTTTACATCCTAAAAGCTATACGTGTAGCATATTTCAAGTTTGTAGCTAATTTGGAAGTGGACAAATATTAGTGTCAGTGAGTGAGACCTTTTTCGGGTGGGTTTTAGGGCTAAAAAATTAATAAATGTACTTCTTGGAATTTTCTTGTGGTTTACAGCCTAAAAGCTATACGTGTAGCATATTTCAAGTTTATAGCTAATCTGGAAATGGAGAAACATTAATGCCAGTGAGTCAGCCATTATTCGGGGGCTTTTTGGGGCTAAAAATTAAGAAAACGTGCTTTTTCGAATTTTCCTGTGGTTTACAGCCTAAAAGCTATACGTGTAGCATATTTAAAGTTTGTAGCTAATCTGGAAGTGGACAAACATTAAAGTCAGTGAGTCAGCCCTTTTTCGGGGGCTTTTTAGGGCTAAAAATTTAAAAAATGTGCTTTTTGGAATTTTCCTGAGGTTTACAGCCTTAAAGCTATACGTGTAGCATATTTCAAGTTTCTAGCTAATCTGGAAGTGGACAAGCATTAGTGTCAGTGAGTCAGCCGTTTTTCAGGGGCTTTTTAGGGCTAAAAATTTAAAAAATGTACTTTTTTGGAATTTTCCTGTGCTTTACAGCCTAAAAGCTATACGTGTAGCATATTTCAAGTTTTTAGCTAATCTGGAAGTGGACAAACATTAATGTCAGTGAGTCAGCCCTTTTTCGGGGGTGTTTTATGGCTAAGAATTAGGAAAACGTCCTTTTGGGAATTTTCCTGAGGTTTACAGCCTAATAGCTATACGTGTAGCATATTTCAAGTTTCTAGCTAATCTGGAAGAGGACAAACATTAATATCAGTGAGTCAGCCCTTTTTCGGGAGCTTTTTAGGGCTACAAATTAAAAAATGTATTTTTTGGAATTTTCCTCTAGCTTACAGCCTAAAAGCTATACGTGTAGCATATTTAAAGTTTCTAGCTAATCTGGAAGTGAACAAACATAAATGTCATGGAGTGAGCCCTTTTTCGGGTTGTTTTTAGGGCTAAAAAATTTTAAAATGTACTTTTTGGAATTTTCCTGAGGTTTACAGCCTAAAAGCTATACGTGTAGAATATTTCAAGTTTCTAGCTAATCTGGAAGTGGACAAGCATTAATGTCATTGAGTCAGCCGTTTTTCGGGGGCTTTTTAGGGCTAAAAATTTAAAAAATGTACTTTTTGGAATTTTCCTGTAGTTCACAGCCTAAAAGCTATACGTGTATCATATTTCAAGTTTGTAGCTCATCTGGAAGTGGACAAACATTAATGTCAGTGAGTCAGCCCTTTTTCGGGAGCTTTTTAGGGCTACAAATTTAAAAATGTATTTTTTGGAATTTTCCTCTAGCCTACAGCCTGAAAGCTATACGTGTAGCATATTTCACGTTTGTAGCTAATCTGGAAGTGGACAAACATTAATGTCAGTGAGTGAGCCCTTTTTCGGGGGGTTTTTAGGGCTAAAAATTAAGAAAATGTGCTTTTTGGAATTTTCCTGTGGTTTACAGACTAAAAGCTATACGTGTAGCATAGTTCAAGTTTCTAGCTAATCTGGAAGTGGACTAACATTAATGTCAGTGAGTGAGCCCTTTTTCGGGGTTTTTTTTGGGCTAAAAATTTAAAACACGTACATTTTGCTATTTTCCTATGGTTTACTCCCTAAAAGCTATACGTGTAGCATATTTCAAGGTTGTAGCTAATCTGGAAGAGGACAAACATTAATGTCAGTGAGTCAGCCCATTTTCGGTGGCTTTCTAGAGCTAAAGATTTAAAAAATGTAATTTTTGGAATTTCCCTGTGGTTTGCAGCCTAAAACCTATACGTGTAGCATATTTCAAGTTTGTAGCTAATCTGGAAATGGAGAAACATTAATGTCAGTGAGTCAGACATTTTTCGGGGGATCTTTAGGGTTAAATATTAAGAAAGTGTGCTTTTTGGAATGTTCCTGTGGTTTCCAGCCTGAAACTATACGTGTAGCATATTTCAAGTTTCTAGCTAATCTGGAAGTGGACAAACATTAATGTCAGTGAGTCAGCACTTTTTCGGAAGGTCTTTAGGGCTAAATATTAAGAAAGTGTGCTTTTTGGAATTTTCCTGTGGTTTGCAGCCTAAAAGTTATACGTGTAGCATATTTCAAGTCTCTAGCTAATCTGGAAGTGGACAAACATTAATATCAGTGAGTGAGCCCTTTTTCGGGGGCTTCTTAGGGCTAAAAATATAAAAAAATGTACTTTTTGGAATTTTCCTGTAGTTTACAGCCTAAAAGCTATACATGTAGCATATTTCAAGTTTGTAGCTAATCTGGAAGAGGACAAACATTAATGTCAGTGAGTCAAACCATTTTCGGTGGCGTTCTAGGGCTAAAGATTTAAAAAATGTACTTTTTGGAATTTCCCTATGGTTTGCAGCCTAAAAGCTATACGTGTAGCATATTTAAAGTTTCTAGCTAATCTGGAAATGGAGAAACATTAATGTCAGTGAGTCAGACATTTTTCGGGGGCTTTTTGGGGCTAAAAATTAAGAAAACGTGCTTTTTGGAATTTTCCTGTGGTTTACAGCCTAAAAGCTATACGTGTAGCATATTTCAAGTTTGTAGCTAATCTGGAAGTGGACAAACATTAATGTCAGTGAGTCAGCCCTTTTTCGGGGGCTTTTTATGGCTAAAAATTTAAAAAATGTACTTTTTGGAATTTTCCTGAGGTTTACAGCCTAAAAGCTATATGTGTAGCATATTTCAAGTTTATAGCTAATCTGCAAGTGGACAAGCATTAATGTCAATGAGTCAGCCGTTTTTCGGGGGCTTTTTAGGGCTAAAAATTTAAATAATGTACTTTTTGGAATTTTCCTGTAGTTTACAGCCTAAAAGCTATACGTGTAGCATATTTCAAGTTTCTAGCTAATCTGGAAGTGAACAAACATTAATGTCAGTGAGTGAGCCCTTTTTCGGGGGCCTTTTAGGGCTAAAAATATAAAAATGTGCTTTTTGGAATTTTCCTTTAGTTTACAGCTTAAAAGCTATACGTGTAGCATATTTCAAGTTTGTAGCTTATCTGGAAGTCGACAAAGATTTATGTCAGTGAGACAGCCCTTTTTCGGGGGCTTTTTAGGGATAAATATTTAAAAAATGTACATTTTGGAATTTTCCGAGTAGTTTACAGCCTGAAAGCTATACGTGTAGCATATTTCACGTTTGTAGCTAATCTGGAAGTGGACAAACATTAATGTCAGTGAGTGAGCCCTTTTTCGGGGGGTTTTTAGGGCTAAAAATTAAGAAAATGTGCTTTTTGGAATTTTCCTGTGGTTTACAGACTAAAAGCTATACGTGTAGCATAGTTCAAGTTTCTAGCTAATCTGGAAGTGGACTAACATTAATGTCAGTGAGTGAGCCCTTTTTCGGGTTTTTTTTTGGGGCTAAAAATTTAAAACACGTACATTTTGCTATTTTCCTGTGGTTTACTCCCTAAAAGCTATACGTGTAGCATATTTCAAGTTTGTAGCTAATCTGGAAGAGGACAAACATTAATGTCAGTGAGTCAGCCCATTTTCGGTGGCTTTCTAGAGCTAAAGATTTAAAAAATGTACTTTTTGGAATTTCCCTGTGGTTTGCAGCCTAAAACCTATACGTGTAGCATATTTCAAGTTTGTAGCTAATCTGGAAGTAGACAAACATTAATGTCAGTGAGTCAGCCATTTTTTGGGGGGTCTTTAGGGTTAAATATTAAGAAAGTGTGCTTTTTGGAATGTTCCTGTGGTTTCCAGCCTGAAAGCTATACGTGTAGCATATTTCAAGTTTCTAGCTAATCTGGAAGTGGACAAACATTAATATCAGAGAGTCAGGCGTTTTTCGGGGGCTTTTTAGGGCTAAAAATTAAAAAACGTACTTTTTTGATTCTCCTGTGGTTTACAGCCTAAAAGCTATACGTGTAGCATATTTCAAGTTTGTAGCTAATTTGGAAGTGGGCAAACATTAGTGTCAGTGAGTGAGCCCATTTTCGGGTGGGTTTTGTCTAAAAATTTAAAAAATGTACTTCTTGGAATTTTCCTCTGGATTGCAGCCTAAAAGTTATACGTGTAGCATATTTCAAGTTTATAGCTAATCTGGAAGTGAACAAACATTAATGTTAGTGAGTGAGCCTTTTTTCGGGGGCATTTTAGGGCTTAAAATTTAAAAATGTACTTTTTGGAATTTTCCTGTAGTTTACAGCCTAAACGCTATACGTGTAGCATATTTCCAGATTGTAGCTAATCTGGAAGAGGACAAACATTCATGTCAGTGAGTCAGCCCATTTTCGGTGGCTTTCTAGAGCTAAAGATTTAAAAAACGTACTTTTTGGAATTTCCCTGTAGTTTGCAGCCTAATAGCTATACGTGTAGCATATTTCAAGTTTGTAGCTAATCTGGATGTAGACAAGCATTAATGTCAGTGAGTCAGCCCTTTTTCGGAAGGTCTTTAGGGCTAAATATTAAGAAAGTTTGCTTTTTGGAAATTTCCTGTGGTTTCCAGCCTGAAAGCTATACGTGTAGCATATTTCAAGTTTCTAGCTAATCTGGAAGTGGACAAGCATTAATGTCAGTGAGTCAGCCCTTTTTCGGAAGGTCTTTAGGGCTAAATATTAAGAAAGTTTGCTTTTTTGAATTTTCCTGTGGTTTACAGCCTAAAAGCTATACGTGTAGCATATTTAAAGGTTCTAGCTAATCTGGAAGTGAACAAACATAAATGTCAGGGAGTGATCCCTTTTTCGGGTGGTTTTTAGGGCTAAAAATTTTTAAAATGTACTTTTTGGAATTTTCCTGTGTTTTAAAGCCTAAAAGCTATAGGTGTATCATATTTCAAGTCTCTAGCTAATCTGGAAGTGGACAAACATTAATATCAGTGAGTGAGCCCTTTTTCGTGGGCTTCTTAGGGCTAAAAATATAAGAAATGTACTTTTTGGAATTTTCCTGTATTTTACATCCTAAAAGCTATACGTGTAGCATATTTCAAGTTTGTAGCTAATCTGGAAGAGGACAAACATTAATGTCAGTGAGTCAGCCCATTTTCGGTAGCTTTCTAGGGCTAAAGATTTAAAAAATGTACTTTTTGGAATTTTCCTGTAGTTTACAGCCTAAAAGCTATAGGTGTAGCATATTTCAAGTTTGTAGCTAATTTGGAAGTGGACAAATATTAGTGTCAGTGAGTGAGACCTTTTTCGGGTGGGTTTTAGGGCTAAAGAATTAATAAATGTACTTCTTGGAATTTTCTTGTGGTTTACAGCCTAAAAGCTATACGTGTAGCATATTTCAAGTTTATAGCTAATCTGGAAATGGAGAAACATTAATGCCAGTGAGTCAGCCATTATTCGGGGGCTTTTTGGGGCTAAAAATTAAGAAAACGTGCTTTTTCGAATTTTCCTGTGGTTTACAGCCTAAAAGCTATACGTGTAGCATATTTAAAGTTTGTAGCTAATCTGGAAGTGGACAAACATTAAAGTCAGTGAGTCAGCCCTTTTTCGGGGGCTTTTTAGGGCTAAAAATTTAAAAAATGTGCTTTTTGGAATTTTCCTGAGGTTTACAGCCTTAAAGCTATACGTGTAGCATATTTCAAGTTTCTAGCTAATCTGGAAGTGGACAAGCATTAGTGTCAGTGAGTCAGCCGTTTTTCAGGGGCTTTTTAGGGCTAAAAATTTAAAAAATGTACTTTTTGGAATTTTCCTGTGCTTTACAGCCTAAAAGCTATACGTGTAGCATATTTCAAGTTTTTAGCTAATCTGGAAGTGAACCAACATTAATGTCAGTGAGTGAGCCCTTTTTCGGGGGCCTTTTAGAGCTAAAAATTTAAAAAATGTACTTTTTGGAATTTTCCTGTAGTTCACAGCCTAAAAGCTATACGTGTAGCATATTTCAAGTTTGTAGCTTATCTGGAAGTGGACAAACATTAATGTCAGTGAGTCAGCCATTTTTCGGGAGCTTTTTAGGGCTACAAATTAATAAATGTATTTTTTGGAATTTTCCTCTAGCCTACAGCCTGAAAGCTATACGTGTAGCATATTTCACGTTTGTAGCTAATCTGGAAGTGGACAAACATTAATGTCAGTGAGTGAGCCCTTTTTCGGGGGGTTTTTAGGGCTAAAAATTAAGAAAATGTGCTTTTTGGAATTTTCCTGTGGTTTGCTGACTAAAAGCTATACGTGTAGCATATTTCAAGTTTCTAGCTAATCTGGAAGTGGACTAACACTAATGTCAGTGAGTGAGCCCTTTTTTGGGGGGTTTTTTGGGCTAAAAATTTAAAACACGTACATTTTGCTATTTTCCTGTGGTTTACTCCCTAAAAGCTATACGAGTAGCATATTTCAAGTTTGTAGCTAATCTGGAAGATGACAAACATTAATGTCAGTGAGTCAGCACATTTTCGGTGGCTTTCTAGAGCTAAAGATTTAAAAAAATGTACTTTTTGGAATTTCCCTGTGGTTTGCAGCCTAAAAGCTATACGTGTAGCATATTTCAAGTTTGTAGCTAATCTGGAAGTAGACAAACATTAATGTCAGTGAGTCAGCCCTTTTTCGGGGGGTCTTTAGGGTTAAATATTAAGAAAGTGTGCTTTTTGGAATTTTCCTGTGCTTTCCAGCCTGAAAGCTATACGTGTAGCATATTTCAAGTTTCTAGCTAATCTGGAAGTGGACAAACATTAATGTCAGTGAGTCAGCCCTTTTTCGGAAGGTCTTTAGGGCTAAATATTAAGAAAGTGTGCTTTTTGGAATTTTCCTGTGGTTTACAGCCTAAAAGCTATACGTGTAGCATATTTAAAGGTTCTAGCTAATCTGGAAGTGGACAAACATTAATATCAGTGAGTGAGCCCTTTTTCGGGTGGTTTTTAGGGCTAGAAATTTTAAAAATGTACATTTTTGAATATTCCTGTGGTCTACAGCCTAAAAGCTATACGTGTAGCATATTTCATGTTTGTAGCTAATCTGGAAGTTGACAAACATTAATGACAGTGAGTCAGCCCTTTTTCGGGGGCTTTTTAGGGCTAGAAATTTAAAAAATGTACTTTTTTTAATTTCCCTGTAGTTTACAGCCTTAAAGCTATACGTGTAGCATATTTCAAGTTTCTAGCTAATCTGGAAGATGACAAACATTAATGTCAGTGAGTCAGCCCTTTTTTGGGGGGTCTTTAGGGTTAAATATTAAGAAAGTGTGCATTTGGAATTTTCCTGTGGTTTCCAGCCTGAAAGCTATACGTGTAGCATATTTCAAGTTTCTAGCTAATCTGGAAGTGGACAAACATTAATGTCAGTGAGTCAGCCCTTTTTCGGAAGGTCTTTAGGGCTAAATATTAAGAAAGTGTGCTTTTTGGAATTTTCCTGTGGTTTAAAGCCTAAAAGCTATACGTGTAGCATATTTAAAGGTTCTAGCTAATCTGGAAGTGAACAAAAATAAATGTCAGGGAGTGAGCCCTTTTTCGGGTGGTTTTTAGGGCTAAATATTTTTAAAATGTACTTTTTGGAATTTTCCTGTAGTTTAAAGCCTACAGGCTATAGGTGTATCATATTTCAAGTCTCTAGCTAATCTGGAAGTGGACAAACATGAATATCAGTGAGTGAGCCCTTTTTCGGGTGGTTTTAAGGCTAGAAATTTTAAAAATGTACATTTTTGAATATTCCTGTGGTTTACAGCCTAAAAGCTATACGTGTAGCATATTTCATGTTTGTAGCTAATCTGGAAGTTGACAAACATTAATGACAGTGAGTCAGCCCTTTTTCGGGGGCTTTTTAGGGCTAGAAATTTAAAATATGTACTTTTTGGAATTATCCTGTAGTTTACAGCCTAAAAGCTATACGTGTAGCATATTTCAAGTTTCTAGCTAATCTGGAAGTAGACAAACACTAATGTCAGTGAGTCAGCCCTTTTTCGGGGGGTCTTTAGGGTTAAATATTAAGAAAGCGTGCTTTTTGGAATTTTCCTGTCTGTTCCAGCCTGAAAGCTATACGTGTAGCATATTTCAAGTTTCTAGCTAATCTGGAAGTGGAAGAACATTAATGTCAGTGAGTCGGCCCTTTTTCGGAAGGTCTTTAGGGCTAAATATTAAGAAAGTGTGCATTTTTGAATTTTCCTGTGGTTTACAGCCTAAAAGCTATACGTGTAGCATATTTAAAGGTTCTAGCTAATCTGGAAGTGAACAAACATAAATGTCAGGTAGTGAGCTCTTTTTCGGGGGCTTCTTAGGGCTAAAAATATAAAAAATGTACTTTTTGGAATTTTCCTGTAGTTTACAGCCTAAAAGCTATACGTGTAGCATATTTCAAGTTTGTAACTAATCTGGAAGAGGACAAACATTAATGTCAGTGAGTCAGCCCATTATCGGTGGCTTTCTAGGGCTAAAGATTAAAAATTGTACTTTTTGGAATTTCCCTGTGGTTTGCAGCCTAAAAGCTATACGTGTAGCATATATAAAGTTTCTAGCTAATCTGGAAGTGAACAAAAATAAATGTCAGGGAGCGAGCCCTTTTTCGAGTTGTTTTTAGGGCTAAAAAATTTTAAAATGTACTTTTTGGAATTTCCCTGTGGTTTACAGCCTAAATCTATACGTGTAGCATATTTAAAGTTTCTAGCTAATCTGGAAGTGAACAAACATTAATGTCAGTGAGTCAGCCCTTTTTCGGGTGGTTTTTATTGCTAAAAATTTTAAAAATGTACATTTTTGAATATTCCTGTGGTTTGCAGCCTAAAAGCTATACGTGTAGCATATTTCATGTTTGTAGCTAATCTGGAAGGTGACAAACATTAATGACAGTGAGTCAGCCCTTTTTCGGGGGCTTTTTAGGGCTAGAAATTTAAAAAATGGACTTTTTGGAATTCTCCTGTAGTTTACAGCCTAAAAGCTATACGTGTAGCATATTTCAAGTTTGTAGCTAATTTGGAAGTGGACAAACATTAGTGTCAGTGAGTGAACTCTTTTTCGGGTGGGTTTTAGGGCTAAAAATTTAAAAAATGTACTTCTTGGAATTCTCCTGTGGTTTACAGCCTAAAAGCTATACGTGTAGCATATTTCAAGTTTATAGCTAATTTGGAAATGGAGAAACATTAATGTGAGTGAGTCAGCCATTTTTCGGGGGCTTTTTGGGGCTAAAAATTAATAAAACGTGCTTTTTGGAATTTTCCTGTGGTTTACAGCCTAAAAGCTATACGTGTAGCATATTTCAAGTTTGTAGCTAATCTGGAAGTGGACAAACATTAATGCCAGTGAGTCAGCTCTTTTTCGGGGGCTTTTTAGAGCTAAAAATTTAATAAATGTACTTTTTGGAATTTTCCTAAGGTTTACAGCCTTAAAGCTATACATGTAGCATATTTCATGTTTTTAGCTAATCTGGAAGTGGACAAGCATTAATGTCAGTGAGTCAGCCGTTTTTCGGGGGCTTTTTAGGGCTAAAAATTTAAAAAATGTACTTTTTGGAATTTTCCTGTGCTTTACAGCCTAAAAGCTATACGTGTAGCATATTTCAAGTTTCTAGCTAATCTGGAAGTGAACCAACATTAATGTCAGTGAGTGAGCCCTTTTTCGGGGGCCTTTTAGGGCTAACAATTTAAAAAATGTACTTTTTGGAATTTTCCTGTAGTTCACAGCCTAATAGCTATACGTGTAGTATATTTCAAGTTTGTAGCTTATCTGGAAGTGGACAAACATTAATGTTTGTGAGTCAGCCCTTTTTCGGGGGGGTTTTATGGCTAAGAATTAGGAAAACGTGCTTTTTTGAATATTCCTGAGGTTTACGGCCTAATAGCTATACGTGTAGCATATTTCAAGTTTCTAGCTAATCTGGAAGTGGACAAATATTAATATCAGTGAGTCAGCCGTTTTTCGGGGGCTTTTTAGGGCTAAAAATTAAAAAATGTACTTTTTGGATTCTCCTGTGGTTTACAGCCTAAAAGCTATACGTGTAGCATATTTCAAGTTTGTAGCTAATTTTGAAGTGGGCAAACATTAGTGTAAGTGAGTGAGCCCATTTTCGGGTGGGTTTTAGGGCTGAAAATTTAAAAAATGTACTTATTGGAATTTTCCTGTGGATTGCAGCCTAAATGTTATACGTGTAGCATATTTCCAGATTGTAGCTAATCTGGAAGAGGACAAACATTAATGTCAGTGAGTCAGCCCATTTTCGGTGGCTTTCTAGAGCTAAAGATTTAAAAAATGTACTTTTTGGAATTTCCCTGTAGTTTGCAGCCTAATAGCTATACGTGTAGCATATTTCAAGTTTGTAGCTAATCTGAAAGTAGACAAACATTAATGTCAGTGAGTCAGCTTTTTTTCGGGGGGTCTTTAGGGTTAAATATTAAGAGAGTATGCTTTTTGGAAATTTCCTGTGGTTTCCAGCCTGAAAGATATACGTGTAGCATATTTCAAGTTTCTAGGTAATCTGGAAGTGGACAAGCATTAATGTCAGTGAGTCAGCTTTTTTTCGGAAGGTCTTTAGGGCTAAATATTAAGAAAGTGTGCTTTTTTGAATTTTCCTGTGGTTTACAGCCTAAAATCTATACGTGTAGCATATTTAAAGGTTCTAGCTAATCTGGAAGTGAACAAACATAAAGGTCAGGGAGTGATCCCTTTTTCGGGTGGTTTTTAGGGCTAAATATTTTTAAAATGTACTTTTTGGAATTTACCTGTGGTTTAAAGCCTAAAAGCTATAGGTGTATCATATTTCAAGTCTCTAGCTAATCTGGAAGTGGACAAACATTAATATCAGTGAGTGAGCCCTTTTTCGGGGGCTTCTTAGGGCTAAAAATATAAAAAATGTACTTTTTGGAATTTTCCTGTAGTTTACAGCCTAAAAGCTATAGGTGTAGCATATTTCAACTTAGTATCTAATTTGGAAGTGGACAAACATTAGTGTCAGTGAGTGAGACCTTTTTCGGGTTGGTTTTAGGGCTAAAAATTTAATAAATGTACTTCTTGGAATTTTCCTGTGGTTTACAGCCTAAAAGCTATACGTGTAGCATATTTCAAGTTTATAGCTAATCTGGAAATGGAGAAACATTAATGCCAGTGAGTCAGCCATTTTTCGGGGGCTTTTTGGGGCTAAAAATTAATAAAACGTGCTTTTTCGAATTTTCCTGTGGTTTACAGCCTAAAAGCTATACGTGTAGCATATCTCAAGTTTGTAGCTAATCTGGAAGTGGACAAACATTAATGTCAGTGGGTCAGCCCTTTTTCGGGGGCTTTTTAGGGCTAAAAATTAAAAAAATGTACTTTTTGGAATTTTCCTGAGGTTTACAGCCTTAAAGCTATACGTGTAGCATATTTCAAGTTTCTAGCTAATCTGGAAGTGGACAAGCATTAGTGTCAGTGAGTCAGCCGTTTTTCAGGGGCTTTTTAGGGCTAAAAATTTAAAAAATGTACTTTTTGGAATTTTCCTGTGCTTTACAGCCTAAAGTGAACCAACATTAATGTCAGTTAGTGAGCCCTTTTTCGGGGGCCTTTTAGGGCTAAAAATTTAAAAAATGTACTTTTTGGAACTTTCCTGTAGTTCACAGCCTAAAAGCTATACGTGTAGCATATTTCAAGTTTGTAGCTTATCTGGAAGTGGACAAACATTAATGTCAGTGAGTCAGCCCTTTTTCGGGGGCTTTTTAGAGCTAAAGATTTTAAAAACGTACTTTTTGGAATTTTCCTGAGGTTTACAGTCTTAAAGCTATACTTGTAGCATATTTCATGTTTCTAGCTAATCTGGAAGTAGACAAACATTAATGTCAGTGAGTCAGCCCTTTTTCGGGGGGTCTTTAGGGTTAAATATTATGAAAGTGTGCTTTTTGGAATTTTCCTGTGGTTTCCAGCCTGAAAGCTATACGTGTAGCATATTTAAAGTTTCTAGCTAATCTGGAAGTGAAAAAACATAAATGTCAGGGAGTGAGCCCTTTTTCGAGTTGTTTTTAGGGCTAAAAAAATTTTAAAATGTACTTTTTGGAATTTCCCTGTGGTTTACAGCCTAAATCTATACGTGCAGCATATTTCAAGTTTCTAGCTAATCTGGAAGTGAACAAACATTAATGTCAGTGAGTCAGCCCTTTTTGGGGTGGTTTTTAGGGCTAAAAATTTTAAAAATGTACAGTTTTGAATATTCTTGTGGTTTGCAGCCTAAAAGCTATACGTGTAGCATATTTCATGTTTGTAGCTAATCTGGAAGTTGACAAACATTAATGACAGTGAGTCAGCCCTTTTTCGGGGGCTTTTTAGGGCTAGAAATTTAAAAAATGTACTTTTTGGAATATTCCTGTAGTTTACAGCCTAAAAGCTATACGTGTAGCATATTTCAAGTTTGTAGCTAATTTGGAAGTGGACAAACATTAGTGTCAGTGAGTGAGCCCTTTTTCGGGTGGGTTTTAGGGCTAAAAATTTAAAAAATGTACTTCTTGGAATTTTCCTGTGGTTTATAGCCTAAAAGCTATACGTGTAGCATATTTCAAGTTTATAGCTAATCTGGAAATGTAGAAACATTAATGCCAGTGAGTCAGCCACTTTTCGGGGGCTTTTTGGGGCTAAAAATTAATAAAACGTGCTTTTTCGAATTTTCCTGTGTTTTACAGCCTAAAAGCTATACGTGTAGCATATTTCATGTTTGTAGCTAATCTGGAAGTTGACAAACATTAATGACAGTGAGTCAGCCCTTTTTCGGGGGCTTTTTAGGGCTAGAAATTTAAAAAATGTACTTTTTTTAATTTCCCTGTAGTTTACAGCCTTAAAGCTATACGTGTAGCATATTTCAAGTTTCTAGCTAATCTGGAAGATGACAAACATTAATGTCAGTGAGTCAGCCCTTTTTTGGGGGGTCTTTAGGGTTAAATATTAAGAAAGTGTGCATTTGGAATTTTCCTGTGGTTTCCAGCCTGAAAGCTATACGTGTAGCATATTTCAAGTTTCTAGCTAATCTGGAAGTGGACAAACATTAATGTCAGTGAGTCAGCCCTTTTTCGGAAGGTCTTTAGGGCTAAATATTAAGAAAGTGTGCTTTTTGGAATTTTCCTGTGGTTTAAAGCCTAAAAGCTATACGTGTAGCATATTTAAAGGTTCTAGCTAATCTGGAAGTGAACAAAAATAAATGTCAGGGAGTGAGCCCTTTTTCGGGTGGTTTTTAGGGCTAAATATTTTTAAAATGTACTTTTTGGAATTTTCCTGTAGTTTAAAGCCTACAGGCTATAGGTGTATCATATTTCAAGTCTCTAGCTAATCTGGAAGTGGACAAACATGAATATCAGTGAGTGAGCCCTTTTTCGGGTGGTTTTAAGGCTAGAAATTTTAAAAATGTACATTTTTGAATATTCCTGTGGTTTACAGCCTAAAAGCTATACGTGTAGCATATTTCATGTTTGTAGCTAATCTGGAAGTTGACAAACATTAATGACAGTGAGTCAGCCCTTTTTCGGGGGCTTTTTAGGGCTAGAAATTTAAAATATGTACTTTTTGGAATTATCCTGTAGTTTACAGCCTAAAAGCTATACGTGTAGCATATTTCAAGTTTCTAGCTAATCTGGAAGTAGACAAACACTAATGTCAGTGAGTCAGCCCTTTTTCGGGGGGTCTTTAGGGTTAAATATTAAGAAAGCGTGCTTTTTGGAATTTTCCTGTCTGTTCCAGCCTGAAAGCTATACGTGTAGCATATTTCAAGTTTCTAGCTAATCTGGAAGTGGAAGAACATTAATGTCAGTGAGTCGGCCCTTTTTCGGAAGGTCTTTAGGGCTAAATATTAAGAAAGTGTGCATTTTTGAATTTTCCTGTGGTTTACAGCCTAAAAGCTATACGTGTAGCATATTTAAAGGTTCTAGCTAATCTGGAAGTGAACAAACATAAATGTCAGGTAGTGAGCTCTTTTTCGGGGGCTTCTTAGGGCTAAAAATATAAAAAATGTACTTTTTGGAATTTTCCTGTAGTTTACAGCCTAAAAGCTATACGTGTAGCATATTTCAAGTTTGTAACTAATCTGGAAGAGGACAAACATTAATGTCAGTGAGTCAGCCCATTATCGGTGGCTTTCTAGGGCTAAAGATTAAAAATTGTACTTTTTGGAATTTCCCTGTGGTTTGCAGCCTAAAAGCTATACGTGTAGCATATATAAAGTTTCTAGCTAATCTGGAAGTGAACAAAAATAAATGTCAGGGAGCGAGCCCTTTTTCGAGTTGTTTTTAGGGCTAAAAAATTTTAAAATGTACTTTTTGGAATTTCCCTGTGGTTTACAGCCTAAATCTATACGTGTAGCATATTTAAAGTTTCTAGCTAATCTGGAAGTGAACAAACATTAATGTCAGTGAGTCAGCCCTTTTTCGGGTGGTTTTTATTGCTAAAAATTTTAAAAATGTACATTTTTGAATATTCCTGTGGTTTGCAGCCTAAAAGCTATACGTGTAGCATATTTCATGTTTGTAGCTAATCTGGAAGGTGACAAACATTAATGACAGTGAGTCAGCCCTTTTTCGGGGGCTTTTTAGGGCTAGAAATTTAAAAAATGGACTTTTTGGAATTCTCCTGTAGTTTACAGCCTAAAAGCTATACGTGTAGCATATTTCAAGTTTGTAGCTAATTTGGAAGTGGACAAACATTAGTGTCAGTGAGTGAACTCTTTTTCGGGTGGGTTTTAGGGCTAAAAATTTAAAAAATGTACTTCTTGGAATTCTCCTGTGGTTTACAGCCTAAAAGCTATACGTGTAGCATATTTCAAGTTTATAGCTAATTTGGAAATGGAGAAACATTAATGTGAGTGAGTCAGCCATTTTTCGGGGGCTTTTTGGGGCTAAAAATTAATAAAACGTGCTTTTTGGAATTTTCCTGTGGTTTACAGCCTAAAAGCTATACGTGTAGCATATTTCAAGTTTGTAGCTAATCTGGAAGTGGACAAACATTAATGCCAGTGAGTCAGCTCTTTTTCGGGGGCTTTTTAGAGCTAAAAATTTAATAAATGTACTTTTTGGAATTTTCCTAAGGTTTACAGCCTTAAAGCTATACATGTAGCATATTTCATGTTTTTAGCTAATCTGGAAGTGGACAAGCATTAATGTCAGTGAGTCAGCCGTTTTTCGGGGGCTTTTTAGGGCTAAAAATTTAAAAAATGTACTTTTTGGAATTTTCCTGTGCTTTACAGCCTAAAAGCTATACGTGTAGCATATTTCAAGTTTCTAGCTAATCTGGAAGTGAACCAACATTAATGTCAGTGAGTGAGCCCTTTTTCGGGGGCCTTTTAGGGCTAACAATTTAAAAAATGTACTTTTTGGAATTTTCCTGTAGTTCACAGCCTAATAGCTATACGTGTAGTATATTTCAAGTTTGTAGCTTATCTGGAAGTGGACAAACATTAATGTTTGTGAGTCAGCCCTTTTTCGGGGGGGTTTTATGGCTAAGAATTAGGAAAACGTGCTTTTTTGAATATTCCTGAGGTTTACAGCCTAATAGCTATACGTGTAGCATATTTCAAGTTTCTAGCTAATCTGGAAGTGGACAAATATTAATATCAGTGAGTCAGCCGTTTTTCGGGGGCTTTTTAGGGCTAAAAATTAAAAAATGTACTTTTTGGATTCTCCTGTGGTTTACAGCCTAAAAGCTATACGTGTAGCATATTTCAAGTTTGTAGCTAATTTTGAAGTGGGCAAACATTAGTGTAAGTGAGTGAGCCCATTTTCGGGTGGGTTTTAGGGCTGAAAATTTAAAAAATGTACTTATTGGAATTTTCCTGTGGATTGCAGCCTAAATGTTATACGTGTAGCATATTTCCAGATTGTAGCTAATCTGGAAGAGGACAAACATTAATGTCAGTGAGTCAGCCCATTTTCGGTGGCTTTCTAGAGCTAAAGATTTAAAAAATGTACTTTTTGGAATTTCCCTGTAGTTTGCAGCCTAATAGCTATACGTGTAGCACATTTCAAGTTTGTAGCTAATCTGAAAGTAGACAAACATTAATGTCAGTGAGTCAGCTTTTTTTCGGGGGGTCTTTAGGGTTAAATATTAAGAGAGTATGCTTTTTGGAAATTTCCTGTGGTTTCCAGCCTGAAAGATATACGTGTAGCATATTTCAAGTTTCTAGGTAATCTGGAAGTGGACAAGCATTAATGTCAGTGAGTCAGCTTTTTTTCGGAAGGTCTTTAGGGCTAAATATTAAGAAAGTGTGCTTTTTTGAATTTTCCTGTGGTTTACAGCCTAAAATCTATACGTGTAGCATATTTAAAGGTTCTAGCTAATCTGGAAGTGAACAAACATAAAGGTCAGGGAGTGATCCCTTTTTCGGGTGGTTTTTAGGGCTAAATATTTTTAAAATGTACTTTTTGGAATTTACCTGTGGTTTAAAGCCTAAAAGCTATAGGTGTATCATATTTCAAGTCTCTAGCTAATCTGGAAGTGGACAAACATTAATATCAGTGAGTGAGCCCTTTTTCGGGGGCTTCTTAGGGCTAAAAATATAAAAAATGTACTTTTTGGAATTTTCCTGTAGTTTACAGCCTAAAAGCTATAGGTGTAGCATATTTCAACTTAGTATCTAATTTGGAAGTGGACAAACATTAGTGTCAGTGAGTGAGACCTTTTTCGGGTTGGTTTTAGGGCTAAAAATTTAATAAATGTACTTCTTGGAATTTTCCTGTGGTTTACAGCCTAAAAGCTATACGTGTAGCATATTTCAAGTTTATAGCTAATCTGGAAATGGAGAAACATTAATGCCAGTGAGTCAGCCATTTTTCGGGGGCTTTTTGGGGCTAAAAATTAATAAAACGTGCTTTTTCGAATTTTCCTGTGGTTTACAGCCTAAAAGCTATACGTGTAGCATATCTCAAGTTTGTAGCTAATCTGGAAGTGGACAAACATTAATGTCAGTGGGTCAGCCCTTTTTCGGGGGCTTTTTAGGGCTAAAAATTAAAAAAATGTACTTTTTGGAATTTTCCTGAGGTTTACAGCCTTAAAGCTATACGTGTAGCATATTTCAAGTTTCTAGCTAATCTGGAAGTGGACAAGCATTAGTGTCAGTGAGTCAGCCGTTTTTCAGGGGCTTTTTAGGGCTAAAAATTTAAAAAATGTACTTTTTGGAATTTTCCTGTGCTTTACAGCCTAAAGTGAACCAACATTAATGTCAGTTAGTGAGCCCTTTTTCGGGGGCCTTTTAGGGCTAAAAATTTAAAAAATGTACTTTTTGGAACTTTCCTGTAGTTCACAGCCTAAAAGCTATACGTGTAGCATATTTCAAGTTTGTAGCTTATCTGGAAGTGGACAAACATTAATGTCAGTGAGTCAGCCCTTTTTCGGGGGCTTTTTAGAGCTAAAGATTTTAAAAACGTACTTTTTGGAATTTTCCTGAGGTTTACAGTCTTAAAGCTATACTTGTAGCATATTTCATGTTTCTAGCTAATCTGGAAGTAGACAAACATTAATGTCAGTGAGTCAGCCCTTTTTCGGGGGGTCTTTAGGGTTAAATATTATGAAAGTGTGCTTTTTGGAATTTTCCTGTGGTTTCCAGCCTGAAAGCTATACGTGTAGCATATTTAAAGTTTCTAGCTAATCTGGAAGTGAAAAAACATAAATGTCAGGGAGTGAGCCCTTTTTCGAGTTGTTTTTAGGGCTAAAAAAATTTTAAAATGTACTTTTTGGAATTTCCCTGTGGTTTACAGCCTAAATCTATACGTGCAGCATATTTCAAGTTTCTAGCTAATCTGGAAGTGAACAAACATTAATGTCAGTGAGTCAGCCCTTTTTGGGGTGGTTTTTAGGGCTAAAAATTTTAAAAATGTACAGTTTTGAATATTCTTGTGGTTTGCAGCCTAAAAGCTATACGTGTAGCATATTTCATGTTTGTAGCTAATCTGGAAGTTGACAAACATTAATGACAGTGAGTCAGCCCTTTTTCGGGGGCTTTTTAGGGCTAGAAATTTAAAAAATGTACTTTTTGGAATATTCCTGCAGTTTACAGCCTAAAAGCTATACGTGTAGCATATTTCAAGTTTGTAGCTAATTTGGAAGTGGACAAACATTAGTGTCAGTGAGTGAGCCCTTTTTCGGGTGGGTTTTAGGGCTAAAAATTTAAAAAATGTACTTCTTGGAATTTTCCTGTGGTTTATAGCCTAAAAGCTATACGTGTAGCATATTTCAAGTTTATAGCTAATCTGGAAATGTAGAAACATTAATGCCAGTGAGTCAGCCACTTTTCGGGGGCTTTTTGGGGCTAAAAATTAATAAAACGTGCTTTTTCGAATTTTCCTGTGTTTTACAGCCTAAAAGCTATACGTGTAGCATATCTCAAGTTTGTAGCTAATTTGGAAGTGGACAAACAATAATGTCAGTGGGTCAGCCCTTTTTCGGGGGCTTTTTAGGGCTAAAAATTAAAAAAATGTACTTTTTGGAATTTTCCTGAGGTTTACAGCCTTAAAGCTATACGTGTAGCATATTTCAAGTTTCTAGCTAATCTGGAAGTGGACAAGCATTAGTGTCAGTGAGTTAGCCGTTTTTCAGGGGCTTTTTAGGGCTAAAAATTTAAAAAATGTACTTTTTGGAATTTTCCTGTGCTTTACAGCCTAAAAGCTATACGTGTAGCATATTTCAAGTTTCTAGGTAATCTGGAAGTGAACCAACATTAATGTCAGTTAGTGAGCCCTTTTTCGGGGGCCTTTATGCCTAAAAATTTAAAAAATGTACTTTTTGGAACTTTCCTGTAGTTCACAGCCTAAAAGCTATACGTGTAGCATATTTCAAGTTTGTAGCTTATCTGGAAGTGGACAAACATTAATGTCAGTGAGTCAGCCCTTTTTCGGGAGCTTTTTAGGGCTACAAATTAAAAAATGTATTTTTTGGAATTTTCCTCTAGCCTACAGCCTGAAAGCTATACGTGTAGCATATTTCACGTTTGTAGCTAATCTGGAAGTGGACAAACATTAATGTCAGTGAGTGAGAACTTTTTCGGGGGGTTTTTAGGGCTAAAAATTAAGAAAATGTGCTTTTTGGAATTTACCTGTGGTTTGCAGCCTAAAAGCTATACGTGTAGCATATTTAAAGGTTCTAGCTAATCTGGAAGTGAACAAACATAAATGTCAGGGAGTGAGCCCTTTTTCGGGTTGTTTTTAGGGCTAAAAATTTTAAAAATGTACATTTTTGAATATTCCTGTGGTTTGCAGCCTAAAAGCTATACGTGTAGCATATTTCATGTTTGTAGCTAATCTGGAAGTTGACAAACATTAATGACAGTGAGTCAGCCCTTTTTTGGGGGCTTTTTAGGGCTAGAAATTTAAAAAATGTACTTTTTGGAATTTTCCTGTTGTTTACAGCCTAAAAGCTATACGTGTAGCATATTTCAAGTTTATAGCTAATCTGGAAATGGAGAAACATTAATGTGAGTGAGTTAGCCATTTTTCGGGGGCTTTTTGGGGCTAAAAATTAAGAAAACGTGCTTTTTGGAATTTTCTTGTGGTTTACAGCCTAAAAGCTATACGTGTAGCATATTTCAAGTTTGTAGCTAATCTGGAAGTGGACAAACATTAATGTCAGTGAGTCAGCCCTTTTTCGGGGGCTTTTTAGAGCTAAAAATTTTAAAAACGTACTTTTTGGAATTTTCCTGAGGTTTACAGTCTTAAAGCTATACATGTAGCATATTTCATGTTTCTAGCTAATCTGGAAGTGGACAAGCATTAATGTCATTGAGTCAGCCGTTTTTCGGGGGCTTTTAGGGCTAAAGATTTAAAAAATGTACTTTTTGGAATTTTTCTCTGGTTTTTAGCCTAAAAGCTATACGTGTAGCATATTTCATGTTTGTAGCTAATCTGGAAGTAGACAAACATTAATGTCAGTGAGTCAGCCCTTTTTCGGGGGGTCTTTAGGGTTAAATATTATGAAAGTGTGCTTTTTGGACTTTGCCTGTGGTTTACAGCCTAAATCTATACGTGTAGCATATTTCAAGTTTCTAGCTAATCTGGAAGTGAACAAACATTAATGTCAGTGAGTCAGCCCTTTTTAGGGTGGTTTTTAGGGCTAAAAATTTTAAAAATGTACAGTTTTGAATATTCTTGTGGTTTGCAGCCAAAAAGCTATACGTGTAGCATATTTCATGTTTGTAGCTAATCTGGAAGTTGACAAACATTAATGACAGTGAGTCAGCCCTTTTTCGGGGGCTTTTTAGGGCTAGAAATTTAAAAAATGTACTTTTTGGAATTTTCCTGTAGTTTACAGCCTAAAAGCTATACGTGTAGCATATTTCAAGTTTGTAGCTAATTTGGAAGTGGACAAACATTAGTGTCAGTGAGTGAGCCCTTTTTTGGGTGGGTTTTAGGGCTAAAAATTTAAAATATGTACTTCTTGGAATTTTCCTGTGGTTTACAGCCTAAAAGCTATACGTGTAGCATATTTCAAGTTTATAGCTAATTTGGAAATGGAGAAACATTAATGTGAGTGAGTCAGCTATTTTTCGGGGGCTTTTTGGGGCTAAAAATGAAGAAAACGTGCTTTTTGGAATTTTCCTGTGGTTTACAGCCTAAAAGCTATACGTGTAGCATATTTCAAGTTTATAGCTAATCTGGAAATGGAGAAACATTAATGTGAGTGAGTCAGCCATTTTTCGGGGGCTTTTTGGGGCTAAAAATTAAGAAAACGTGCTTTTTGGAATTTTCTTGTGGTTTACAGCCTAAAAGCTATACGTGTAGCATATTTCAAGTTTGTAGCTAATCTGGAAGTGGACAAACATTAATGTCAGTGAGTCAGCCCTTTTTCGGGGGCTTTTTAGAGCTAAAAAATTTAAAAACGTACTTTTTGGAATTTTCCTGAGGTTTACAGTCTTAAAGCTATACTTGTAGCATATTTCATGTTTCCAGCTAATCTGGAAGTGGACAAGCATTAATGTCATTGAGTCAGCCGTTTTTCGGGGGCTTTTAGGGCTAAAGATTTAAAAAATGTACTTTTTGGAATTATTCTGTGGTTTTTAGCCTAAAAGCTATACGTGTAGCATATTTCATGTTTGTAGCTAATCTGGAAGTAGACAAACATTAATGTCAGTGAGTCAGCCCTTTTTCGGGGGGTCTTTAGGGTTAAATATTATGAAAGTGTGCTTTTTGGAATTTTCCTGTGGTTTCCAGCCTGAAAGCTATACGTGTAGCATATTTAAAGTTTCTAGCTAATCTGGAAGTGAAAAAACATAAATGTCAGGGAGTGAGCCCTTTTTCGAGTTGTTTTTAGGGCTAAAAAAATTTTAAAATGTACTTTTTGGAATTCCCCTGTGGTTTAGAGCCTAAATCTATACGTGCAGCATATTTCAAGTTTCTAGCTAATCTGGAAGTGAACAAACATTAATGTCAGTGAGTCAGCCAATTTTCGGTGGCTTTCTAGGGCTAACGATTTAAAACATGTACTTTTTGGAATTTCCCTGTGGTTTGAAGCCTAAAAGCTATACGTGTAGCATATTTAAAGTTTCTAGCTAATCTGGAAGTGAACAAACATAAATGTCACTGAGTGAGCCCTTTTTCGAGTTGTTTTTAGGGCTAAAAAATTTTAAAATGTACTTTTTGGAATTTTCCTGAGGTTTACAGCCTAATAGCTATACGTGTAGCATATTTCAAGTTTCTAGCTAATCTGGAAGTGGACAAACATTAATATCAGTGAGTCAGCCGTTTTTCGGGGGCTTTTTAGGGCTAAAAATTAAAAAATGTACTTTTTGGATTCTCCTGTGGTTTACAGCCTAAAAGCTATACGTGTAGCATATTTCAAGTTTGTAGCTAATTTGGAAGTGGGCAAACATTAGTGTCAGTGAGTGAGCCGATTTTCGGGTGGGTTTTAGGGCTAAAAATTTAAAAAATGTACTTCTTGGAATTTTCCTCGGGATTGCAGCCTAAAAGTTATACGTGTAGCATATTTCAAGTTTATAGCTAATCTGGAAGTGAACAAACATTAATGTTAGTGAGTGAGCCTTTTTTCGGGGGCATTTTAGGGCTTAAAATTTAAAAATGTACTTTTTGGAATTTTCCTGTAGTTTACAGCCTAAAAGCTATACGTGTAGCATATTTCCAGATTGTAGCTAATCTGGAAGAGGACAAACATTAATGTCAGTGAGTCAGCCCATTTTCGGTGGCTTTCTAGAGCTAAAGATTTAAAAAATGTACTTTTTGGAATTTCTCTGTAGTTTGCAGCCTAATAGCTATACGTGTAGCATATTTCAAGTTTGTAGCTAATCTGGAAGTAGACAAACATTAAAGTCAGTGAGTCAGCTCTTTCTCGGGGGGTCTTTAGGGTTAAATATTAAGAGAGTGTGCTTTTTGGAAATTTCCTGTGGTTTCCAGCCTGAAAGCTATACGTGTAGCATATTTCAAGTTTCTAGCTAATCTGGAAGTGGACAGGCATTAATGTCAGTGAGTCAGCCCTTTTTCGGAAGGTCTTTAGGGCTAAATATTAAGAAAGTGTGCTTTTTTTAATTTTCCTGTGGTTTACAGCCTAAAAGCTATACGTGTAGCATATTTAAAGGTTCTAGCTAATCTGGAAGTGAACAAACATAAATGTCAGGGAGTGATCCCTTTTTCGGGTGGTTTTTAGGGCTAAATATTTATAAAATGTACTTTTTGGAATTTTCCTGTGGTTTAAAGCCTAAAAGCTATAGGTGTGTCGTATTTCAAGTCTCTAGCTAATCTGGAAGTGGACAAACATTAATATCAGTGAGTGAGCCCTTTTTAGTGGGCTTCTTAGGGCTAAAAATATAAGAAATGTACTTTTTGGAATTTTCCTGTAGTTTACATCCTAAAAGCTATACGTGTAGCATATTTCAAGTTTGTAGCTAATCTGGAAGAGGACAAACATTAATGTCAGTGAGTCAACCCATTTTCGGTAGCTTTCTAGGGCTAAAGATTTAAAAAATGTACTTTTTGGAATTTTCATTTAGTTTACAGCCTAAAATCTATAGGTGTAGTATATTTCAACTTTGTAGCTAATTTGGAAGTGGACAAACATTAGTGTCAGTGAGTGAGACCTTTTTCGGGTTGGTTTTAGGGCTAAAAATTTAATAAATGTACTTCTTGGAATTTTTCTGTGGTTTACAGCCTAAAAGCTATATGTGTAGCATATTTCAAGTTTATAGCTAATCTGGAAATGGAGAAACATTAATGCCAGTGAGTCAGCCATTTTTCGGGGGCTTTTTGGGGCTAAAAATTAAGAAAACGTGCTTTTTCGAATTTTCCTGTGGTTTACAGCCTAAAAGCTATACGTGTAGCATATTTCAAGTTTGTAGCTAATCTGGAAGTGGACAAACATTAATGTCAGTGAGTGAGCCCTTTTTCGGGGGGTTTTTAGGGCTAAAAATTAAGAAAATGTGCTTTTTGGAATTTCCCTGTGGTTTGCAGCCTAAAAGCTATACGTGTAGCATATTTAAAGGTTCTAGCTAATCTGGAAGTGAACAAACATAAATGTCAGGGAGTGAGCCCTTTTTCGGGTTGTTTTTAGGGCTAAAAAATTTTAAAATGTACTTTTTGGAATTTCCCTGTGGTTTACAGCCTAAATCTATACGTGTAGCATATTTCAAGTTTCTACCTAATCTGGAAGTGAACAAACATTAATGTCAGTGAGTCAGCCCTTTTTCGGGTGGTTTTTAGGGCTAAAAATTTTAAAAATGTACATTTTTGAATATTCCTGTGGTTTGCAGCCTAAAAGCTATACGTGTAGCATATTTCATGTTTGTAGCTAATCTGGAAGTTGACAAACATTAATGACAGTGAGTCAGCCCTTTTTTGGGGGCTTTTTAGGGCTAGAAATTTAAAAAATGTACTTATTGGAATTTTCCTGTGGTTTACGGCCAAAAAGCTATACGTGTAGCATATTTCATGTTTCTAGCTAATCTGGAAGTGGACAAGCATTAATGTCAGTGAGTCAGCCGTTTTTCGGGGGCTTTTTAGGGCTAAAAATATTAAAAATGTACTTTTTGGAATTTTCCTGTGCTTTACAGCCTAATAGTTATACGTGTAGCATATTGTAAGTTTCTAGCTAATCTGGAAGTGAACCAACATGAATGTCAGTGAGTGAGCCATTTTTCGGGGGCCTTTTAGGGCTAACAATTTAAAAAATGCACTTTTTGGAATTTTCCTTTAGTTCACAGCCTAAAAGCTATACGTGTAGCATATTTCAAGTTTGTAGCTTATCTGGAAGTGGACAAACATTAATGTCAGTGAGTCAGCCCTTTTTCGGGGGTGTTTTATGGCTAAGAATTAGGAAAACGTCCTTTTGGGAATTTTCCTGAGGTTTACAGCCTAATAGCTATACGTGTAGCATATTTCAAGTTTCTAGCTAATCTGGAAGAGGACAAACATTAATATCAGTGAGTCAGCCGTTTTTCGGGGGCTTTTTAGGGCTAAAAATTAAAAAATGTACTTTCTTGGATTCTCCTGTGGTTTACAGCCTAAAAGCTATACGTGTAGCATATTTCAAGTTTATAGCTAATCTGGAAGTGAACAAACATTAAAGTTAGTGAGTGAGCCCTTTTTCGGGGGCATTTTAGGGCTTAAAATTTAAAAATGTACTTTTTGGAATTTACCTGTAGTTTACAGCCTAAAAGCTATACTTGTATCATATTTAGGTTTGTAGCTAATCTGGAAGAGAACAAACATTAATGTCAGTGAGTCAGCCCTTTTTCGGGAGCTTTTTAGGGCTACAAATTAAAAAATGTATTTTTTGGAATTTTCCTCTAGCCTACAGCCTGAAAGCTATACGTGTAGCATATTTCACGTTTGTAGCTAATCTGGAAGTGGACAAACATTAATGTCAGTGAGTGAGCCCTTTTTCGGGGGGTTTTTAGGGCTAAAAATTAAGAAAATGTGCTTTTTGGAATTTTCCTGTGGTTTACAGACTAAAAGCTATACGTGTAGCATAGTTCAAGTTTCTAGCTAATCTGGAAGTGGACTAACATTAATGTCAGTGAGTGAGCCCTTTTTCGGGGTTTTTTTTGGGCTAAAAATTTAAAACACGTACATTTTGCTATTTTCCTGTGGTTTACTCCCTAAAAGCTATACGTGTAGCATATTTCAAGGTTGTAGCTAATCTGGAAGAGGACAAACATTAATGTCAGTGAGTCAGCCCATTTTCGGTGGCTTTCTAGAGCTAAAGATTTAAAAAATGTACTTTTTGGAATTTCCCTGTGGTTTGCAGCCTAAAACCTATACGTGTAGCATATTTCAAGTTTGTAGCTAATCTGGAAATGGAGAAACATTAATGTCAGTGAGTCAGACATTTTTCGGGGGATCTTTAGGGTTAAATATTAAGAAAGTGTGCTTTTTGGAATGTTCCTGTGGTTTCCAGCCTGAAACTATACGTGTAGCATATTTCAAGTTTCTAGCTAATCTGGAAGTGGACAAACATTAATGTCAGTGAGTCAGCACTTTTTCGGAAGGTCTTTAGGGCTAAATATTAAGAAAGTGTGCTTTTTGGAATTTTCCTGTGGTTTATAGCCTAAAAGTTATACGTGTAGCATATTTCAAGTCTCTAGCTAATCTGGAAGTGGACAAACATTAATATCAGTGAGTGAGCCCTTTTTCGGAGGCTTCTTAGGGCTAAAAATATAAAAAAATGTACTTTTTGGAATTTTCCTGTAGTTTACAGCCTAAAAGCTATACATGTAGAATATTTCAAGTTTGTAGCTAATCTGGAAGAGGACAAACATTAATGTCAGTGAGTCAAACCATTTTCGGTGGCGTTCTAGGGCTAAAGATTTAAAAAATGTACTTTTTGGAATTTCCCTATGGTTTGCAGCCTAAAAGCTATACGTGTAGCATATTTAAAGTTTCTAGCTAATCTGGAAATGGAGAAACATTAATGTCAGTGAGTCAGACATTTTTCGGGGGCTTTTTGGGGCTAAAAATTAAGAAAACGTGCTTTTTGGAATTTTCCTGTGGTTTACAGCCTAAAAGCTATACGTGTAGCATATTTCAAGTTTGTAGCTAATCTGGAAGTGGACAAACATTAATGTCAGTGAGTCAGCCCTTTTTCGGGGGCTTTTTATGGCTAAAAATTTAAAAAATGTACTTTTTGGAATTTTCCTGAGGTTTACAGCCTAAAAGCTATACGTGTAGCATATTTCAAGTTTCTAGCTAATCTGCAAGTGGACAAGCATTAATGTCAATGAGTCAGCCGTTTTTCGGGGGCTTTTTAGGGCTAAAAATTTAAATAATGTACTTTTTGGAATTTTCCTGTAGTTTACAGCCTAAAAGCTATACGTATAGCATATTTCAAGTTTCTAGCTAATCTGGAAGTGAACAAACATTAATGTCAGTGAGTGAGCCCTTTTTCGGGGGCCTTTTAGGGCTAAAAATATAAAAATGTGCTTTTTGGAATTTTCCTTTAGTTTACAGCTTAAAAGCTATACGTGTAGCATATTTCAAGTTTGTAGCTTATCTGGAAGTCGACAAAGATTTATGTCAGTGAGACAGCCCTTTTTCGGGGGCTTTTTAGGGATAAATATTTAAAAAATGTACATTTTGGAATTTTCCGAGTAGTTTACAGCCTGAAAGCTATACGTGTAGCATATTTCACGTTTGTAGCTAATCTGGAAGTGGACAAACATTAATGTCAGTGAGTCAGCCCATTTTCGGTGGCTTTCTAGAGCTAAAGATTTAAAAAATGTACTTTTTGGAATTTCCCTGTGGTTTGCAGCCTAAAACCTATACGTGTAGCATATTTCAAGTTTGTAGCTAATCTGGAAGTAGACAAACATTAATGTCAGTGAGTCAGCCATTTTTTGGGGGGTCTTTAGGGTTAAATATTAAGAAAGTGTGCTTTTTGGAATGTTCCTGTGGTTTCCAGCCTGAAAGCTATACGTGTAGCATATTTCAAGTTTCTAGCTAATCTGGAAGTGGACAAACATTAATGTCAGTGAGTCAGCACTTTTTCGGAAGGTCTTTAGGGCTAAATATTAAGAAAGTGTGCTTTTTGGAATTTTCCTGCGGTTTACAGCCTAAAAGTTATACGTGTAGCATATTTCAAGTTTGTAGCTAATCTGGAAGTAGACAAACATTAATGTCAGTGAGTCAGCCATTTTTTGGGGGGTCTTTAGGGTTAAATATTAAGAAAGTGTGCTTTTTGGAATGTTCCTGTGGTTTCCAGCCTGAAAGCTATACGTGTAGCATATTTCAAGTTTCTAGCTAATCTGGAAGTGGACAAACATTAATGTCAGTGAGTCAGCACTTTTTCGGAAGGTCTTTAGGGCTAAATATTAAGAAAGTGTGCTTTTTGGAATTTTCCTGCGGTTTACAGCCTAAAAGTTATACGTGTAGCATATTTCAAGTCTCTACCTAATCTGGAAGTGGACAAACATTAATATCAGTGAGTGAGCCCTTTTTCGGGGGCTTCTTAGGGCTAAAAATATAAAAAATGTACTTTTTGGAATTTTCCTGTAGTTTACAGCCTAAAAGCTATACGTGTAGCATATTTCAAGTTTCTAGCTAATCTGGAAGTGAACACACATTAATGTCAGTGAGTGAGCCCTTTTTCGGGGGCCTTTTAGGGCTAAAAATATAAAAATGTGCTTTTTGGAATTTTCCTTTAGTTTACAGCCTAAAAGCTATAAGTGTAGCATATTTCAAGTTTGTAGCTTATCTGGAAGTCGACAAACATTTATGTCAGTGAGACAGCCCTTTTTCGGGGGCTTTTTAGGGCTAAAAATTTAAAAAATGTACATTTTGGAATTTTCCGAGTAGTTTACAGCCTGAAAGCTATACGTGTAGCATATTTCAAGTTTGTAGCTAATCTGGAACAAGACAAACATTAATGTCAGTGAGTCAGCCCATTTTCGGTGGCTTTCTAGGGCTAACGATTTAAAACATGTACTTTTTGGAATTTCCCGGTGGTTTGAAGCCTAAAAGCTACACGTGTAGCATATTTAAAGTTTCTAGCTAATCTGGAAGTGAACAAACATAAATGTCAGGGAGTGAGCCCTTTTTCGGGTTGTTTTTAGGGTTAAAAAATTTTAAAATGTACTTTTAGGAATTTTCCTGAGGTTTACAGCCTAAAAGCTATACGTGTAGCATATTTCAAGTTTATAGCTAATTTGTAAATGGAGAATCATTAATGTTTGTGAGTCAGCCCTTTTTCGGGGGGGGGGGGGGGTTTATGGCTAAGAATTAGGAAAACGTACTTTTTGGAATTTTCCTGAGGTTTACAGCCTAATAGCTATACGTGTAGCATATTTCAAGTTTCTAGCTAATCTGGAAGTGGACAAACATTAATATCAGAGAGTCAGGCGTTTTTCGGGGGCTTTTTAGGGCTAAAAATTAAAAAACGTACTTTTTTGATTCTCCTGTGGTTTACAGCCTAAAAGCTATACGTGTAGCATATTTCAAGTTTGTAGCTAATTTGGAAGTGGGCAAACATTAGTGTCAGTGAGTGAGCCCATTTTCGGGTGGGTTTTGGCTAAAAATTTAAAAAATGTACTTCTTGGAATTTTCCTCTGGATTGCAGCCTAAAAGTTATACGTGTAGCATATTTCAAGTTTATAGCTAATCTGGAAGTGAACAAACATTAATGTTAGTGAGTGAGCCTTTTTTCGGGGGCATTTTAGGGCTTAAAATTTAAAAATGTACTTTTTGGAATTTTCCTGTAGTTTACAGCCTAAACGCTATACGTGTAGCATATTTCCAGATTGTAGCTAATCTGGAAGAGGACAAACATTAATGTCAGTGAGTCAGCCCATTTTCGGTGGCTTTCTAGAGCTAAAGATTTAATAAACGTACTTTTTGGAATTTCCCTGTAGTTTGCAGCCTAATAGCTATACGTGTAGCATATTTCAAGTTTGCAGCTAATCTGGAAGTAGACAAGCATTAATGTCAGTGAGTCAGCCCTTTTTCGGAAGGTCTTTAGGGCTAAATATTAAGAAAGTTTGCTTTTTGGAAATTTCCTGTGGTTTCCAGCCTGAAAGCTATACGTGTAGCATATTTCAAGTTTCTAGCTAATCTGGAAGTGGACAAGCATTAATGTCAGTGAGTCAGCCCTTTTTCGGAAGGTCTTTAGGGCTAAATATTAAGAAAGTTTGCTTTTTTGAATTTTCCTGTGGTTTACAGCCTAAAAGCTATACGTGTAGCATATTTAAAGGTTCTAGCTAATCTGGAAGTGAACAAACATAAATGTCAGGGAGTGATCCCTTTTTCGGGTGGTTTTTAGGGCTAAAAATTTTTAAAATGTACTTTTTGGAATTTTCCTGTGTTTTAAAGCCTAAAAGCTATAGGTGTATCATATTTCAAGTCTCTAGCTAATCTGGAAGTGGACAAACATTAATATCAGTGAGTGAGCCCTTTTTCGTGGGCTTCTTAGGGCTAAAAATATAAGAAATGTACTTTTTGGAATTTTCCTGTAGTTTACATCCTAAAAGCTATACGTGTAGCATATTTCAAGTTTGTAGCTAATCTGGAAGAGGACAAACATTAATGTCAGTGAGTCAGCCCATTTTCGGTAGCTTTCTAGGGCTAAAGATTTAAAAAATGTACTTTTTGGAATTTTCCTTTAGTTTACAGCCTAAAATCTATAGGTGTAGTATATTTCAACTTTGTAGCTAATTTGGAAGTGGACAAACATTAGTGTCAGTGAGTGAGACCTTTTTCGGGTTGGTTTTAGGGCTAAAAATTTAATAAATGTACTTCTTGGAATTTTTCTGTGGTTTACAGCCTAAAAGCTATATGTGTAGCATATTTCAAGTTTATAGCTAATCTGGAAATGGAGAAACATTAATGCCAGTGAGTCAGCCATTTTTCGGGGGGTTTTTAGGGCTAAAAATTTTAAAAATGTACATTTTTGAATATTCCTGTGGTTTGCAGCCTAAAAGCTATACGTGTAGCATATTTAAAGGTTCTAGCTAATCTGGAAGTGAACAAACATAAATGTCAGGGAGTGAGCCCTTTTTCGGGTTGTTTTTAGGGCTAAAAAATTTTAAAATGTACTTTTTGGAATTTCCCTGTGGTTTACAGCCTAAATCTATACGTGTAGCATATTTCAAGTTTCAACCTAATCTGGAAGTGAACAAACATTAATGGTAGTGAGTCAGCCCTTTTTCGGGTGGTTTTTAGGGCTAAAAATTTTAAAAATGTACATTTTTGAATATTCCTGTGGTTTGCAGCCTAAAAGCTATACGTGTAGCATATTTCATGTTTGTAGCTAATCTGGAAGTTGACAAACATTAATGACAGTGAGTCAGCCCTTTTTTGGGGGCTTTTTAGGGCTAGAAATTTAAAAAATGTACTTATTGGAATTTTCCTGTGGTTTACGGCCAAAAAGCTATACGTGTAGCATATTTCATGTTTCTAGCTAATCTGGAAGTGGACAAGCATTAATGTCAGTGAGTCAGCCGTTTTTCGGGGGCTTTTTAGGGCTAAAAATATTAAAAATGTACTTTTTGGAATTTTCCTGTGCTTTACAGCCTAATAGTTATACGTGTAGCATATTGTAAGTTTCTAGCTAATCTGGAAGTGAACCAACATGAATGTCAGTGAGTGAGCCATTTTTCGGGGGCCTTTTAGGGCTAACAATTTAAAAAATGCACTTTTTGGAATTTTCCTTTAGTTCACAGCCTAAAAGCTATACGTGTAGCATATTTCAAGTTTGTAGCTTATCTGGAAGTGGACAAACATTAATGTCAGTGAGTCAGCCCTTTTTCGGGGGTGTTTTATGGCTAAGAATTAGGAAAACGTCCTTTTGGGAATTTTCCTGAGGTTTACAGCCTAATAGCTATACGTGTAGCATATTTCAAGTTTCTAGCTAATCTGGAAGAGGACAAACATTAATATCAGTGAGTCAGCCTTTTTTCGGGGGCTTTTTAGGGCTAAAAATTAAAAATGTACTTTCTTGGATTCTCCTGTGGTTTACAGCCTAAAAGCTATACGTGTAGCATATTTCAAGTTTATAGCTAATCTGGAAGTGAACAAACATTAAAGTTAGTGAGTGAGCCCTTTTTCGGGGGCATTTTAGGGCTTAAAATTTAAAAATGTACTTTTTGGAATTTACCTGTAGTTTACAGCCTAAAAGCTATACTTGTATCATATTTAGGTTTGTAGCTAATCTGGAAGAGAACAAACATTAATGTCAGTGAGTCAGCCCTTTTTCGGGAGCTTTTTAGGGCTACAAATTAAAAAATGTATTTTTTGGAATTTTCCTCTAGCCTACAGCCTGAAAGCTATACGTGTAGCATATTTTACGTTTGTAGCTAATCTGGAAGTGGACAAACATTAATGTCAGTGAGTGAGCCCTTTTTCGGGGGGTTTTTAGGGCTAAAAATTAAGAAAATGTGCTTTTTGGAATTTTCCTGTGGTTTACAGACTAAAAGCTATACGTGTAGCATAGTTCAAGTTTCTAGCTAATCTGGAAGTGGACTAACATTAATGTCAGTGAGTGAGCCCTTTTTCGGGGTTTTTTTTGGGCTAAAAATTTAAAACACGTACATTTTGCTATTTTCCTGTGGTTTACTCCCTAAAAGCTATACGTGTAGCATATTTCAAGGTTGTAGCTAATCTGGAAGAGGACAAACATTAATGTCAGTGAGTCAGCCCATTTTCGGTAGCTTTCTAGAGCTAAAGATTTAAAAAATGTACTTTTTGGAATTTCCCTGTGGTTTGCAGCCTAAAACCTATACGTGTAGCATATTTCAAGTTTGTAGCTAATCTGGAAATGGAGAAACATTAATGTCAGTGAGTCAGACATTTTTCGGGGGATCTTTAGGGTTAAATATTAAGAAAGTGTGCTTTTTGGAATGTTCCTGTGGTTTCCAGCCTGAAACTATACGTGTAGCATATTTCAAGTTTCTAGCTAATCTGGAAGTGGACAAACATTAATGTCAGTGAGTCAGCACTTTTTCGGAAGGTCTTTAGGGCTAAATATTAAGAAAGTGTGCTTTTTGGAATTTTCCTGTGGTTTACAGCCTAAAAGTTATACGTGTAGCATATTTCAAGTCTCTAGCTAATCTGGAAGTGGACAAACATTAATATCAGTGAGTGAGCCCTTTTTCGGAGGCTTCTTAGGGCTAAAAATATAAAAAAATGTACTTTTTGGAATTTTCCTGTAGTTTACAGCCTAAAAGCTATACATGTAGCATATTTCAAGTTTGTAGCTAATCTGGAAGAGGACAAACATTAATGTCAGTGAGTCAAACCATTTTCGGTGGCGTTCTAGGGCTAAAGATTTAAAAAATGTTCTTTTTGGAATTTCCCTATGGTTTGCAGCCTAAAAGCTATACGTGTAGCATATTTAAAGTTTCTAGCTAATCTGGAAATGGAGAAACATTAATGTCAGTGAGTCAGACATTTTTCGGGGGCTTTTTGGGGCTAAAAATTAAGAAAACGTGCTTTTTGGAATTTTCCTGTGGTTTACAGCCTAAAAGCTATACGTGTAGCATATTTCAAGTTTGTAGCTAATCTGGAAGTGGACAAACATTAATGTCAGTGAGTCAGCCCTTTTTCGGGGGCTTTTTATGGCTAAAAATTTAAAAAATGTACTTTTTGGAATTTTCCTGAGGTTTACAGCCTAAAAGCTATACGTGTAGCATATTTCAAGTTTCTAGCTAATCTGCAAGTGGACAAGCATTAATGTCAATGAGTCAGCCGTTTTTCGGGGGCTTTTTAGGGCTAAAAATTTAAATAATGTACTTTTTGGAATTTTCCTGTAGTTTACAGCCTAAAAGCTATACGTATAGCATATTTCAAGTTTCTAGCTAATCTGGAAGTGAACAAACATTAATGTCAGTGAGTGAGCCCTTTTTCGGGGGCCTTTTAGGGCTAAAAATATAAAAATGTGCTTTTTGGAATTTTCCTTTAGTTTACAGCTTAAAAGCTATACGTGTAGCATATTTCAAGTTTGTAGCTTATCTGGAAGTCGACAAAGATTTATGTCAGTGAGACAGCCCTTTTTCGGGGGCTTTTTAGGGATAAATATTTAAAAAATGTACATTTTGGAATTTTCCGAGTAGTTTACAGCCTGAAAGCTATACGTGTAGCATATTTCACGTTTGTAGCTAATCTGGAAGTGGACAAACAATAATGTCAGTGAGTGAGCCCTTTTTCGGGGGGTTTTTAGGGCTAAAAATTAAGAAAATGTGCTTTTTGGAATTTTCCTGTGGTTTACAGACTAAAAGCTATACGTGTAGCATAGTTCAAGTTTCTAGCTAATCTGGAAGTGGACTAACATTAATGTCAGTGAGTGAGCCCTTTTTCGGGGTTTTTTTTGGGGCTAAAAATTTAAAACACGTACATTTTGCTATTTTCCTGTGGTTTACTCCCTAAAAGCTATACGTGTAGCATATTTCAAGTTTGTAGCTAATCTGGAAGAGGACAAACATTAATGTCAGTGAGTCAGCCCATTTTCGGTGGCTTTCTAGAGCTAAAGATTTAAAAAATGTACTTTTTGGAATTTCCCTGTGGTTTGCAGCCTAAAACCTATACGTGTAGCATATTTCAAGTTTGTAGCTAATCTGGAAGTAGACAAACATTAATGTCAGTGAGTCAGCCATTTTTTGGGGGGTCTTTAGGGTTAAATATTAAGAAAGTGTGCTTTTTGGAATGTTCCTGTGGTTTCCAGCCTGAAAGCTATACGTGTAGCATATTTCAAGTTTCTAGCTAATCTGGAAGTGGACAAACATTAATGTCAGTGAGTCAGCACTTTTTCGGAAGGTCTTTAGGGCTAAATATTAAGAAAGTGTGCTTTTTGGAATTTTCCTGTGGTTTACAGCCTAAAAGTTATACGTGTAGCATATTTCAAGTCTCTACCTAATCTGGAAGTGGACAAACATTAATATCAGTGAGTGAGCCCTTTTTCGGGGGCTTCTTAGGGCTAAAAATATAAAAAATGTACTTTTTGGAATTTTCCTGTAGTTTACAGCCTAAAAGCTATACGTGTAGCATATTTCAAGTTTCTAGCTAATCTGGAAGTGAACAAACATTAATGTCAGTGAGTGAGCCCTTTTTCGGGGGCCTTTTAGGGCTAAAAATATAAAAATGTGCTTTTTGGAATTTTCCTTTAGTTTACAGCCTAAAAGCTATAAGTGTAGCATATTTCAAGTTTGTAGCTTATCTGGAAGTCGACAAACATTTATGTCAGTGAGACAGCCCTTTTTCGGGGGCTTTTTAGGGCTAAAAATTTAAAAAATGTACATTTTGGAATTTTCCGAGTAGTTTACAGCCTGAAAGCTATACGTGTAGCATATTTCAAGTTTGTAGCTAATCTGGAACAAGACAAACATTAATGTCAGTGAGTCAGCCCATTTTCGGTGGCTTTCTAGGGCTAACGATTTAAAACATGTACTTTTTGGAATTTCCCGGTGGTTTGAAGCCTAAAAGCTACACGTGTAGCATATTTAAAGTTTCTAGCTAATCTGGAAGTGAACAAACATAAATGTCAGGGAGTGAGCCCTTTTTCGGGTTGTTTTTAGGGTTAAAAAATTTTAAAATGTACTTTTAGGAATTTTCCTGAGGTTTACAGCCTAAAAGCTATACGTGTAGCATATTTCAAGTTTATAGCTAATTTGTAAATGGAGAAACATTAATGTTTGTGAGTCAGCCCTTTTTCGGGGGGGGGGGGTTTATGGCTAAGAATTAGGAAAACGTACTTTTTGGAATTTTCCTGAGGTTTACAGCCTAATAGCTATACGTGTAGCATATTTCAAGTTTCTAGCTAATCTGGAAGTGGACAAACATTAATATCAGAGAGTCAGGCGTTTTTCGGGGGCTTTTTAGGGCTAAAAATTAAAAAACGTACTTTTTTGATTCTCCTGTGGTTTACAGCCTAAAAGCTATACGTGTAGCATATTTCAAGTTTGTAGCTAATTTGGAAGTGGGCAAACATTAGTGTCAGTGAGTGAGCCCATTTTCGGGTGGGTTTTGGCTAAAAATTTAAAAAATGTACTTCTTGGAATTTTCCTCTGGATTGCAGCCTAAAAGTTATACGTGTAGCATATTTCAAGTTTATAGCTAATCTGGAAGTGAACAAACATTAATGTTAGTGAGTGAGCCTTTTTTCGGGGGCATTTTAGGGCTTAAAATTTAAAAATGTACTTTTTGGAATTTTCCTGTAGTTTACAGCCTAAACGCTATACGTGTAGCATATTTCCAGATTGTAGCTAATCTGGAAGAGGACAAACATTAATGTCAGTGAGTCAGCCCATTTTCGGTGGCTTTCTAGAGCTAAAGATTTAAAAAACGTACTTTTTGGAATTTCCCTGTAGTTTGCAGCCTAATAGCTATACGTGTAGCATATTTCATGTTTGTAGCTAATCTGGAAGTAGACAAGCATTAATGTCAGTGAGTCAGCCCTTTTTCGGAAGGTCTTTAGGGCTAAATATTAAGAAAGTTTGCTTTTTGGAAATTTCCTGTGGTTTCCAGCCTGAAAGCTATACGTGTAGCATATTTCAAGTTTCTAGCTAATCTGGAAGTGGACAAGCATTAATGTCAGTGAGTCAGCCCTTTTTCGGAAGGTCTTTAGGGCTAAATATTAAGAAAGTTTGCTTTTTTGAATTTTCCTGTGGTTTACAGCCTAAAAGCTATACGTGTAGCATATTTAAAGGTTCTAGCTAATCTGGAAGTGAACAAACATAAATGTCAGGGAGTGATCCCTTTTTCGGGTGGTTTTTAGGGCTAAAAATTTTTAAAATGTACTTTTTGGAATTTTCCTGTGTTTTAAAGCCTAAAAGCTATAGGTGTATCATATTTCAAGTCTCTAGCTAATCTGGAAGTGGACAAACATTAATATCAGTGAGTGAGCCCTTTTTCGTGGGCTTCTTAGGGCTAAAAATATAAGAAATGTACTTTTTGGAATTTTCCTGTAGTTTACATCCTAAAAGCTATACGTGTAGCATATTTCAAGTTTGTAGCTAATCTGGAAGAGGACAAACATTAATGTCAGTGAGTCAGCCCATTTTCGGTAGCTTTCTAGGGCTAAAGATTTAAAAAATGTACTTTTTGGAATTTTCCTTTAGTTTACAGCCTAAAAGCTATAGGTGTAGTATATTTCAACTTTGTAGCTAATTTGGAAGTGGACAAACATTAGTGTCAGTGAGTGAGACCTTTTTCGGGTTGGTTTTAGGGCTAAAAATTTAATAAATGTACTTCTTGGAATTTTTCTGTGGTTTACAGCCTAAAAGCTATATGTGTAGCATATTTCAAGTTTATAGCTAATCTGGAAATGGAGAAACATTAATGCCAGTGAGTCAGCCATTTTTCGGGGGCTTTTTGGGGCTAAAAATTAAGAAAACGTGCTTTTTCGAATTTTCCTGTGGTTTACAGCCTAAAAGTAGCATATTTCAACTTTGTAGCTAATCTGGAAGTGGACAAACCTTAATGTCAGTGAGTGAGCCCTTTTTCGGGGGGTTTTTAGGGCTAAAAATTAAGAAAATGTGCTTTTTGGAATTTCCCTGTGGTTTGCAGCCTAAAAGCTATACGTGTAGCATATTTAAAGGTTCTAGCTAATCTGGAAGTGAACAAACATAAATGTCAGGGAGTGAGCCCTTTTTCGGGTTGTTTTTAGGGCTAAAAAATTTTAAAATGTACTTTTTGGAATTTCCCTGTGGTTTACAGCCTAAATCTATACGTGTAGCATATTTCAAGTTTCTAGCTAATCTGGAAGTGAACAAACATTAATGTCAGTGAGTCAGCCCTTTTTCGGGTGGTTTTTAGGGCTAAAAATTTTAAAAATGTTCATTTTTGAATATTCCTGTGGTTTGCAGCCTAAAAGCTATACGTGTAGCATATTTCATGTTTGTAGCTAATCTGGAAGTTGACAAACATTAATGACAGTGAGTCAGCCCTTTTTTGGGGGCTTTTTAGGGCTAGAAATTTAAAAAATGTACTTTTTGGAATTTTCCTATAGTTTACAGCCTAAAAGCTATACGTGTAGCATATTTCAAGTTTGTAGATAATTTGGAAGTGGACAAACATTAGTGTCAGTGAGTGAGCCCTTTTTCGGGTGGGTTTTAGGGCTAAAAATTTAAAAATGTACTTATTGGAATTTTCCTGTGGTTTACGGCCCAAAAGCTATACGTGTAGCATATTTCATGTTTCTAGCTAATCTGGAAGTGGACAAGCATTTATGTCAGTGAGTCAGCCGTTTTTCGGGGGCTTTTTAGGGCTAAAAATATTAAAAATGTACTTTTTGGAATTTTCCTGTGCTTTACAGCCTAATACCTATACGTGTAGCATATTGTAAGTTTCTAGCTAATCTGGAAGTGAACCAACATTAATGTCAGTGAGTGAGCCATTTTTCGGGGGCCTTTTAGGGCTAACAATTTAAAAATGCACTTTTTGGGATTTTCCTGTAGTTCACAGCCTAAAAGCTATACGTGTAGCATATTTCAAGTTTGTAGCTTATCTGGAAGTGGACTAACATTAATGTCAGTGAGTGAGCCATTTTTCGGGGGTTTTTTTGGACTAAACATTTAAAACACGTACATTTTGCTATTTTCCTGTGGTTTACTGCCTAAAAGCTATACGTGTAACATATTTCAAGTTTCTAGCTAATCTGGAAGTGAACAAACATTAATGTCAGTGAGTGAGCCCTTTTTCGGGGGCCTTTTAGGGCTAAAAATATAAAAATGTGCTTTTTGGAATTTTCCTTTAGTTTACAGCCTAAAAGCTATAAGTGTAGCATATTTCAAGTTTGTAGCTTATCTGGAAGTCGACAAACATTTATGTCAGTGAGACAGCCCTTTTTCGGGGGCTTTTTAGGGCTAAAAATTTAAAAAATGTACATTTTGGAATTTTCCGAGTAGTTTACAGCCTGAAAGCTATACGTGTAGCATATTTCAAGTTTGTAGCTAATCTGGAACAAGACAAACATTAATGTCAGTGAGTCAGCCCATTTTCGGTGGCTTTCTAGGGCTAACGATTTAAAACATGTACTTTTTGGAATTTCCCGGTGGTTTGAAGCCTAAAAGCTACACGTGTAGCATATTTAAAGTTTCTAGCTAATCTGGAAGTGAACAAACATAAATGTCAGGGAGTGAGCCCTTTTTCGGGTTGTTTTTAGGGTTAAAATATTTTAAAATGTACTTTTAGGAATTTTCCTGAGGTTTACAGCCTAAAAGCTATACGTGTAGCATATTTCAAGTTTATAGCTAATTTGTAAATGGAGAAACATTAATGTTTGTGAGTCAGCCCTTTTTCGGGGGGGGGGGGGTTTATGGCTAAGAATTAGGAAAACGTACTTTTTGGAATTTTCCTGAGGTTTACAGCCTAATAGCTATACGTGTAGCATATTTCAAGTTTCTAGCTAATCTGGAAGTGGACAAACATTAATATCAGAGAGTCAGGCGTTTTTCGGGGGCTTTTTAGGGCTAAAAATTAAAAAACGTACTTTTTTGATTCTCCTGTGGTTTACAGCCTAAAAGCTATACGTGTAGCATATTTCAAGTTTGTAGCTAATTTGGAAGTGGGCAAACATTAGTGTCAGTGAGTGAGCCCATTTTCGGGTGGGTTTTGGCTAAAAATTTAAAAAATGTACTTCTTGGAATTTTCCTCTGGATTGCAGCCTAAAAGTTATACGTGTAGCATATTTCAAGTTTATAGCTAATCTGGAAGTGAACAAACATTAATGTTAGTGAGTGAGCCTTTTTTCGGGGGCATTTTAGGGCTTAAAATTTAAAAATGTACTTTTTGGAATTTTCCTGTAGTTTACAGCCTAAACGCTATACGTGTAGCATATTTCCAGATTGTAGCTAATCTGGAAGAGGACAAACATTAATGTCAGTGAGTCAGCCCATTTTCGGTGGCTTTCTAGAGCTAAAGATTTAAAAAACGTACTTTTTGGAATTTCCCTGTAGTTTGCAGCCTAATAGCTATACGTGTAGCATATTTCATGTTTGTAGCTAATCTGGAAGTAGACAAGCATTAATGTCAGTGAGTCAGCCCTTTTTCGGAAGGTCTTTAGGGCTAAATATTAAGAAAGTTTGCTTTTTGGAAATTTCCTGTGGTTTCCAGCCTGAAAGCTATACGTGTAGCATATTTCAAGTTTCTAGCTAATCTGGAAGTGGACAAGCATTAATGTCAGTGAGTCAGCCCTTTTTCGGAAGGTCTTTAGGGCTAAATATTAAGAAAGTTTGCTTTTTTGAATTTTCCTGTGGTTTACAGCCTAAAAGCTATACGTGTAGCATATTTAAAGGTTCTAGCTAATCTGGAAGTGAACAAACATAAATGTCAGGGAGTGATCCCTTTTTCGGGTGGTTTTTAGGGCTAAAAATTTTTAAAATGTACTTTTTGGAATTTTCCTGTGTTTTAAAGCCTAAAAGCTATAGGTGTATCATATTTCAAGTCTCTAGCTAATCTGGAAGTGGACAAACATTAATATCAGTGAGTGAGCCCTTTTTCGTGGGCTTCTTAGGGCTAAAAATATAAGAAATGTACTTTTTGGAATTTTCCTGTAGTTTACATCCTAAAAGCTATACGTGTAGCATATTTCAAGTTTGTAGCTAATCTGGAAGAGGACAAACATTAATGTCAGTGAGTCAGCCCATTTTCGGTAGCTTTCTAGGGCTAAAGATTTAAAAAATGTACTTTTTGGAATTTTCCTTTAGTTTACAGCCTAAAAGCTATAGGTGTAGTATATTTCAACTTTGTAGCTAATTTGGAAGTGGACAAACATTAGTGTCAGTGAGTGAGACCTTTTTCGGGTTGGTTTTAGGGCTAAAAATTTAATAAATGTACTTCTTGGAATTTTTCTGTGGTTTACAGCCTAAAAGCTATATGTGTAGCATATTTCAAGTTTATAGCTAATCTGGAAATGGAGAAACATTAATGCCAGTGAGTCAGCCATTTTTCGGGGGCTTTTTGGGGCTAAAAATTAAGAAAACGTGCTTTTTCGAATTTTCCTGTGGTTTACAGCCTAAAAGTAGCATATTTCAACTTTGTAGCTAATCTGGAAGTGGACAAACCTTAATGTCAGTGAGTGAGCCCTTTTTCGGGGGGTTTTTAGGGCTAAAAATTAAGAAAATGTGCTTTTTGGAATTTCCCTGTGGTTTGCAGCCTAAAAGCTATACGTGTAGCATATTTAAAGGTTCTAGCTAATCTGGAAGTGAACAAACATAAATGTCAGGGAGTGAGCCCTTTTTCGGGTTGTTTTTAGGGCTAAAAAATTTTAAAATGTACTTTTTGGAATTTCCCTGTGGTTTACAGCCTAAATCTATACGTGTAGCATATTTCAAGTTTCTAGCTAATCTGGAAGTGAACAAACATTAATGTCAGTGAGTCAGCCCTTTTTCGGGTGGTTTTTAGGGCTAAAAATTTTAAAAATGTTCATTTTTGAATATTCCTGTGGTTTGCAGCCTAAAAGCTATACGTGTAGCATATTTCATGTTTGTAGCTAATCTGGAAGTTGACAAACATTAATGACAGTGAGTCAGCCCTTTTTTGGGGGCTTTTTAGGGCTAGAAATTTAAAAAATGTACTTTTTGGAATTTTCCTATAGTTTACAGCCTAAAAGCTATACGTGTAGCATATTTCAAGTTTGTAGATAATTTGGAAGTGGACAAACATTAGTGTCAGTGAGTGAGCCCTTTTTCGGGTGGGTTTTAGGGCTAAAAATTTAAAAATGTACTTATTGGAATTTTCCTGTGGTTTACGGCCCAAAAGCTATACGTGTAGCATATTTCATGTTTCTAGCTAATCTGGAAGTGGACAAGCATTTATGTCAGTGAGTCAGCCGTTTTTCGGGGGCTTTTTAGGGCTAAAAATATTAAAAATGTACTTTTTGGAATTTTCCTGTGCTTTACAGCCTAATACCTATACGTGTAGCATATTGTAAGTTTCTAGCTAATCTGGAAGTGAACCAACATTAATGTCAGTGAGTGAGCCATTTTTCGGGGGCCTTTTAGGGCTAACAATTTAAAAATGCACTTTTTGGGATTTTCCTGTAGTTCACAGCCTAAAAGCTATACGTGTAGCATATTTCAAGTTTGTAGCTTATCTGGAAGTGGACTAACATTAATGTCAGTGAGTGAGCCATTTTTCGGGGGTTTTTTTGGACTAAACATTTAAAACACGTACATTTTGCTATTTTCCTGTGGTTTACTGCCTAAAAGCTATACGTGTAACATATTTCAAGTTTCTAGCTAATCTGGAAGTGAACAAACATTAATGTCAGTGAGTGAGCCCTTTTTCGGGGGCCTTTTAGGGCTAAAAATATAAAAATGTGCTTTTTGGAATTTTCCTTTAGTTTACAGCCTAAAAGCTATAAGTGTAGCATATTTCAAGTTTGTAGCTTATCTGGAAGTCGACAAACATTTATGTCAGTGAGACAGCCCTTTTTCGGGGGCTTTTTAGGGCTAAAAATTTAAAAAATGTACATTTTGGAATTTTCCGAGTAGTTTACAGCCTGAAAGCTATACGTGTAGCATATTTCAAGTTTGTAGCTAATCTGGAACAAGACAAACATTAATGTCAGTGAGTCAGCCCATTTTCGGTGGCTTTCTAGGGCTAACGATTTAAAACATGTACTTTTTGGAATTTCCCGGTGGTTTGAAGCCTAAAAGCTACACGTGTAGCATATTTAAAGTTTCTAGCTAATCTGGAAGTGAACAAACATAAATGTCAGGGAGTGAGCCCTTTTTCGGGTTGTTTTTAGGGTTAAAAAATTTTAAAATGTACTTTTAGGAATTTTCCTGAGGTTTACAGCCTAAAAGCTATACGTGTAGCATATTTCAAGTTTATAGCTAATTTGTAAATGGAGAAACATTAATGTTTGTGAGTCAGCCCTTTTTCGGGGGGGGGGTTTATGGCTAAGAATTAGGAAAACGTACTTTTTGGAATTTTCCTGAGGTTTACAGCCTAATAGCTATACGTGTAGCATATTTCAAGTTTCTAGCTAATCTGGAAGTGGACAAACATTAATATCAGAGAGTCAGGCGTTTTTCGGGGGCTTTTTAGGGCTAAAAATTAAAAAACGTACTTTTTTGATTCTCCTGTGGTTTACAGCCTAAAAGCTATACGTGTAGCATATTTCAAGTTTGTAGCTAATTTGGAAGTGGGCAAACATTAGTGTCAGTGAGTGAGCCCATTTTCGGGTGGGTTTTGGCTAAAAATTTAAATAATGTACTTCTTGGAATTTTCCTCTGGATTGCAGCCTAAAAGTTATACGTGTAGCATATTTCAAGTTTATAGCTAATCTGGAAGTGAACAAACATTAATGTTAGTGAGTGAGCCTTTTTTCGGGGGCATTTTAGGGCTTAAAATTTAAAAATGTACTTTTTGGAATTTTCCTGTAGTTTACAGCCTAAACGCTATACGTGTAGCATATTTCCAGATTGTAGCTAATCTGGAAGAGGACAAACATTAATGTCAGTGAGTCAGCCCATTTTCGGTGGCTTTCTAGAGCTAAAGATTTAAAAAACGTACTTTTTGGAATTTCCCTGTAGTTTGCAGCCTAATAGCTATACGTGTAGCATATTTCAAGTTTGTAGCTAATCTGGAAGTAGACAAGCATTAATGTCAGTGAGTCAGCCCTTTTTCGGAAGGTCTTTAGGGCTAAATATTAAGAAAGTTTGCTTTTTGGAAATTTCCTGTGGTTTCCAGCCTGAAAGCTATACGTGTAGCATATTTCAAGTTTCTAGCTAATCTGGAAGTGGACAAGCATTAATGTCAGTGAGTCAGCCCTTTTTCGGAAGGTCTTTAGGGCTAAATATTAAGAAAGTTTGCTTTTTTGAATTTTCCTGTGGTTTACAGCCTAAAAGCTATACGTGTAGCATATTTAAAGGTTCTAGCTAATCTGGAAGTGAACAAACATAAATGTCAGGGAGTGATCCCTTTTTCGGGTGGTTTTTAGGGCTAAAACTTTTTAAAATGTACTTTTTGGAATTTTCCTGTGTTTTAAAGCCTAAAAGCTATAGGTGTATCATATTTCAAGTCTCTAGCTAATCTGGAAGTGGACAAACATTAATATCAGTGAGTGAGCCCTTTTTGTGGGCTTCTTAGGGCTAAAAATATAAGAAATGTACTTTTTGGAATTTTCCTGTAGTTTACATCCTAAAAGCTATACGTGTAGCATATTTCAAGTTTGTAGCTAATCTGGAAGAGGACAAACATTAATGTCAGTGAGTCAGCCCATTTTCTGTAGCTTTCTAGGGCTAAAGATTTAAAAAATGTACTTTTTGGAATTTTCCTTTAGTTTACAGCCTAAAAGCTATAGGTGTAGTATATTTCAACTTTGTAGCTAATTTGGAAGTGGACAAACATTAGTGTCAGTGAGTGAGACCTTTTTCGGGTTGGTTTTAGGGCTAAAAATTTAATAAATGTACTTCTTGGAATTTTTCTGTGGTTTACAGCCTAAAAGCTATATGTGTAGCATATTTCAAGTTTATAGCTAATCTGGAAATGGAGAAACATTAATGCCAGTGAGTCAGCCATTTTTCGGGGGCTTTTTGGGGCTAAAAATTAAGAAAACGTGCTTTTTCGAATTTTCCTGTGGTTTACAGCCTAAAAGTAGCATATTTCAACTTTGTAGCTAATCTGGAAGTGGACAAACCTTAATGTCAGTGAGTGAGCCCTTTTTCGGGGGGTTTTTAGGGCTAAAAATTAAGAAAATGTGCTTTTTGGAATTTCCCTGTGGTTTGCAGCCTAAAAGCTATACGTGTAGCATATTTAAAGGTTCTAGCTAATCTGGAAGTGAACAAACATAAATGTCAGGGAGTGAGCCCTTTTTCGGGTTGTTTTTAGGGCTAAAAAATTTTAAAATGTACTTTTTGGAATTTCCCTGTGGTTTACAGCCTAAATCTATACGTGTAGCATATTTCAAGTTTCTAGCTAATCTGGAAGTGAACAAACATTAATGTCAGTGAGTCAGCCCTTTTTCGGGTGGTTTTTAGGGCTAAAAATTTTAAAAATGTTCATTTTTGAATATTCCTGTGGTTTGCAGCCTAAAAGCTATACGTGTAGCATATTTCATGTTTGTAGCTAATCTGGAAGTTGACAAACATTAATGACAGTGAGTCAGCCCTTTTTTGGGGGCTTTTTAGGGCTAGAAATTTAAAAAATGTACTTTTTGGAATTTTCCTATAGTTTACAGCCTAAAAGCTATACGTGTAGCATATTTCAAGTTTGTAGATAATTTGGAAGTGGACAAACATTAGTGTCAGTGAGTGAGCCCTTTTTCGGGTGGGTTTTAGGGCTAAAAATTTAAAAATGTACTTATTGGAATTTTCCTGTGGTTTACGGCCCAAAAGCTATACGTGTAGCATATTTCATGTTTCTAGCTAATCTGGAAGTGGACAAGCATTTATGTCAGTGAGTCAGCCGTTTTTCGGGGGCTTTTTAGGGCTAAAAATATTAAAAATGTACTTTTTGGAATTTTCCTGTGCTTTACAGCCTAATACCTATACGTGTAGCATATTGTAAGTTTCTAGCTAATCTGGAAGTGAACCAACATTAATGTCAGTGAGTGAGCCATTTTTCGGGGGCCTTTTAGGGCTAACAATTTAAAAATGCACTTTTTGGGATTTTCCTGTAGTTCACAGCCTAAAAGCTATACGTGTAGCATATTTCAAGTTTGTAGCTTATCTGGAAGTGGACTAACATTAATGTCAGTGAGTGAGCCATTTTTCGGGGGTTTTTTTGGACTAAACATTTAAAACACGTACATTTTGCTATTTTCCTGTGGTTTACTGCCTAAAAGCTATACGTGTAACATATTTCAAGTTTGTAGCTAATCTGGAAGAGGACAAACATTAATGTCAGTGAGTCAGCCCATTTTCGGAGGCTTTCTAGAGCTAAAGATTTAAAAAATGTACTTTTTGGAATTTCCCTGTGGTTTGCAGCCTAAAACCTATACGTGCAGCATATTTCAAGTTTGTAGCTAATCTGGAAGTAGACAAACATTAATGCCAGTGAGTCAGCCATTTTTCGGGGGGTCTTTAGGGTTAAATATTAAGAAAGTGTGCTTTTTGGAATGTTCCTGTGGTTTCCAGCCTGAAAGCTATACGTGTAGCATATTTCAAGTCTCTAGCTAATCTGGAAGTGGACAAACATTAATATCAGTGAGTGAGCCCTTTTTCGGGGGCTTCTTAGGGCTAAAAATATAAAAAATGTACTTTTTGGATTTTTCCTGTAGTTTACAACCTAAAAGCTATACATGTAGCATATTTCAAGTTTGTAGCTAATCTGGAAGAGGACAAACATTAATGTCAGTGAGTCAACCCATTTTCGGTGGCGTTCTAGGGCTATAGATTTAAAAAATGTACTTTTTGGAATTTCCCTATGGTTTGCAGCCTAAAAGCTATACGTGTAGCATATTTTAAGTTTCTAGCTAATCTGGAAATGGAGAAACATTAATGTCAGTGAGTCAGACATTTTTCGGGGGCTTTTTGGGGCTAAAAATTAAGAAAACGTGCTTTTTGGAATTTTCCTGTGGTTTACAGCCTAAAAGCTATACGTGTAGCATATTTCAAGTTTGTAGCTAATCTGGAAGTGGACAAACATTAATGTCAGTGAGTCAGCCCTTTTTCGGGGGCTTTTTATGGTTAAAAATTTAAAAAATGTACTTTTTGGAATTTTCCTGAGGTTTACAGCCTAAAAGCTATACGTGTAGCATATTTCAAGTTTCTAGCTAATCTGCAAGTGAACAAGCATTAATGTCATTGAGTCAGCCGTTTTTCGGGGGCTTTTTAGGGCTAAAAATTTAAAAAATGTACTTTTTGGAATTTTCCTGTAGTTTACAGCCTAAAAGCTATACGTGTAGCATATTTAAAGTTTCTAGCTAATCTGGAAGTGAACAAACATAAATGTCAGGGAGTGAGCCCTTTTTCGGGTTGTTTTTAGGGCTAAAAAATTTTAAAATATACTTTTTGGAATTTTCCTGTAGTTTACAGCCTAAAAGCTATACGTGTAGAATATTTCAAGTTTCTAGCTAATCTGGAAGTGGACAAGCATTAATGTCATTGAGTCAGCCGTTTTTCGGGGGCTTTTTAGGGCTAAAAATTTAAAAAATGTACTTTTTGGAATTTTCCTGTAGTTCACAGCCTAAAAGCTATACGTGTATCATATTTCAAGTTTGTAGCTCATCTGGAAGTGGACAAACATTAATGTCAGTGAGTCAGCCCTTTTTCGGGAGCTTTTTAGGGCTACAAATTTAAAAATGTATTTTTTGGAATTTTCCTCTAGCCTACAGCCTGAACGCTATACGTGTAGCATATTTCACGTTTGTAGCTAATCTCGAAGTGGACAAACATTAATGTCAGTGAGTGAGCCCTTTTTCGGGGGGTTTTTAGGGCTAAAAATTAAGAAAATGTGCTTTTTGGAATTTTCCTGTGGTTTACAGACTAAAAGCTATACGTGTAGCATAGTTCAAGTTTCTAGCTAATCTGGAAGTGGACTAACATTAATGTCAGTGAGTGAGCCCTTTTTCGGTTTTTTTTTGGGCTAAAAATTTAAAACACGTACATTTTGCTATTTTCCTGTGGTTTACTCCCTAAAAGCTATACGTGTAGCATATTTCAAGGTTGTAGCTAATCTGGAAGAGGACAAACATTAATGTCAGTGAGTCAGCCCATTTTCGGTGGCTTTCTAGAGCTAAAGATTTAAAAAATGTACTTTTTGGAATTTCCCTGTGGTTTGCAGCCTAAAACCTATACGTGTAGCATATTTCAAGTTTGTAGCTAATCTGGAAGTAGACAAACATTAATGTCAGTGAGTCAGCCATTTTTCGGGGGGTCTTTAGGGTTAAATATTAAGAAAGTGTGCTTTTTGGAATGTTCCTGTGGTTTCCAGCCTGAAACTATACGTGTAGCATATTTCAAGTTTCTAGCTAATCTGGAAGTGGACAAACATTAATGTCAGTGAGTCAGCACTTTTTCGGGGGCTTCTTAGGGCTAAAAATATAAAAAAATGTACTTTTTGGAATTTTCCTGTAGTTTACAGCCTAAAAGCTATACATGTAGCATATTTCAAGTTTGTAGCTAATCTGGAAGAGGACAAACATTAATGTCAGTGAGTCAAACCATTTTTCGGGGGCTTTTTGGGGCTAAAAGTTAAGAAAACGTGCTTTTTGGAATTTTCCTGTGGTTTACAGCCTAAAAGCTATACGTGTAGCATATTTTAAGTTTGTAGCTAATCTGGAAGTGGACAAATATTAATGTCAGTGAGTCAGTCCCTTTTCGGGGGCTTTTTAGGGCTAAAATTAAAAAAAATGTACTTTTTGGAAATTTCCTTAGGTCTACAGCCTTAAAGCTATACGTGTAGGATATTTCAAGTTTCTAGCTAATCTGGAAGTGGACAACCATTCATGTCAGTGAGTCAGCCCTTTTTCGGGGGCTTTTTTGGTCTAAAAATTTAAAAAATATACTTTTTTGGAATTTTCCTGTGCTTTACAGCCTAAAAGCTATACGTGTAGCATATTTCAAGTTTCTAGCTAATCTGGAAGTGAACCAACATTAATGTCAGTGAGTGAGCCCTTTTTCGGGGGCTTTTTAGGGCTAAAAATTTAAAAAATGTACTTTTTTGAATTTTCCTTAGGTCTACAGCCTTAAAACTATACGTGTAGGATATTTCAAGTTTCTAGCTAATCTGGAAGTGAACAAACATTAATGTCAGTGAGTGAGCCCTTTTACGGGGGCCTTTTAGGGCTAACAATATAAAAATGTGCTTTTTGGAATTTTCCTTTAGTTTACAGCTTAAAATCTATACGTGTAGCATATTTCAAGTTTGTAGCTTATCTGGAAGTCGACAAAGATTTATGTCAGTGAGACAGCCCTTTTTCGGGGGCTTTTTAGGGATAAAAATTTAAAAAATGTACTTTTTGGAATTTTCCTGTAGTTCACAGCCTAAAAGCTATACGTGTAGCATATTTCAAGTTTGTAGCTTATCTGGAAGTGGACAAACATTAATGTCAGTGAGTCAGTCCTTTTTCGGGAGCTTTTTAGGGCTACAAATTTAAAAATGTATTTTTTGGAATTTTCCTCTAGCCTACAGCCTGAAAGCTATACGTGTAGCATATTTCACGTTTGTAGCTAATCTGGAAGTAGACAAACATTAATGTCAGTGAGTCAGCCATTTTTCGGGGGGTCTTTAGGGTTAAATATTAAGAAAGTGTGCTTTTTGAAATGTTCCTGTGGTTTCCAGCCTGAAAGCTATACGTGTAGCATATTTCAAGTTTCTAGCTAATCTGGAAGTGGACAAACATTAATGTCAGTGAATCAGCACTTTTTCGGAAGGTCTTTAGGGCTAAATATTAAGAAAGTGTGCTTTTTGGAATTTTCCTGTGGTTTACAGCCTAAAAGTTATACGTGTAGCATATTTCAAGTCTCTAGCTAATCTGGAAGTGGACAAACATTAATATCAGTGAGTGAGCCCTTTTTCGGGGGCTTCTTAGGGCTAAAAATATAAAAAATGTACTTTTTGGAATTTTCCTGTAGTTTACAGCCTAAAAGCTATACGTGTAGCATATTTAAAGTTTCTATCTAATCTGGAAATTGAGAAACATTAATGTCAGTGAGTCAGACATTTTTCGGGGGCTTTTTGGGGCTAAAAATTAAGAAAACGTGCTTTTTGGAATTTTCCTGTGGTTTACAGCCTAAAAGCTATACGTGTAGCATATTTCAAGTTTGTAGCTAATCTGGAAGTGGACAAACATTAATGTCAGTGAGTCAGCCCTTTTTCGGGGGCTTTTTATGGCTAAAAATTTAAAAAATGTACTTTTTGGAATTTTCCTGAGGTTTACAGCCTAAAAGCTATACGTGTAGCATATTTCAAGTTTCTAGCTAATCTGCAAGTGGACAAGGATTAATGTCATTGAGTCAGCCGTTTTTCGGTGGCTTTTTAGGGCTAAAAATTTAAAAAATGTACCTTTTGGAATTTTCCTATAGTTTACAGCCTAAAAGCTATACGTGTAACATATTCCAAGTTTCTAGCTAATCTGGAAGTGAACAAACATTAATGTCAGTGAGTGAGCCCTTTTTCGGGGGTCTTTTAGGGCTAAAAATATAAAAATATGCTTTTTGGAATTTTCGTTTAGTTTACAGCCTAAAAGCTAAACGTGTAGCATATTTCAAGTTTGTAGCTTATCTGGCAGTCGACAAACATTTATGTCAGTGTGACAGCCCTTTTTCGGGGGATTTTTAGGGCTAAAAATTTAAAAAATGTACATTTTGGAATTTTCCGAGTAGTTTACAGCCTGAAAGCTATACGTGTAGCATATTTCAAGTTTGTAGCTAATCTGGAACAGGACAAACATTAATGTCAGTGAGTCAGCCCATTTTCGGTGGCTTTCTAGGGCTAACGATTTAAAAAATGTACTTTTTGGAATTTCCCTGTGGTTTGAAGCCTAAAAGCTATACCTGTAGCATATTTAAAGTTTCTAGCTAATCTGGAAGTGAACAAACATAAATGTCAGGGAGTGAGCCCTTTTTCGGGTTGTTTTTAGGGCTAAAAAATTTTAAAATGTACTTTTTGGAATTTTCCTGAGGTTTACTGCCTAAAAGCTATAGGTGTAGCATATTTCAAGTTTCTAGCTAATGTGGAAGTGGACAAGCATTAATGTCATTGAGTCAGCCGTTTTTCGGGGGCTTTTTAGGGCTAAAAATTTAAAAAATGTACTTTTTGGAATTTTCCTGTAGTTCACAGCCTAAAAGCTATACGTGTAGCATATTTCAAGTTTGTAGCTTATCTGGAAGTGGACAAACATTAATGTCAGTGAGTCAGTCCTTTTTCGGGAGCTTTTTAGGGCTACAAATTTAAAAATGTATTTTTTGGAATTTTCCTCTAGCCTACAGCCTGAAAGCTATACGTGTAGCATATTTCACGTTTGTAGCTAATCTGGAAGTGGACAAACATTAATGTCAGTGAGTGAGCCCTTTTTCGGGGGGTTTTTAGGGCTAAAAATTAAGAAAATGTGCTTTTTGGAATTTTCCTGTGGTTTACAGACTAAAAGCTATACGTGTAGCATAGTTCAAGTTTCTAGCTAATCTGGAAGTGGACTAACATTAATGTCAGTGAGTGAGCCCTTTTTCGGGTTTTTTTGGGCTAAAAATTTAAAACACGTACATTTTGCTATTTTCCTGTGGTTTACTCCCTAAAACCTATACGTGTAGCATATTTCAAGTTTGTAGCTAATCTGGAAGATGTCAAACATTAATGTCAGTTAGTCAGCCCATTTTCGGTGGCTTTCTAGAGCTAAAGATTTAAAAAATGTCCTTTTTAGAATTTCCCTGTGGTTTGCAGCCTAAAAGCTATACGTGTAGCATATTTCAAGTTTGTAGCTAATCTGGAAGTAGACAAACATTAATGTCTGTGAGTCAGCCCTTTTTCGGGGGGTCTATAGGGTTAAATATTAAGAAAGTGTGCTTTTTGGAATTTTCCTGTGGTTTCCAGCCTGAAAGCTATACGTGTAGCATATTTCAAGTTTCTAGCTAATCTGGAAGTGGACAAACATTAATGTCAGTGAGTCAGCCCATTTTCGGAAGGTCTTTAGGGCTAAATATTAAGAAAGTGTGCTTTTTGGAATTTTCCTGTGGTTTCCAGCCTGAAAGCTATACGTGTAGCATATTTCAAGTTTCTAGCTAATCTGGAAGTGGACAAACATTAATGTCAGTGAGTCAGCACTTTTTCGGGGGCTTCTTAGGGCTAAAAATATAAAAAAATGTACTTTTTGGAATTTTCCTGTAGTTTACAGCCTAAAAGCTATACATGTAGCATATTTCAAGTTTGTAGCTAATCTGGAAGAGGACAAACATTAATGTCAGTGAGTCAAACCATTTTTCGGGGGCTTTTTGGGGCTAAAAGTTAAGAAAACGTGCTTTTTGGAATTTTCCTGTGGTTTACAGCCTAAAAGCTATACGTGTAGCATATTTTAAGTTTGTAGCTAATCTGGAAGTGGACAAATATTAATGTCAGTGAGTCAGTCCCTTTTCGGGGGCTTTTTAGGGCTAAAATTAAAAAAAATGTACTTTTTGGAAATTTCCTTAGGTCTACAGCCTTAAAGCTATACGTGTAGGATATTTCAAGTTTCTAGCTAATCTGGAAGTGGACAACCATTCATGTCAGTGAGTCAGCCCTTTTTCGGGGGCTTTTTTGGTCTAAAAATTTAAAAAATATACTTTTTTGGAATTTTCCTGTGCTTTACAGCCTAAAAGCTATACGTGTAGCATATTTCAAGTTTCTAGCTAATCTGGAAGTGAACCAACATTAATGTCAGTGAGTGAGCCCTTTTTCGGGGGCTTTTTAGGGCTAAAAATTTAAAAAATGTACTTTTTTGAATTTTCCTTAGGTCTACAGCCTTAAAACTATACGTGTAGGATATTTCAAGTTTCTAGCTAATCTGGAAGTGAACAAACATTAATGTCAGTGAGTGAGCCCTTTTACGGGGGCCTTTTAGGGCTAACAATATAAAAATGTGCTTTTTGGAATTTTCCTTTAGTTTACAGCTTAAAATCTATACGTGTAGCATATTTCAAGTTTGTAGCTTATCTGGAAGTCGACAAAGATTTATGTCAGTGAGACAGCCCTTTTTCGGGGGCTTTTTAGGGATAAAAATTTAAAAAATGTACTTTTTGGAATTTTCCTGTAGTTCACAGCCTAAAAGCTATACGTGTAGCATATTTCAAGTTTGTAGCTTATCTGGAAGTGGACAAACATTAATGTCAGTGAGTCAGTCCTTTTTCGGGAGCTTTTTAGGGCTACAAATTTAAAAATGTATTTTTTGGAATTTTCCTCTAGCCTACAGCCTGAAAGCTATACGTGTAGCATATTTCACGTTTGTAGCTAATCTGGAAGTAGACAAACATTAATGTCAGTGAGTCAGCCATTTTTCGGGGGGTCTTTAGGGTTAAATATTAAGAAAGTGTGCTTTTTGAAATGTTCCTGTGGTTTCCAGCCTGAAAGCTATACGTGTAGCATATTTCAAGTTTCTAGCTAATCTGGAAGTGGACAAACATTAATGTCAGTGAATCAGCACTTTTTCGGAAGGTCTTTAGGGCTAAATATTAAGAAAGTGTGCTTTTTGGAATTTTCCTGTGGTTTACAGCCTAAAAGTTATACGTGTAGCATATTTCAAGTCTCTAGCTAATCTGGAAGTGGACAAACATTAATATCAGTGAGTGAGCCCTTTTTCGGGGGCTTCTTAGGGCTAAAAATATAAAAAATGTACTTTTTGGAATTTTCCTGTAGTTTACAGCCTAAAAGCTATACGTGTAGCATATTTAAAGTTTCTATCTAATCTGGAAATTGAGAAACATTAATGTCAGTGAGTCAGACATTTTTCGGGGGCTTTTTGGGGCTAAAAATTAAGAAAACGTGCTTTTTGGAATTTTCCTGTGGTTTACAGCCTAAAAGCTATACGTGTAGCATATTTCAAGTTTGTAGCTAATCTGGAAGTGGACAAACATTAATGTCAGTGAGTCAGCCCTTTTTCGGGGGCTTTTTATGGCTAAAAATTTAAAAAATGTACTTTTTGGAATTTTCCTGAGGTTTACAGCCTAAAAGCTATACGTGTAGCATATTTCAAGTTTCTAGCTAATCTGCAAGTGGACAAGGATTAATGTCATTGAGTCAGCCGTTTTTCGGTGGCTTTTTAGGGCTAATAATTTAAAAAATGTACCTTTTGGAATTTTCCTATAGTTTACAGCCTAAAAGCTATACGTGTAACATATTTCAAGTTTCTAGCTAATCTGGAAGTGAACAAACATTAATGTCAGTGAGTGAGCCCTTTTTCGGGGGTCTTTTAGGGCTAAAAATATAAAAATGTGCTTTTTGGAATTTTCGTTTAGTTTACAGCCTAAAAGCTATACGTGTAGCATATTTCAAGTTTGTAGCTTATCTGGCAGTCGACAAACATTTATGTCAGTGTGACAGCCCTTTTTCGGGGGATTTTTAGGGCTAAAAATTTAAAAAATGTACATTTTGGAATTTTCCGAGTAGTTTACAGCCTGAAAGCTATACGTGTAGCATATTTCAAGTTTGTAGCTAATCTGGAACAGGACAAACATTAATGTCAGTGAGTCAGCCCATTTTCGGTGGCTTTCTAGGGCTAACGATTTAAAAAATGTACTTTTTGGAATTTCCCTGTGGTTTGAAGCCTAAAAGCTATACGTGTAGCATATTTAAAGTTTCTAGCTAATCTGGAAGTGAACAAACATAAATGTCAGGGAGTGAGCCCTTTTTCGGGTTGTTTTTAGGGCTAAAAAATTTTAAAATGTACTTTTTGGAATTTTCCTGAGGTTTACTGCCTAAAAGCTATACGTGTAGCATATTTCAAGTTTCTAGCTAATGTGGAAGTGGACAAGCATTAATGTCATTGAGTCAGCCGTTTTTCGGGGGCTTTTTAGGGCTAAAAATTTAAAAAATGTACTTTTTGGAATTTTCCTGTAGTTCACAGCCTAAAAGCTATACGTGTAGCATATTTCAAGTTTGTAGCTTATCTGGAAGTGGACAAACATTAATGTCAGTGAGTCAGTCCTTTTTCGGGAGCTTTTTAGGGCTACAAATTTAAAAATGTATTTTTTGGAATTTTCCTCTAGCCTACAGCCTGAAAGCTATACGTGTAGCATATTTCACGTTTGTAGCTAATCTGGAAGTGGACAAACATTAATGTCAGTGAGTGAGCCCTTTTTCGGGGGGTTTTTAGGGCTAAAAATTAAGAAAATGTGCTTTTTGGAATTTTCCTGTGGTTTACAGACTAAAAGCTATACGTGTAGCATAGTTCAAGTTTCTAGCTAATCTGGAAGTGGACTAACATTAATGTCAGTGAGTGAGCCCTTTTTCGGGTTTTTTTGGGCTAAAAATTTAAAACACGTACATTTTGCTATTTTCCTGTGGTTTACTCCCTAAAACCTATACGTGTAGCATATTTCAAGTTTGTAGCTAATCTGGAAGATGTCAAACATTAATGTCAGTTAGTCAGCCCATTTTCGGTGGCTTTCTAGAGCTAAAGATTTAAAAAATGTCCTTTTTAGAATTTCCCTGTGGTTTGCAGCCTAAAAGCTATACGTGTAGCATATTTCAAGTTTGTAGCTAATCTGGAAGTAGACAAACATTAATGTCTGTGAGTCAGCCCTTTTTCGGGGGGTCTATAGGGTTAAATATTAAGAAAGTGTGCTTTTTGGAATTTTCCTGTGGTTTCCAGCCTGAAAGCTATACGTGTAGCATATTTCAAGTTTCTAGCTAATCTGGAAGTGGACAAACATTAATGTCAGTGAGTCAGCCCATTTTCGGAAGGTCTTTAGGGCTAAATATTAAGAAAAGGTGCTTTTTGGAATTTTCCTGTGGTTTACAGCCTAAAAGCTATACGTGTAGCATATTTCAAGTCTCTAGCTAATCTGGAAGTGGACAAACATTAATATCAGTGAGTGAGCCATTTTTCGGAGGCTTCTTAGGGCTAAAAATATAAGAAATGTACTTTTTGGAATTTTCCTGTAGTTTACAGCCTAAAAGCTATACGTGTAGCATATTTCAAGTTTGTAGCTAATCTGGAAGAGGACAAACATTAATGTCAGTGAGTCAACCCATTTTCGGTGGCTTTCTAGGGCTAAAGATTTAAAAAAATGTACTTTTTGGAATTTCCCTGTGGTTTGCAGCCTAAAAGCTATACGTGTAGCATCTTTCAAGTTTGTAGCTAATGTGGAAGTCGACAAACATTAATGACAGTGAGTCAGCCCCTTTTCGGGGGCTTTTTAGGTTCTAAAAATTTATAAAATGTACTTTTTGGAATTTTCGTGTGGTTTACAACCTGAAAGCTATACGTGTAGCATATTTCAAGTTTCTAATGTCAGTGAACAAACATTACTATCAGTGAGTGAGCCCTTTTTCGGGTGGTTTTAAGGGCTAAAAATTTTAAAAATGTACTTTTGGAATTATCCTGTGGTTTACAGCCTAAAAGCTATACGTGTAGCATATTTGAAGTTTGTAGCTAATCTGGAAGTGGACAAACATTAATGTCAGTGAGTCAGCCCTTTTTCGGCGGCTTTTTAGGGCTAAAAATTTATAAAGTGTACTTTTTGGAATTTTCCTGTAGTTTACAGCCTAAAAGCTATACGTGTAGCATATTTCAAGTTTGAAGCTAATTTGGAAGTGGGCAAACATTAGTGTCAGTGAGTGAGCCCATTTTCGGGTGGGTTTTAGGGCTAAAAATTTAAAAAATGTACTTCTTGGAATTTTCCTGTGGTTTGCAGCCTAAACGCTATACGTGTAGCATATTTCAAGTTTATAGCTAATCTGGAAGTGAAAAAACATTAATGTTAGTGAGTGAGCCCTTTTTCGGGGGCATTTTAGGGCTTAAAATTTAAAAATGTACTATTTGGAATTTTCCTGTAGTTTACAGCCTAAAAGCTATACTTGTAGCATATTTCAAGTTTGTAGCTAATCTGGAAGAGGACAAACATTAATGTCAGTGAGTCAGCCCTTTTTCGGGAGCTTTTTAGGGCTACAAATTAAAAAATGTATTTTTTGGAATTTTCCTCTAGCCTACAGCCTGGAAGCTATACGTGTAGCATATTTCAAGTTTGTAGGTAATCTGGAAGTGGACAAACATTAATGTCAGTGAGTGAGCCCTTTTTCGGGGGGTTTTAAGACTAAAAATTTAAAAATGTGCTTCTTGGAATTTTCATGTTGTTTACAGCCTAAAAGCTATACGTGTAGCATATTTCAAGTTTATAGCTAATCTGGAAATGGAGAAACATTAATGCCAGTGAGTCAGCCATTTTTCGGGGGGTCTTTAGGGTTAAATATTAAGAAAGTGTGCTTTTTGGAATTTTCCTGTGGTTTCCAGCCTGAAAGCTATACGTGTAGCATATTTCAAGTTTCTAGCTAATCTGGAAGTGGACAAACATTAATGTCAGTGAGTCAGCACTTTTTCGGGGGCTTCTTAGGGCTAAAAATATAAAAAAATGTACTTTTTGGAATTTTCCTGTAGTTTACAGCCTAAAAGCTATACATGTAGCATATTTCAAGTTTGTAGCTAATCTGGAAGAGGACAAACATTAATGTCAGTGAGTCAAACCATTTTTCGGGGGCTTTTTGGGGCTAAAAGTTAAGAAAACGTGCTTTTTGGAATTTTCCTGTGGTTTACAGCCTAAAAGCTATACGTGTAGCATATTTTAAGTTTGTAGCTAATCTGGAAGTGGACAAATATTAATGTCAGTGAGTCAGTCCCTTTTCGGGGGCTTTTTAGGGCTAAAATTAAAAAAAATGTACTTTTTGGAAATTTCCTTAGGTCTACAGCCTTAAAGCTATACGTGTAGGATATTTCAAGTTTCTAGCTAATCTGGAAGTGGACAACCATTCATGTCAGTGAGTCAGCCCTTTTTCGGGGGCTTTTTTGGTCTAAAAATTTAAAAAATATACTTTTTTGGAATTTTCCTGTGCTTTACAGCCTAAAAGCTATACGTGTAGCATATTTCAAGTTTCTAGCTAATCTGGAAGTGAACCAACATTAATGTCAGTGAGTGAGCCCTTTTTCGGGGGCTTTTTAGGGCTAAAAATTTAAAAAATGTACTTTTTTGAATTTTCCTTAGGTCTACAGCCTTAAAACTATACGTGTAGGATATTTCAAGTTTCTAGCTAATCTGGAAGTGAACAAACATTAATGTCAGTGAGTGAGCCCTTTTACGGGGGCCTTTTAGGGCTAACAATATAAAAATGTGCTTTTTGGAATTTTCCTTTAGTTTACAGCTTAAAATCTATACGTGTAGCATATTTCAAGTTTGTAGCTTATCTGGAAGTCGACAAAGATTTATGTCAGTGAGACAGCCCTTTTTCGGGGGCTTTTTAGGGATAAAAATTTAAAAAATGTACTTTTTGGAATTTTCCTGTAGTTCACAGCCTAAAAGCTATACGTGTAGCATATTTCAAGTTTGTAGCTTATCTGGAAGTGGACAAACATTAATGTCAGTGAGTCAGTCCTTTTTCGGGAGCTTTTTAGGGCTACAAATTTAAAAATGTATTTTTTGGAATTTTCCTCTAGCCTACAGCCTGAAAGCTATACGTGTAGCATATTTCACGTTTGTAGCTAATCTGGAAGTAGACAAACATTAATGTCAGTGAGTCAGCCATTTTTCGGGGGGTCTTTAGGGTTAAATATTAAGAAAGTGTGCTTTTTGAAATGTTCCTGTGGTTTCCAGCCTGAAAGCTATACGTGTAGCATATTTCAAGTTTCTAGCTAATCTGGAAGTGGACAAACATTAATGTCAGTGAATCAGCACTTTTTCGGAAGGTCTTTAGGGCTAAATATTAAGAAAGTGTGCTTTTTGGAATTTTCCTGTGGTTTACAGCCTAAAAGTTATACGTGTAGCATATTTCAAGTCTCTAGCTAATCTGGAAGTGGACAAACATTAATATCAGTGAGTGAGCCCTTTTTCGGGGGCTTCTTAGGGCTAAAAATATAAAAAATGTACTTTTTGGAATTTTCCTGTAGTTTACAGCCTAAAAGCTATACGTGTAGCATATTTAAAGTTTCTATCTAATCTGGAAATTGAGAAACATTAATGTCAGTGAGTCAGACATTTTTCGGGGGCTTTTTGGGGCTAAAAATTAAGAAAACGTGCTTTTTGGAATTTTCCTGTGGTTTACAGCCTAAAAGCTATACGTGTAGCATATTTCAAGTTTGTAGCTAATCTGGAAGTGGACAAACATTAATGTCAGTGAGTCAGCCCTTTTTCGGGGGCTTTTTATGGCTAAAAATTTAAAAAATGTACTTTTTGGAATTTTCCTGAGGTTTACAGCCTAAAAGCTATACGTGTAGCATATTTCAAGTTTCTAGCTAATCTGCAAGTGGACAAGGATTAATGTCATTGAGTCAGCCGTTTTTCGGTGGCTTTTTAGGGCTAAAAATTTAAAAAATGTACCTTTTGGAATTTTCCTATAGTTTACAGCCTAAAAGCTATACGTGTAACATATTTCAAGTTTCTAGCTAATCTGGAAGTGAACAAACATTAATGTCAGTGAGTGAGCCCTTTTTCGGGGGTCTTTTAGGGCTAAAAATATAAAAATGTGCTTTTTGGAATTTTCGTTTAGTTTACAGCCTAAAAGCTATACGTGTAGCATATTTCAAGTTTGTAGCTTATCTGGCAGTCGACAAACATTTATGTCAGTGTGACAGCCCTTTTTCGGGGGATTTTTAGGGCTAAAAATTTAAAAAATGTACATTTTGGAATTTTCCGAGTAGTTTACAGCCTGAAAGCTATACGTGTAGCATATTTCAAGTTTGTAGCTAATCTGGAACAGGACAAACATTAATGTCAGTGAGTCAGCCCATTTTCGGTGGCTTTCTAGGGCTAACGATTTAAAAAATGTACTTTTTGGAATTTCCCTGTGGTTTGAAGCCTAAAAGCTATACGTGTAGCATATTTAAAGTTTCTAGCTAATCTGGAAGTGAACAAACATAAATGTCAGGGAGTGAGCCCTTTTTCGGGTTGTTTTTAGGGCTAAAAAATTTTAAAATGTACTTTTTGGAATTTTCCTGAGGTTTACTGCCTAAAAGCTATACGTGTAGCATATTTCAAGTTTCTAGCTAATGTGGAAGTGGACAAGCATTAATGTCATTGAGTCAGCCGTTTTTCGGGGGCATTTTAGGGCTAAAAATTTAAAAAATGTACTTTTTGGAATTTTCCTGTAGTTCACAGCCTAAAAGCTATACGTGTAGCATATTTCAAGTTTGTAGCTTATCTGGAAGTGGACAAACATTAATGTCAGTGAGTCAGTCCTTTTTCGGGAGCTTTTTAGGGCTACAAATTTAAAAATGTATTTTTTGGAATTTTCCTCTAGCCTACAGCCTGAAAGCTATACGTGTAGCATATTTCACGTTTGTAGCTAATCTGGAAGTGGACAAACATTAATGTCAGTGAGTGAGCCCTTTTTCGGGGGGTTTTTAGGGCTAAAAATTAAGAAAATGTGCTTTTTGGAATTTTCCTGTGGTTTACAGACTAAAAGCTATACGTGTAGCATAGTTCAAGTTTCTAGCTAATCTGGAAGTGGACTAACATTAATGTCAGTGAGTGAGCCCTTTTTCGGGTTTTTTTTGGGCTAAAAATTTAAAACACGTACATTTTGCTATTTTCCTGTGGTTTACTCCCTAAAACCTATACGTGTAGCATATTTCAAGTTTGTAGCTAATCTGGAAGATGTCAAACATTAATGTCAGTTAGTCAGCCCATTTTCGGTGGCTTTCTAGAGCTAAAGATTTAAAAAATGTCCTTTTTAGAATTTCCCTGTGGTTTGCAGCCTAAAAGCTATACGTGTAGCATATTTCAAGTTTGTAGCTAATCTGGAAGTAGACAAACATTAATGTCTGTGAGTCAGCCCTTTTTCGGGGGGTCTATAGGGTTAAATATTAAGAAAGTGTGCTTTTTGGAATTTTCCTGTGGTTTCCAGCCTGAAAGCTATACGTGTAGCATATTTCAAGTTTCTAGCTAATCTGGAAGTGGACAAACATTAATGTCAGTGAGTCAGCCCATTTTCGGAAGGTCTTTAGGGCTAAATATTAAGAAAAGGTGCTTTTTGGAATTTTCCTGTGGTTTACAGCCTAAAAGCTATACGTGTAGCATATTTCAAGTCTCTAGCTAATCTGGAAGTGGACAAACATTAATATCAGTGAGTGAGCCATTTTTCGGAGGCTTCTTAGGGCTAAAAATATAAGAAATGTACTTTTTGGAATTTTCCTGTAGTTTACAGCCTAAAAGCTATACGTGTAGCATATTTCAAGTTTGTAGCTAATCTGGAAGAGGACAAACATTAATGTCAGTGAGTCAACCCATTTTCGGTGGCTTTCTAGGGCTAAAGATTTAAAAAAATGTACTTTTTGGAATTTCCCTGTGGTTTGCAGCCTAAAAGCTATACGTGTAGCATCTTTCAAGTTTGTAGCTAATGTGGAAGTCGACAAACATTAATGACAGTGAGTCAGCCCCTTTTCGGGGGCTTTTTAGGTTCTAAAAATTTATAAAATGTACTTTTTGGAATTTTCGTGTGGTTTACAACCTGAAAGCTATACGTGTAGCATATTTCAAGTTTCTAATGTCAGTGAACAAACATTACTATCAGTGAGTGAGCCCTTTTTCGGGTGGTTTTAAGGGCTAAAAATTTTAAAAATGTACTTTTGGAATTATCCTGTGGTTTACAGCCTAAAAGCTATACGTGTAGCATATTTGAAGTTTGTAGCTAATCTGGAAGTGGACAAACATTAATGTCAGTGAGTCAGCCCTTTTTTGGCGGCTTTTTAGGGCTAAAAATTTATAAAGTGTACTTTTTGGAATTTTCCTGTAGTTTACAGCCTAAAAGCTATACGTGTAGCATATTTCAAGTTTGAAGCTAATTTGGAAGTGGGCAAACATTAGTGTCAGTGAGTGAGCCCATTTTCGGGTGGGTTTTAGGGCTAAAAATTTAAAAAATGTACTTCTTGGAATTTTCCTGTGGTTTGCAGCCTAAACGCTATACGTGTAGCATATTTCAAGTTTATAGCTAATCTGGAAGTGAAAAAACATTAATGTTAGTGAGTGAGCCCTTTTTCGGGGGCATTTTAGGGCTTAAAATTTAAAAATGTACTATTTGGAATTTTCCTGTAGTTTACAGCCTAAAAGCTATACTTGTAGCATATTTCAAGTTTGTAGCTAATCTGGAAGAGGACAAACATTAATGTCAGTGAGTCAGCCCTTTTTCGGGAGCTTTTTAGGGCTACAAATTAAAAAATGTATTTTTTGGAATTTTCCTCTAGCCTACAGCCTGGAAGCTATACGTGTAGCATATTTCAAGTTTGTAGGTAATCTGGAAGTGGACAAACATTAATGTCAGTGAGTGAGCCCTTTTTCGGGGGGTTTTAAGACTAAAAATTTAAAAATGTGCTTCTTGGAATTTTCATGTTGTTTACAGCCTAAAAGCTATACGTGTAGCATATTTCAAGTTTATAGCTAATCTGGAAATGGAGAAACATTAATGCCAGTGAGTCAGCCATTTTTCGGGGGGTCTTTAGGGTTAAATATTAAGAAAGTGTGCTTTTTGGAATTTTCCTGTGGTTTCCAGCCTGAAAGCTATACGTGTAGCATATTTCAAGTTTCTAGCTAATCTGGAAGTGGACAAACATTAATGTCAGTGAGTCAGCACTTTTTCGGGGGCTTCTTAGGGCTAAAAATATAAAAAAATGTACTTTTTGGAATTTTCCTGTAGTTTACAGCCTAAAAGCTATACATGTAGCATATTTCAAGTTTGTAGCTAATCTGGAAGAGGACAAACATTAATGTCAGTGAGTCAAACCATTTTTCGGGGGCTTTTTGGGGCTAAAAGTTAAGAAAACGTGCTTTTTGGAATTTTCCTGTGGTTTACAGCCTAAAAGCTATACGTGTAGCATATTTTAAGTTTGTAGCTAATCTGGAAGTGGACAAATATTAATGTCAGTGAGTCAGTCCCTTTTCGGGGGCTTTTTAGGGCTAAAATTAAAAAAAATGTACTTTTTGGAAATTTCCTTAGGTCTACAGCCTTAAAGCTATACGTGTAGGATATTTCAAGTTTCTAGCTAATCTGGAAGTGGACAACCATTCATGTCAGTGAGTCAGCCCTTTTTCGGGGGCTTTTTTGGTCTAAAAATTTAAAAAATATACTTTTTTGGAATTTTCCTGTGCTTTACAGCCTAAAAGCTATACGTGTAGCATATTTCAAGTTTCTAGCTAATCTGGAAGTGAACCAACATTAATGTCAGTGAGTGAGCCCTTTTTCGGGGGCTTTTTAGGGCTAAAAATTTAAAAAATGTACTTTTTTGAATTTTCCTTAGGTCTACAGCCTTAAAACTATACGTGTAGGATATTTCAAGTTTCTAGCTAATCTGGAAGTGAACAAACATTAATGTCAGTGAGTGAGCCCTTTTACGGGGGCCTTTTAGGGCTAACAATATAAAAATGTGCTTTTTGGAATTTTCCTTTAGTTTACAGCTTAAAATCTATACGTGTAGCATATTTCAAGTTTGTAGCTTATCTGGAAGTCGACAAAGATTTATGTCAGTGAGACAGCCCTTTTTCGGGGGCTTTTTAGGGATAAAAATTTAAAAAATGTACTTTTTGGAATTTTCCTGTAGTTCACAGCCTAAAAGCTATACGTGTAGCATATTTCAAGTTTGTAGCTTATCTGGAAGTGGACAAACATTAATGTCAGTGAGTCAGTCCTTTTTCGGGAGCTTTTTAGGGCTACAAATTTAAAAATGTATTTTTTGGAATTTTCCTCTAGCCTACAGCCTGAAAGCTATACGTGTAGCATATTTCACGTTTGTAGCTAATCTGGAAGTAGACAAACATTAATGTCAGTGAGTCAGCCATTTTTCGGGGGGTCTTTAGGGTTAAATATTAAGAAAGTGTGCTTTTTGAAATGTTCCTGTGGTTTCCAGCCTGAAAGCTATACGTGTAGCATATTTCAAGTTTCTAGCTAATCTGGAAGTGGACAAACATTAATGTCAGTGAATCAGCACTTTTTCGGAAGGTCTTTAGGGCTAAATATTAAGAAAGTGTGCTTTTTGGAATTTTCCTGTGGTTTACAGCCTAAAAGTTATACGTGTAGCATATTTCAAGTCTCTAGCTAATCTGGAAGTGGACAAACATTAATATCAGTGAGTGAGCCCTTTTTCGGGGGCTTCTTAGGGCTAAAAATATAAAAAATGTACTTTTTGGAATTTTCCTGTAGTTTACAGCCTAAAAGCTATACGTGTAGCATATTTAAAGTTTCTATCTAATCTGGAAATTGAGAAACATTAATGTCAGTGAGTCAGACATTTTTCGGGGGCTTTTTGGGGCTAAAAATTAAGAAAACGTGCTTTTTGGAATTTTCCTGTGGTTTACAGCCTAAAAGCTATACGTGTAGCATATTTCAAGTTTGTAGCTAATCTGGAAGTGGACAAACATTAATGTCAGTGAGTCAGCCCTTTTTCGGGGGCTTTTTATGGCTAAAAATTTAAAAAATGTACTTTTTGGAATTTTCCTGAGGTTTACAGCCTAAAAGCTATACGTGTAGCATATTTCAAGTTTCTAGCTAATCTGCAAGTGGACAAGGATTAATGTCATTGAGTCAGCCGTTTTTCGGTGGCTTTTTAGGGCTAAAAATTTAAAAAATGTACCTTTTGGAATTTTCCTATAGTTTACAGCCTAAAAGCTATACGTGTAACATATTTCAAGTTTCTAGCTAATCTGGAAGTGAACAAACATTAATGTCAGTGAGTGAGCCCTTTTTCGGGGGTCTTTTAGGGCTAAAAATATAAAAATGTGCTTTTTGGAATTTTCGTTTAGTTTACAGCCTAAAAGCTATACGTGTAGCATATTTCAAGTTTGTAGCTTATCTGGCAGTCGACAAACATTTATGTCAGTGTGACAGCCCTTTTTCGGGGGATTTTTAGGGCTAAAAATTTAAAAAATGTACATTTTGGAATTTTCCGAGTAGTTTACAGCCTGAAAGCTATACGTGTAGCATATTTCAAGTTTGTAGCTAATCTGGAACAGGACAAACATTAATGTCAGTGAGTCAGCCCATTTTCGGTGGCTTTCTAGGGCTAACGATTTAAAAAATGTACTTTTTGGAATTTCCCTGTGGTTTGAAGCCTAAAAGCTATACGTGTAGCATATTTAAAGTTTCTAGCTAATCTGGAAGTGAACAAACATAAATGTCAGGGAGTGAGCCCTTTTTCGGGTTGTTTTTAGGGCTAAAAAATTTTAAAATGTACTTTTTGGAATTTTCCTGAGGTTTACTGCCTAAAAGCTATACGTGTAGCATATTTCAAGTTTCTAGCTAATGTGGAAGTGGACAAGCATTAATGTCATTGAGTCAGCCGTTTTTCGGGGGCTTTTTAGGGCTAAAAATTTAAAAAATGTACTTTTTGGAATTTTCCTGTAGTTCACAACCTAAAAGCTATACGTGTAGCATATTTCAAGTTTGTAGCTTATCTGGAAGTGGACAAACATTAATGTCAGTGAGTCAGTCCTTTTTCGGGAGCTTTTTAGGGCTACAAATTTAAAAATGTATTTTTTGGAATTTTCCTCTAGCCTACAGCCTGAAAGCTATACGTGTAGCATATTTCACGTTTGTAGCTAATCTGGAAGTGGACAAACATTAATGTCAGTGAGTGAGCCCTTTTTCGGGGGGTTTTTAGGGCTAAAAATTAAGAAAATGTGCTTTTTGGAATTTTCCTGTGGTTTACAGACTAAAAGCTATACGTGTAGCATAGTTCAAGTTTCTAGCTAATCTGGAAGTGGACTAACATTAATGTCAGTGAGTGAGCCCTTTTTCGGGTTTTTTTTGGGCTAAAAATTTAAAACACGTACATTTTGCTATTTTCCTGTGGTTTACTCCCTAAAACCTATACGTGTAGCATATTTCAAGTTTGTAGCTAATCTGGAAGATGTCAAACATTAATGTCAGTTAGTCAGCCCATTTTCGGTGGCTTTCTAGAGCTAAAGATTTAAAAAATGTCCTTTTTAGAATTTCCCTGTGGTTTGCAGCCTAAAAGCTATACGTGTAGCATATTTCAAGTTTGTAGCTAATCTGGAAGTAGACAAACATTAATGTCTGTGAGTCAGCCCTTTTTCGGGGGGTCTATAGGGTTAAATATTAAGAAAGTGTGCTTTTTGGAATTTTCCTGTGGTTTCCAGCCTGAAAGCTATACGTGTAGCATATTTCAAGTTTCTAGCTAATCTGGAAGTGGACAAACATTAATGTCAGTGAGTCAGCCCATTTTCGGAAGGTCTTTAGGGCTAAATATTAAGAAAAGGTGCTTTTTGGAATTTTCCTGTGGTTTACAGCCTAAAAGCTATACGTGTAGCATATTTCAAGTCTCTAGCTAATCTGGAAGTGGACAAACATTAATATCAGTGAGTGAGCCATTTTTCGGAGGCTTCTTAGGGCTAAAAATATAAGAAATGTACTTTTTGGAATTTTCCTGTAGTTTACAGCCTAAAAGCTATACGTGTAGCATATTTCAAGTTTGTAGCTAATCTGGAAGAGGACAAACATTAATGTCAGTGAGTCAACCCATTTTCGGTGGCTTTCTAGGGCTAAAGATTTAAAAAAATGTACTTTTTGGAATTTCCCTGTGGTTTGCAGCCTAAAAGCTATACGTGTAGCATCTTTCAAGTTTGTAGCTAATGTGGAAGTCGACAAACATTAATGACAGTGAGTCAGCCCCTTTTCGGGGGATTTTTAGGTTCTAAACATTTATAAAATGTACTTTTTGGAATTTTCGTGTGGTTTACAACCTGAAAGCTATACGTGTAGCATATTTCAAGTTTCTAATGTCAGTGAACAAACATTACTATCAGTGAGTGAGCCCTTTTTCGGGTGGTTTTAAGGGCTAAAAATTTTAAAAATGTACTTTTGGAATTATCCTGTGGTTTACAGCCTAAAAGCTATACGTGTAGCATATTTGAAGTTTGTAGCTAATCTGGAAGTGGACAAACATTAATGTCAGTGAGTCAGCCCTTTTTCGGCGGCTTTTTAGGGCTAAAAATTTATAAAGTGTACTTTTTGGAATTTTCCTGTAGTTTACAGCCTAAAAGCTATACGTGTAGCATATTTCAAGTTTGAAGCTAATTTGGAAGTGGGCAAACATTAGTGTCAGTGAGTGAGCCCATTTTCGGGTGGGTTTTAGGGCTAAAAATTTAAAAAATGTACTTCTTGGAATTTTCCTGTGGTTTGCAGCCTAAACGCTATACGTGTAGCATATTTCAAGTTTATAGCTAATCTGGAAGTGAAAAAACATTAATGTTAGTGAGTGAGCCCTTTTTCGGGGGCATTTTAGGGCTTAAAATTTAAAAATGTACTATTTGGAATTTTCCTGTAGTTTACAGCCTAAAAGCTATACTTGTAGCATATTTCAAGTTTGTAGCTAATCTGGAAGAGGACAAACATTAATGTCAGTGAGTCAGCCCTTTTTCGGGAGCTTTTTAGGGCTACAAATTAAAAAATGTATTTTTTGGAATTTTCCTCTAGCCTACAGCCTGGAAGCTATACGTGTAGCATATTTCAAGTTTGTAGGTAATCTGGAAGTGGACAAACATTAATGTCAGTGAGTGAGCCCTTTTTCGGGGGGTTTTAAGACTAAAAATTTAAAAATGTGCTTCTTGGAATTTTCATGTTGTTTACAGCCTAAAAGCTATACGTGTAGCATATTTCAAGTTTATAGCTAATCTGGAAATGGAGAAACATTAATGCCAGTGAGTCAGCCATTTTTCGGGGGGTCTTTAGGGTTAAATATTAAGAAAGTGTGCTTTTTGGAATTTTCCTGTGGTTTCCAGCCTGAAAGCTATACGTGTAGCATATTTCAAGTTTCTAGCTAATCTGGAAGTGGACAAACATTAATGTCAGTGAGTCAGCACTTTTTCGGGGGCTTCTTAGGGCTAAAAATATAAAAAAATGTACTTTTTGGAATTTTCCTGTAGTTTACAGCCTAAAAGCTATACATGTAGCATATTTCAAGTTTGTAGCTAATCTGGAAGAGGACAAACATTAATGTCAGTGAGTCAAACCATTTTTCGGGGGCTTTTTGGGGCTAAAAGTTAAGAAAACGTGCTTTTTGGAATTTTCCTGTGGTTTACAGCCTAAAAGCTATACGTGTAGCATATTTTAAGTTTGTAGCTAATCTGGAAGTGGACAAATATTAATGTCAGTGAGTCAGTCCCTTTTCGGGGGCTTTTTAGGGCTAAAATTAAAAAAAATGTACTTTTTGGAAATTTCCTTAGGTCTACAGCCTTAAAGCTATACGTGTAGGATATTTCAAGTTTCTAGCTAATCTGGAAGTGGACAACCATTCATGTCAGTGAGTCAGCCCTTTTTCGGGGGCTTTTTTGGTCTAAAAATTTAAAAAATATACTTTTTTGGAATTTTCCTGTGCTTTACAGCCTAAAAGCTATACGTGTAGCATATTTCAAGTTTCTAGCTAATCTGGAAGTGAACCAACATTAATGTCAGTGAGTGAGCCCTTTTTCGGGGGCTTTTTAGGGCTAAAAATTTAAAAAATGTACTTTTTTGAATTTTCCTTAGGTCTACAGCCTTAAAACTATACGTGTAGGATATTTCAAGTTTCTAGCTAATCTGGAAGTGAACAAACATTAATGTCAGTGAGTGAGCCCTTTTACGGGGGCCTTTTAGGGCTAACAATATAAAAATGTGCTTTTTGGAATTTTCCTTTAGTTTACAGCTTAAAATCTATACGTGTAGCATATTTCAAGTTTGTAGCTTATCTGGAAGTCGACAAAGATTTATGTCAGTGAGACAGCCCTTTTTCGGGGGCTTTTTAGGGATAAAAATTTAAAAAATGTACTTTTTGGAATTTTCCTGTAGTTCACAGCCTAAAAGCTATACGTGTAGCATATTTCAAGTTTGTAGCTTATCTGGAAGTGGACAAACATTAATGTCAGTGAGTCAGTCCTTTTTCGGGAGCTTTTTAGGGCTACAAATTTAAAAATGTATTTTTTGGAATTTTCCTCTAGCCTACAGCCTGAAAGCTATACGTGTAGCATATTTCACGTTTGTAGCTAATCTGGAAGTAGACAAACATTAATGTCAGTGAGTCAGCCATTTTTCGGGGGGTCTTTAGGGTTAAATATTAAGAAAGTGTGCTTTTTGAAATGTTCCTGTGGTTTCCAGCCTGAAAGCTATACGTGTAGCATATTTCAAGTTTCTAGCTAATCTGGAAGTGGACAAACATTAATGTCAGTGAATCAGCACTTTTTCGGAAGGTCTTTAGGGCTAAATATTAAGAAAGTGTGCTTTTTGGAATTTTCCTGTGGTTTACAGCCTAAAAGTTATACGTGTAGCATATTTCAAGTCTCTAGCTAATCTGGAAGTGGACAAACATTAATATCAGTGAGTGAGCCCTTTTTCGGGGGCTTCTTAGGGCTAAAAATATAAAAAATGTACTTTTTGGAATTTTCCTGTAGTTTACAGCCTAAAAGCTATACGTGTAGCATATTTAAAGTTTCTATCTAATCTGGAAATTGAGAAACATTAATGTCAGTGAGTCAGACATTTTTCGGGGGCTTTTTGGGGCTAAAAATTAAGAAAACGTGCTTTTTGGAATTTTCCTGTGGTTTACAGCCTAAAAGCTATACGTGTAGCATATTTCAAGTTTGTAGCTAATCTGGAAGTGGACAAACATTAATGTCAGTGAGTCAGCCCTTTTTCGGGGGCTTTTTATGGCTAAAAATTTAAAAAATGTACTTTTTGGAATTTTCCTGAGGTTTACAGCCTAAAAGCTATACGTGTAGCATATTTCAAGTTTCTAGCTAATCTGCAAGTGGACAAGGATTAATGTCATTGAGTCAGCCGTTTTTCGGTGGCTTTTTAGGGCTAAAAATTTAAAAAATGTACCTTTTGGAATTTTCCTATAGTTTACAGCCTAAAAGCTATACGTGTAACATATTTCAAGTTTCTAGCTAATCTGGAAGTGAACAAACATTAATGTCAGTGAGTGAGCCCTTTTTCGGGGGTCTTTTAGGGCTAAAAATATAAAAATGTGCTTTTTGGAATTTTCGTTTAGTTTACAGCCTAAAAGCTATACGTGTAGCATATTTCAAGTTTGTAGCTTATCTGGCAGTCGACAAACATTTATGTCAGTGTGACAGCCCTTTTTCGGGGGATTTTTAGGGCTAAAAATTTAAAAAATGTACATTTTGGAATTTTCCGAGTAGTTTACAGCCTGAAAGCTATACGTGTAGCATATTTCAAGTTTGTAGCTAATCTGGAACAGGACAAACATTAATGTCAGTGAGTCAGCCCATTTTCGGTGGCTTTCTAGGGCTAACGATTTAAAAAATGTACTTTTTGGAATTTCCCTGAGGTTTACTGCCTAAAAGCTATACGTGTAGCATATTTCAAGTTTCTAGCTAATGTGGAAGTGGACAAGCATTAATGTCATTGAGTCAGCCGTTTTTCGGGGGCTTTTTAGGGCTAAAAATTTAAAAAATGTACTTTTTGGAATTTTCCTGTAGTTCACAGCCTAAAAGCTATACGTGTAGCATATTTCAAGTTTGTAGCTTATCTGGAAGTGGACAAACATTAATGTCAGTGAGTCAGTCCTTTTTCGGGAGCTTTTTAGGGCTACAAATTTAAAAATGTATTTTTTGGAATTTTCCTCTAGCCTACAGCCTGAAAGCTATACGTGTAGCATATTTCACGTTTGTAGCTAATCTGGAAGTGGACAAACATTAATGTCAGTGAGTGAGCCCTTTTTCGGGGGGTTTTTAGGGCTAAAAATTAAGAAAATGTGCTTTTTGGAATTTTCCTGTGGTTTACAGACTAAAAGCTATACGTGTAGCATAGTTCAAGTTTCTAGCTAATCTGGAAGTGGACTAACATTAATGTCAGTGAGTGAGCCCTTTTTCGGGTTTTTTTTGGGCTAAAAATTTAAAACACGTACATTTTGCTATTTTCCTGTGGTTTACTCCCTAAAACCTATACGTGTAGCATATTTCAAGTTTGTAGCTAATCTGGAAGATGTCAAACATTAATGTCAGTTAGTCAGCCCATTTTCGGTGGCTTTCTAGAGCTAAAGATTTAAAAAATGTCCTTTTTAGAATTTCCCTGTGGTTTGCAGCCTAAAAGCTATACGTGTAGCATATTTCAAGTTTGTAGCTAATCTGGAAGTAGACAAACATTAATGTCTGTGAGTCAGCCCTTTTTCGGGGGGTCTATAGGGTTAAATATTAAGAAAGTGTGCTTTTTGGAATTTTCCTGTGGTTTCCAGCCTGAAAGCTATACGTGTAGCATATTTCAAGTTTCTAGCTAATCTGGAAGTGGACAAACATTAATGTCAGTGAGTTAGCCCATTTTCGGAAGGTCTTTAGGGCTAAATATTAAGAAAAGGTGCTTTTTGGAATTTTCCTGTGGTTTACAGCCTAAAAGCTATACGTGTAGCATATTTCAAGTCTCTAGCTAATCTGGAAGTGGACAAACATTAATATCAGTGAGTGAGCCATTTTTCGGAGGCTTCTTAGGGCTAAAAATATAAGAAATGTACTTTTTGGAATTTTCCTGTAGTTTACAGCCTAAAAGCTATACGTGTAGCATATTTCAAGTTTGTAGCTAATCTGGAAGAGGACAAAAATTAATGTCAGTGAGTCAACCCATTTTCGGTGGCTTTCTAGGGCTAAAGATTTAAAAAAATGTACTTTTTGGAATTTCCCTGTGGTTTGCAGCCTAAAAGCTATACGTGTAGCATCTTTCAAGTTTGTAGCTAATGTGGAAGTCGACAAACATTAATGACAGTGAGTCAGCCCCTTTTCGGGGGCTTTTTAGGTTCTAAAAATTTATAAAATGTACTTTTTGGAATTTTCGTGTGGTTTACAACCTGAAAGCTATACGTGTAGCATATTTCAAGTTTCTAATGTCAGTGAACAAACATTACTATCAGTGAGTGAGCCCTTTTTCGGGTGGTTTTAAGGGCTAAAAATTTTAAAAATGTACTTTTGGAATTATCCTGTGGTTTACAGCCTAAAAGCTATACGTGTAGCATATTTGAAGTTTGTAGCTAATCTGGAAGTGGACAAACATTAATGTCAGTGAGTCAGCCCTTTTTCGGCGGCTTTTTAGGGCTAAAAATTTATAAAGTGTACTTTTTGGAATTTTCCTGTAGTTTACAGCCTAAAAGCTATACGTGTAGCATATTTCAAGTTTGAAGCTAATTTGGAAGTGGGCAAACATTAGTGTCAGTGAGTGAGCCCATTTTCGGGTGGGTTTTAGGGCTAAAAATTTAAAAAATGTACTTCTTGGAATTTTCCTGTGGTTTGCAGCCTAAACGCTATACGTGTAGCATATTTCAAGTTTATAGCTAATCTGGAAGTGAAAAAACATTAATGTTAGTGAGTGAGCCCTTTTTCGGGGGCATTTTAGGGCTTAAAATTTAAAAATGTACTATTTGGAATTTTCCTGTAGTTTACAGCCTAAAAGCTATACTTGTAGCATATTTCAAGTTTGTAGCTAATCTGGAAGAGGACAAACATTAATGTCAGTGAGTCAGCCCTTTTTCGGGAGCTTTTTAGGGCTACAAATTAAAAAATGTATTTTTTGGAATTTTCCTCTAGCCTACAGCCTGGAAGCTATACGTGTAGCATATTTCAAGTTTGTAGGTAATCTGGAAGTGGACAAACATTAATGTCAGTGAGTGAGCCCTTTTTCGGGGGGTTTTAAGACTAAAAATTTAAAAATGTGCTTCTTGGAATTTTCATGTTGTTTACAGCCTAAAAGCTATACGTGTAGCATATTTCAAGTTTATAGCTAATCTGGAAATGGAGAAACATTAATGCCAGTGAGTCAGCCATTTTTCGGGGGGTCTTTAGGGTTAAATATTAAGAAAGTGTGCTTTTTGGAATTTTCCTGTGGTTTCCAGCCTGAAAGCTATACGTGTAGCATATTTCAAGTTTCTAGCTAATCTGGAAGTGGACAAACATTAATGTCAGTGAGTCAGCCCTTTTTCGGAAGGTCTTTAGGGCTAAATATTAAGAAAGTGTGCTTTTTGGAATTTCCCTGTGGTTTGCAGCCTAAAAGCTATACGTGTAGCATGTTTCAAGTTTGTAGCTAATCTGGAAGTCGACAAACATTAATGACAGTGAGTCAGCCCCTTTTCGGGGGCTTTTTAGGGCTAAAAATTTATAAAATGTACTTTTTGGAATTTTCCTGTAGTTTACAGCCTCAAAGCTATACGTGTAGCATATTTCAAGTTTGTAGCTAATCTGGAAGTCGAAAAACATTAATGTCAGTGAGTCAGCCCTTTTTCGGGGGCTTTTTTGGGCTAAAAATTTTAAAAATGTACTTTTTGGAATTATCCTGTGGTTTACAACCTTAAAGCTATACGTGTAGCATATTTCAAGTTTGTAGCTAATCTGGAAGAGGACAAACATTAATGTCAGTGAGTCAAACCATTTTTCGGGGGCTTTTTGGGGCTAAAAGTTAAGAAAACGTGCTTTTTGGAATTTTCCTGTGGTTTACAGCCTAAAAGCTATACGTGTAGCATATTTTAAGTTTGTAGCTAATCTGGAAGTGGACAAATATTAATGTCAGTGAGTCAGTCCCTTTTCGGGGGCTTTTTAGGGCTAAAATAAAAAAAAATGTACTTTTTGGAAATTTCCTTAGGTCTACAGCCTTAAAGCTATACGTGTAGGATATTTCAAGTTTCTAGCTAATCTGGAAGTGGACAACCATTCATGTCAGTGAGTCAGCCCTTTTTCGGGGGCTTTTTTGGTCTAAAAATTTAAAAAATATACTTTTTTGGAATTTTCCTGTGCTTTACAGCCTAAAAGCTATACGTGTAGCATATTTCAAGTTTCTAGCTAATCTGGAAGTGAACCAACATTAATGTCAGTGAGTGAGCCCTTTTTCGGGGGCTTTTTAGGGCTAAAAATTTAAAAAATGTACTTTTTTGAATTTTCCTTAGGTCTACAGCCTTAAAACTATACGTGTAGGATATTTCAAGTTTCTAGCTAATCTGGAAGTGAACAAACATTAATGTCAGTGAGTGAGCCCTTTTACGGGGGCCTTTTAGGGCTAACAATATAAAAATGTGCTTTTTGGAATTTTCCTTTAGTTTACAGCTTAAAATCTATACGTGTAGCATATTTCAAGTTTGTAGCTTATCTGGAAGTCGACAAAGATTTATGTCAGTGAGACAGCCCTTTTTCGGGGGCTTTTTAGGGATAAAAATTTAAAAAATGTACTTTTTGGAATTTTCCTGTAGTTCACAGCCTAAAAGCTATACGTGTAGCATATTTCAAGTTTGTAGCTTATCTGGAAGTGGACAAACATTAATGTCAGTGAGTCAGTCCTTTTTCGGGAGCTTTTTAGGGCTACAAATTTAAAAATGTATTTTTTGGAATTTTCCTCTAGCCTACAGCCTGAAAGCTATACGTGTAGCATATTTCACGTTTGTAGCTAATCTGGAAGTAGACAAACATTAATGTCAGTGAGTCAGCCATTTTTCGGGGGGTCTTTAGGGTTAAATATTAAGAAAGTGTGCTTTTTGAAATGTTCCTGTGGTTTCCAGCCTGAAAGCTATACGTGTAGCATATTTCAAGTTTCTAGCTAATCTGGAAGTGGACAAACATTAATGTCAGTGAATCAGCACTTTTTCGGAAGGTCTTTAGGGCTAAATATTAAGAAAGTGTGCTTTTTGGAATTTTCCTGTGGTTTACAGCCTAAAAGTTATACGTGTAGCATATTTCAAGTCTCTAGCTAATCTGGAAGTGGACAAACATTAATATCAGTGAGTGAGCCCTTTTTCGGGGGCTTCTTAGGGCTAAAAATATAAAAAATGTACTTTTTGGAATTTTCCTGTAGTTTACAGCCTAAAAGCTATACGTGTAGCATATTTAAAGTTTCTATCTAATCTGGAAATTGAGAAACATTAATGTCAGTGAGTCAGACATTTTTCGGGGGCTTTTTGGGGCTAAAAATTAAGAAAACGTGCTTTTTGGAATTTTCCTGTGGTTTACAGCCTAAAAGCTATACGTGTAGCATATTTCAAGTTTGTAGCTAATCTGGAAGTGGACAAACATTAATGTCAGTGAGTCAGCCCTTTTTCGGGGGCTTTTTATGGCTAAAAATTTAAAAAATGTACTTTTTGGAATTTTCCTGAGGTTTACAGCCTAAAAGCTATACGTGTAGCATATTTCAAGTTTCTAGCTAATCTGCAAGTGGACAAGGATTAATGTCATTGAGTCAGCCGTTTTTCGGTGGCTTTTTAGGGCTAAAAATTTAAAAAATGTACCTTTTGGAATTTTCCTATAGTTTACAGCCTAAAAGCTATACGTGTAACATATTTCAAGTTTCTAGCTAATCTGGAAGTGAACAAACATTAATGTCAGTGAGTGAGCCCTTTTTCGGGGGTCTTTTAGGGCTAAAAATATAAAAATGTGCTTTTTGGAATTTTCGTTTAGTTTACAGCCTAAAAGCTATACGTGTAGCATATTTCAAGTTTGTAGCTTATCTGGCAGTCGACAAACATTTATGTCAGTGTGACAGCCCTTTTTCGGGGGATTTTTAGGGCTAAAAATTTAAAAAATGTACATTTTGGAATTTTCCGAGTAGTTTACAGCCTGAAAGCTATACGTGTAGCATATTTCAAGTTTGTAGCTAATCTGGAACAGGACAAACATTAATGTCAGTGAGTCAGCCCATTTTCGGTGGCTTTCTAGGGCTAACGATTTAAAAAATGTACTTTTTGGAATTTCCCTGTGGTTTGAAGCCTAAAAGCTATACGTGTAGCATATTTAAAGTTTCTAGCTAATCTGGAAGTGAACAAACATAAATGTCAGGGAGTGAGTCCTTTTTCGGGTTGTTTTTAGGGCTAAAAAATTTTAAAATGTACTTTTTGGAATTTTCCTGAGGTTTACTGCCTAAAAGCTATACGTGTAGCATATTTCAAGTTTCTAGCTAATGTGGAAGTGGACAAGCATTAATGTCATTGAGTCAGCCGTTTTTCGGGGGCTTTTTAGGGCTAAAAATTTAAAAAATGTACTTTTTGGAATTTTCCTGTAGTTCACAGCCTAAAAGCTATACGTGTAGCATATTTCAAGTTTGTAGCTTATCTGGAAGTGGACAAACATTAATGTCAGTGAGTCAGTCCTTTTTCGGGAGCTTTTTAGGGCTACAAATTTAAAAATGTATTTTTTGGAATTTTCCTCTAGCCTACAGCCTGAAAGCTATACGTGTAGCATATTTCACGTTTGTAGCTAATCTGGAAGTGGACAAACATTAATGTCAGTGAGTGAGCCCTTTTTCGGGGGGTTTTTAGGGCTAAAAATTAAGAAAATGTGCTTTTTGGAATTTTCCTGTGGTTTACAGACTAAAAGCTATACGTGTAGCATAGTTCAAGTTTCTAGCTAATCTGGAAGTGGACTAACATTAATGTCAGTGAGTGAGCCCTTTTTCGGGTTTTTTTTGGGCTAAAAATTTAAAACACGTACATTTTGCTATTTTCCTGTGGTTTACTCCCTAAAACCTATACGTGTAGCATATTTCAAGTTTGTAGCTAATCTGGAAGATGTCAAACATTAATGTCAGTTAGTCAGCCCATTTTCGGTGGCTTTCTAGAGCTAAAGATTTAAAAAATGTCCTTTTTAGAATTTCCCTGTGGTTTGCAGCCTAAAAGCTATACGTGTAGCATATTTCAAGTTTGTAGCTAATCTGGAAGTAGACAAACATTAATGTCTGTGAGTCAGCCCTTTTTCGGGGGGTCTATAGGGTTAAATATTAAGAAAGTGTGCTTTTTGGAATTTTCCTGTGGTTTCCAGCCTGAAAGCTATACGTGTAGCATATTTCAAGTTTCTAGCTAATCTGGAAGTGGACAAACATTAATGTCAGTGAGTTAGCCCATTTTCGGAAGGTCTTTAGGGCTAAATATTAAGAAAAGGTGCTTTTTGGAATTTTCCTGTGGTTTACAGCCTAAAAGCTATACGTGTAGCATATTTCAAGTCTCTAGCTAATCTGGAAGTGGACAAACATTAATATCAGTGAGTGAGCCATTTTTCGGAGGCTTCTTAGGGCTAAAAATATAAGAAATGTACTTTTTGGAATTTTCCTGTAGTTTACAGCCTAAAAGCTATACGTGTAGCATATTTCAAGTTTGTAGCTAATCTGGAAGAGGACAAAAATTAATGTCAGTGAGTCAACCCATTTTCGGTGGCTTTCTAGGGCTAAAGATTTAAAAAAATGTACTTTTTGGAATTTCCCTGTGGTTTGCAGCCTAAAAGCTATACGTGTAGCATCTTTCAAGTTTGTAGCTAATGTGGAAGTCGACAAACATTAATGACAGTGAGTCAGCCCCTTTTCGGGGGCTTTTTAGGTTCTAAAAATTTATAAAATGTACTTTTTGGAATTTTCGTGTGGTTTACAACCTGAAAGCTATACGTGTAGCATATTTCAAGTTTCTAATGTCAGTGAACAAACATTACTATCAGTGAGTGAGCCCTTTTTCGGGTGGTTTTAAGGGCTAAAAATTTTAAAAATGTACTTTTGGAATTATCCTGTGGTTTACAGCCTAAAAGCTATACGTGTAGCATATTTGAAGTTTGTAGCTAATCTGGAAGTGGACAAACATTAATGTCAGTGAGTCAGCCCTTTTTCGGCGGCTTTTTAGGGCTAAAAATTTATAAAGTGTACTTTTTGGAATTTTCCTGTAGTTTACAGCCTAAAAGCTATACGTGTAGCATATTTCAAGTTTGAAGCTAATTTGGAAGTGGGCAAACATTAGTGTCAGTGAGTGAGCCCATTTTCGGGTGGGTTTTAGGGCTAAAAATTTAAAAAATGTACTTCTTGGAATTTTCCTGTGGTTTGCAGCCTAAACGCTATACGTGTAGCATATTTCAAGTTTATAGCTAATCTGGAAGTGAAAAAACATTAATGTTAGTGAGTGAGCCCTTTTTCGGGGGCATTTTAGGGCTTAAAATTTAAAAATGTACTATTTGGAATTTTCCTGTAGTTTACAGCCTAAAAGCTATACTTGTAGCATATTTCAAGTTTGTAGCTAATCTGGAAGAGGACAAACATTAATGTCAGTGAGTCAGCCCTTTTTCGGGAGCTTTTTAGGGCTACAAATTAAAAAATGTATTTTTTGGAATTTTCCTCTAGCCTACAGCCTGGAAGCTATACGTGTAGCATATTTCAAGTTTGTAGGTAATCTGGAAGTGGACAAACATTAATGTCAGTGAGTGAGCCCTTTTTCGGGGGGTTTTAAGACTAAAAATTTAAAAATGTGCTTCTTGGAATTTTCATGTTGTTTACAGCCTAAAAGCTATACGTGTAGCATATTTCAAGTTTATAGCTAATCTGGAAATGGAGAAACATTAATGCCAGTGAGTCAGCCATTTTTCGGGGGGTCTTTAGGGTTAAATATTAAGAAAGTGTGCTTTTTGGAATTTTCCTGTGGTTTCCAGCCTGAAAGCTATACGTGTAGCATATTTCAAGTTTCTAGCTAATCTGGAAGTGGACAAACATTAATGTCAGTGAGTCAGCCCTTTTTCGGAAGGTCTTTAGGGCTAAATATTAAGAAAGTGTGCTTTTTGGAATTTCCCTGTGGTTTGCAGCCTAAAAGCTATACGTGTAGCATGTTTCAAGTTTGTAGCTAATCTGGAAGTCGACAAACATTAATGACAGTGAGTCAGCCCCTTTTCGGGGGCTTTTTAGGGCTAAAAATTTATAAAATGTACTTTTTGGAATTTTCCTGTAGTTTACAGCCTCAAAGCTATACGTGTAGCATATTTCAAGTTTGTAGCTAATCTGGAAGTCGAAAAACATTAATGTCAGTGAGTCAGCCCTTTTTCGGGGGCTTTTTTGGGCTAAAAATTTTAAAAATGTACTTTTTGGAATTATCCTGTGGTTTACAACCTTAAAGCTATACGTGTAGCATATTTCAAGTTTCTAGCTAGTCTGGAAGTGAACAAACATTACTATCAGTGAGTGATCCCTTTTTCGGGTGGTTTTAAGGGCTAAAAATTTTAAAAATGTACTTTTGGAATTATCCTGTGGTTTACAGCCTAAAAGCTATACGTGTAGCATATTTGAAGTTTGTAGCTAATCTGGAAGTGGACAAACATTAATGTCAGTGAGTCAGCCCTTTTTCGGCGGCTTTTTAGGGCTTAAAATTTATAAAATGTACTTTTTGGAATTTTCCTGTAGTTTACAGCCTAAAAGCTATACGTGTAGCATATTTCAAGTTTGAAGCTAATTTGGAAGTGGGCAAACATTAGTGTTAGTGAGTGAGCCCATTTTCGGGTGGGTTTTAGGGCTAAAAATTTAAAAAATGTACCCCTTGGAATTTTCCTGTGGTTTGCAGGCTAAAAGCTATACGTGTAGCATATTTCAAGTTTATAGCTAATCTGGAAGTGAACAAATATTAATGTTAGTGAGTGAGCCCTTTTTCGGTGGCATTTTAGGGCTTATAATTTAAAAATGTACTTTTTGGAATTTTCCAGTAGTTTACAGCCTAAAAGCTATACGTGTAGCATATTTCCAGTTTGTAGCTAATCTGGAAGAGGACAAACATTAATGTCAGTGAGTCAGCCCTTTTTCGGGAGCTTTTTACGGCTACAAATTAAAAAATGTATTTTTTGGAATTTTCCTCTAGCCTACAGCCTGAAAGCTATACGTGTAGCATATTTCAAGTTTGTAGCTAATCTGGAAGTGGACAAACATTAATGTCAGTGAGTAAGCCCTTTTTCGGGGGGTTTTAAGGCTAAAAATTAAGAAAATGTGCTTTTTGGAATTTTCCTGTTGTTTGCAGACTAAAAGCTATACGTGTAGCATATTTCAAGTTTCTAGCTAATCTGGAAGTGGACTAACATTAATGTCAGTGAGTGAGCCCTTTTTCGGGCGGTTTTTTGGGCTAAAAATTTAAAACACGTACATTTTTCTATTTTTCTGTGTTTTACTGCCTAAAAGCTATACGTGTAGCATATTTCAAGTTTGTAGCTAATCTGGAAGAGGACAAACATTAATGTCAGTGAGTCAGCCCATTTTCGGTGGCTTTCTAGAGCTAAAGATTTAAAAAATGTACTTTTTGGAATTTCCCTGTAGTTTGCTGCCTAATAGCTATACGTGTAGCATATTTCAAGTTTGTAGCTAATCTGGAAGAGGACAAACATTAATGTCAGTGAGTCAGCCCATTTTCGGTGGCTTTCTAGGGCTAAACATTTAAAAAATGTACTTTTTGGAATTTACCTGTAGTTTACAGCCTAAAAACTATAGGTGTAGCATTTTTCAAGTTTGTGGCTAATTTGGAAGTGGACAAACATTAGTGTCAGTGAGTGTGCCCTTTTTCGGGTGGGTTTTAAGGCTAAAAATTTAAAAAATGTGCTTCTTGGAATTTTCATGTTGTTTACAGCCTAAAAGCTATACGTGTAGCATATTTCAAGTTTATAGCTAATCTGGAAGTGGACAAATATTAATGTCAGTGAGTCAGTCCCTTTTCGGGGGCTTTTTAGGGCTAAAATAAAAAAAATGTACTTTTTGGAAATTTCCTTAGGTCTACAGCCTTAAAGCTATACGTGTAGGATATTTCAAGTTTCTAGCTAATCTGGAAGTGGACAACCATTAATGTCAGTGAGTCAGCCGTTTTTCGGGGGCTTTTTTGGGCTAAAAATTTAAAAAATATACTTTTTGGAATTTTCCTGTGCTTTACAGCCTGAAAGCTATACGTGTAGCATATTTCAAGTTTCTAGCTAATCTGGAAGTGAACCAACATTAATGTCAGAGAGTGAGCCCTTTTTCGGGGGCCTTTTAGGGCTAAAAATTTAAAAAATGTACTTTTTGGAATTTTCCTGTAGTTCACAGCCTAAAAGCTATACGTGTAGCATATTTCAAGTTTGTAGCTTATCTGGAAGTGGACAAACATTAATGTCAGTGAGTCAGCCCTTTTTCGGGGGGGTTTTATGGCTAAGAATTAGGAAAACGTGCTTTTTGGAATTTTCCTCTGGTTTACAGCCTAATAGCTATACGTGTAGCATATTTCAAGTTTCTAGCTAATCTGGAAGTGGACAAACATTAATATCAGTGAGTCAGCCGTTTTTCTGGGGCTTTTTAGGGCTAAAAATTAAAAATGTACTTTTTTGGATTCTCCTGTGGTTTACAGCCTAAAAGCTATACGTGTAGCATATTTTAAGTTTGTAACTAATTTGGAAGTGGGCAAACATTAGTGTCAGTGAGTGAGCCTTTTTAGGGTGGGTTTTAGGGCTAAAAATTTAAAAAATGTACTTCTTGGAATTTTCCTGTGGTTTGCAGCCTAAAAGCTATACGTGTAGCATATTTCAAGTTTATAGCTAATCTGGAAGTGAAAAAACATTAATGTTAGTGAGTGAGCCCTTTTTCGGGGGCATTTTAGGGCTTAAAATTTAAAAATGTACTATTTGGAATTTTCCTGTAGTTTACAGCCTAAAAGCTATACTTGTAGCATATTTCAAGTTTGTAGCTAATCTGGAAGAGGACAAACATTAATGTCAGTGAGTCAGCCCTTTTTCTGGAGCTTTATATGGCTACAAATTAAAAAATGTATTTTTTGGAATTTTCCTCTAGCCTACAGCCTGGAAGCTATACGTGTAGCATATTTCAAGTTTGTAGGTAATCTGGAAGTGGACAAACATTAATGTCAGTGAGTGAGCCCTTTTTCGGGGGGTTTTAAGACTAAAAATTTAAAAAATGTGCTTCTTGGAATTTTCATGTTGTTTACAGCCTAAAAGCTATACGTGTAGCATATTTCAAGTTTATAGCTAATCTGGAAGTGGACAAACATTAATGTCAGTGAGTCAGCCCTTTTTCGGAAGGTCTTTAGGGCTAAATATTAAGAAAGTGTGCTTTTTGGAATTTTCCTGTGGTTTCCAGCCTGAAAGCTATACGTGTAGCATATTTCAAGTTTCTAGCTAATCTGGAAGTGGACAAACATTAATGTCAGTGAGTCAGCCCTTTTTCGGAAGGTCTTTAGGGCTAAATATTAAGAAAGTGTGCTTTTTGGAATTTTCCTGTGGTTTACAGCCTAAAAGTTATACGTGTAGCATATTTCAAGTCTCTAGCTAATCTGGAAGTGGACAAACATTAATATCAGTGAGTGAGCCATTTTTCGGAGGCTTTTTAGGGCTAAAAATATAAGAAATGTACTTTTTGGAATTATCCTGTGGTTTACAACCTGAAAGCTATACGTGTAGCATATTACAAGTTTGTAGCTAGTCTGGAAGTGAAGAAACATTACTATCAGTGAGTGAGCCCTTTTTCGGGTGGTTTTGAGGGCTAAAAATTTTAAAAATGTACTTTTGGAATTATCCTGTGGTTTACAGCCTAAAAGCTATACGTGTAGCATATTTGAAGTTTGTAGCTAATCTGGAAGTGGACAAACATTAATGAAGTGAGTCAGCCCTTTTTCGGGGGCTTTTTAGGTCTAAAAATTTATAAAATGTACTTTTTGGAATTTTCCTGTATTTTACAGCCTAAAAGCTATAGGGCCTACGTGTAGCATATTTCAAGTTTGTAGCTAATTTGGAAGTGGGCAAACATTAGTGTCAGTGAGTGAGCCCATTTTCGGGTGGGTTTTAGGGCTAAAAATTTAAAAAATGTACTTCTTGGAATTTTCCTGTGGTTTGCAGGCTTAAAGCTTTACGAGTAGCATATTTCAAGTTTAAAGCTAATCTGGAAGTGAACAAATATTAATGTTAGTGAGTGAGCCCTTTTTCGGTGGCATTTTAGGGCTTATAATTTAAAAATGTACTTTTTGGAATTTTCCAGTAGTTTACAGCCTAAAAGCTATACGTGTAGCATATTTCCAGTTTGTAGCTAATCTGGAAGAGGACAAACATTAATGTCAGTGAGTCAGCCCTTTTTCGGGAGCTTTTTACGGCTACAAATTAAAAAATGAATTTTTTGGAATTTTCCTCTAGCCTACAGCCTGAAAGCTATACGTGTAGCATATTTCAAGTTTGTAGCTAATCTGGAAGTGGACAACCATTAATGTCAGTGAGTCAGCCCTTTTTCGGGGGCTTTTTTGGGCTAAAAATTTAAAAAATATACTTTTTTGGAATTTTCCTGTGCTTTACAGCCTAAAAGCTATACGTGTAGCATATTTCAAGTTTCTAGCTAATCTGGAAGTGAACCAACATTAATGTCAGTGAGTGAGCCCTTTTTCGGGGGCCTTTTAGGGCTAAAAATTTAAAAAATGTACTTTTTGGAACTTTCCTGTAGTTCACAGCCTAAAAGCTATACGTGTAGCATATTTTAAGCTTGTAGCTAATCTGGAAGTGGACAAATATTAATGTCAGTGAGTCAGTCCCTTTTCGGGGGCTTTTTAGGGCTAAAAATTTAAAAAATGTACTTTTTGGAATCTTCCTTAGGTCTACAGCCTTAAAGCTATACGTGTAGGATATTTCAAGTTTCTAGCTAATCTGGAAGTGGACAAGCATTAATGTCAGTGAGTCAGCCGTTTTTCGGGGGCTTTTTTGGGCTAAAAATTTAAAAAATATACTTTTTGGAATTTTCCTGTGCTTTACAGCCTGAAAGCTATACGTGTAGCATATTTCAACTTTCTAGCTAATCTGGAAGTGAACCAACATTAATGTCAGTGAGTGAGCCCTTTTTCGGGGGCCTTTTAGGGCTAAAAATTTAAAAAATATACTTTTTGGAATTTTCCTGTAGTTCACAGCCTAAAAGCTATACGTGTAGCATATTTCAAGTTTGTAACTAATTTGGAAGTGGGCAAACATTAGTGTCAGTGAGTGAGCCCTTTTTAGGGTGGGTTTTAGGGCTAAAAATTTAAAAAATGTACTTCTTGGAATTTTCCTGTGGTTTGCAGCCTAAAAGCTATACGTGTAGCATATTTCAAGTTTATAGCTAATCTGGAAGTGAAAAAACATTAATGTTAGTGAGTGAGCCCTTTTTCGGGGGCATTTTAGGGCTTAAAATTTAAAAATGTTTGGAATTTTCCTGTAGTTTACAGCCTAAAAGCTATACTTGTAGCATATTTCAAGTTTGTAGCTAATCTGGAAGATGACAAACATTAATGTCAGTGAGTCAGCCCTTTTTCGGGAGCTTTTTAGGGCTACAAATTAAAAAATGTATTTTTTGGAATTTTCCTCTAGCCTACAGCCTGGAAGCTATACGTGTAGCATATTTCAAGTTTGTAGGTAATCTGGAAGTGGACAAACATTAATGTCAGTGAGTGCGCCCTTTTTCGGGGGGTTTTTAGGGCTTAAAATTAAGAAAATGTGCTTTTTGGAATTTTCCTGTGATTTACAGACTAAAAGCTATACGTGTAGCATATTTCAAGTCTCTAGCTAATCTGGAAGTGGACAAACATTAATATCAGTGAGAGAGCCCTTTTTCGGAGGCTTCTTAGGGCTAAAAATATAAGAAATGTACTTTTTGGAATTTTCCTGTAGTTTACAGCCTAAAAGCTATACGTGTATCATATTTCAAGTTTGTAGCTAATCTGGAAGAGGACAAACATTAATGTCAGTGAGTCAACCCATTTTCCGTGGCTTTCTAGGGCTAAAGATTTTAAAAAATGTACTTTTTGGAATTTCCCAGTGGTTTGCAGCCTAAAAGCTATACGTGTAGCATGTTTCAAGTTTGTAGCTAATCTGGAAGTCGACAAACATTAATGACAGTGAGTGAGCCCCTTTTCGGGGGCTTTTTAGGGCTAAAAATTTATAAAACATACATTTTGGAATTTTCCGAGTAGTTTTCAGCCTGAAAGCTATACGTGTAGCATATTTCAAGTTTGTAGCTAATCTGGAAGTGGACAAACATTAATGTCAGTGAGTCAGCCCTTTTTCGGGGGTACTTTAGAGCTAAATATTAGGAAAGTGTGTTTTTTGGAATTTTACTGTGGTTTTCAGCCTGAAATCTATACGTGTAGCATATTTCACGTTTGTAGCTAATCTGGAAGTGGACAAACATTCATGTCAGTAAATGAGCCCTTTTTCAGGGGGTTTTTAAGGCTAAAAATTAAGAAAATGTGCTTTTTGGAATTTTCCTGTGGTTTACAGACTAAAAGCTATACGTGTAGCATATTTCAAGTTTCTAGCTAATCTGGAAGTGGACTAACATTAATGTCAGTGAGTGAGCCCTTTTTCGGGGGGTTTTTAAGGCTAAAAATTAAGAAAATGTGCTTTTTGGAATTTTCCTGTGGTTTACTCCCTAAAAGCTATACGTGTAGCATATTTCAAGTTTGTAGCTAATCTGGAAGATGACAAACATTAATGTAAGTGAGTCAGCCCATTTTCGGTGGCTTTCTAGAGCTAAAGATTTAAAAAACGTACTTTTTGGAATTTCCCTGTAGTTTGAAGCCTAATAGCTATACGTGTAGCATATTTCAAGTTTGTAGCTAATCTGGAAGTAGACAAACATTAATGTCAGTGAGTCTGCCCTTTTTTGGGGGGTCTTTAGGGTTAAATATTAAGAAAGTGTGCTTTTTGGAAATTTCCTGTGGTTTCCACCCTGAAAGCTATACGTGTAGCATATTTCAAGTTTCTATCTAATCTGGAAGTGGACAAGCATTAACGTCAGTGAGTCAGCCCTTTTTCGGAAGGTCTTTAGGGCTAAATATTAAGAAAGTGTGCTTTTTTGAATTTTCCTGTGGTTTACAGCCTAAAAGCTATACGTGTAGCATATTTAAAGGTTCTAGCTAATCTGGATGTGAACAAACATAAATGTCAGGGAGTGAGCCCTTTTTCGGGTGGTTTTTAGGGCTAAATATTTTTAAAATGTACATTTTGGAATTTTCCTGTGGTTTAAAGCCTAAAAGCTATAGGTGTGTCATATTTCAAGTCTCTAGCTAATCTGGAAGTGGACAAACATTAATATCAGTGAGTCAGCCGTTTTTCGGGGGCTTCTTAGGGCTAAAAATATAAAAAATGTACTTTTTGGAATTTGCCTGTAGTTTACAACCTAAAAGCTATACGTGTAGCATATTTCAAGTTTGTACCTAATATGGAAGAGGACAAACATTAATGTCAGTGAGTCAGCCCATTTTCGGTGGCTTTCTAGGGCTAAAGATTTAAAAAATGTACTTTTTGGAATTTTCCTGTAGTTTACAGCCTAAAAGCTATAGTTGTAGCATATTTCAAGTTTGTAGCTAATTTGGAAGTGGACAAACATTAGTGTCAGTGAGTGAGACCTTTCTCGGGTGGGTTTTAGGGCTAAAAATTTAATAAATGTACTTCTTGTAATTTTCCTTTGGTTTACAGCCTAAAAGCTATACGTGTAGCATATTTCAAGTTTATAGCTAATCTGGAAATGGACAAATATTAATGTCAGTGAGGCAGCCCTTTTTCAGGGGCTTTTTAGGGCTAAAAATTTAAAAAATGTACTTTTTGGAATTTCCCTGTAGTTTGCAGCCTAATAGCTATACGTGTAGCATATTTCAAGTTTGTAGCTAATCTGGAAGTGGACAAACATTAATGTCAGTGAGTCAGCCCTTTTTCGAGAGCTTTTTAGGGCTACAAATTAAAAAATGTATTTTTTGGAATTTTCCTCTTGCCTACAGCCTGAAAGCTATACGTGTAGCATATTTCACGTTTGTAGCTAATCTGGAAGTGGACAAACATTAATGTCAGTGAGTGAGCCCTTTTTCGGGGGGTTTTTAGGGCTAAAAATTAAGAAAATGTGCTTTTTGGAATTTTCCTGTGGTTTAGAGACTAAAAGCTATACGTGTAGCATATTTCAAGTTTCTAGCTAATCTGGAAGTGGACTAACATTAATGTCAGTGAGTGAGCCCTTTTTCGGTGGGTTTTTAGGGCTAAAAATTAAGAAAATGTGCTTTTTGGAATGTTCCTGTGGTTTAGAGACTAGAAGCTATAGGTGTATCATATGTCAAGTCTCTAGCTAATCTGGAAGTGGACAAACATTAATATCAGTGAGTGGGCCCTTTTTCGGGTGGTTTTTAGGGCTAGATATTTTAAAAATGTACATTTTTGAATATTCCTGTGGTTTACAGTCTAAAAGCTATACGTGTAGCATATATCAAGTTTGTAGCTAATCTGGAAATGGAGAAACATTAATGTGAGTGAGTCAGCCATTTTTCGGGGGCCTTTTGGGGCTAAAAATTAAGAAAACGTGCTTTTTGGAATTTTCCTGTGGATTACAGCCTAAGAGCTATACGTGTAGCATATTTCAAGTTTGAAGCTAATCTGGAAGTGGACAAGCATTAATATCATTGAGTCAGGCGTTTTTCGGGGGCTTTTTAGGGCTAAAGATTTAAAAAATGTACTTTTTGGAATTTACCTGTGGTTTTCAGCCTAAAAGCTATACGTGTAGCATATTTCAGGTTTGTAGCTAATCTGGAAGTAGACAAACATTAATGTCAGTGAGTCAGCACTTTTTCGGGGGGTCTTTAGGGTTAAATATTAAGAAAGTGTGCTTTTTGGAATTTTCCTGTGGTTTACAGCCTAAAAGTTATACGTGTAGCATATTTCAAGTCTCTAGCTAATCTGGAAGTGGACAAACATTAATATCAGTGAGTGAGCCCTTTTTCGTGGGCTCATTAGGGCTAAAAATATAAAAAATGTACTTTTTGGAAATTTCCTGTAGTTTACAGCCTAAAAGCTATACGTGTAGCATATATCAAGTTTGTAGCTAATCTGGAAGAGGACATACATTAATGTCAGTGAGTCAGCCCATTTTCGGTGGCTTTCTAGGGCTAAACATTTAAAAAATGGTCTTTTTGGAATTTTCCTGTAGTTTACAGCCTAAAATCTATAGGTGTAGCATATTTCAAGTTTGTAGCTAATCTGGAAGTGGACAAATATTAATGTCAGTGAGTCAGCTTCTTTTCGGGGGCTTTTTAGGGCTAAAAATTTAAAAAAATGTACTTTTTGGAATTTTCCTTAGGTTTACAGCCTTAAAGCTATACGTGTAGGATATTTCAAGTTTCTAGCTAATCTGGAAGTGGACAAGCATTAATGTCAGTGAGTCAGCCGTTTTTCAGGGGCTTTTTTGGGCTAAAAATTTAAAAAATGTACTTTTTGGAATTTTCCTGTGCTTTACAGCCTAAAAGCTATACGTGTAGCGTATTTCAAGTTTCTAGCTAATCTGGAAGTGAACCAACATTAATGCCAGTGAGTGAGCTCTTTTTCGGGGGCCTTTTAGGGCTAAAAATTTAAAAAATGTACTTTTTGGAATTTTCCTGTAGTTCACAGCCTAAAAGCTATACGTGTAGCATATTTCAAGTTTGTAGCTTATCTGGAAGTGGACAAACATTAATGTCAGTGAGTCAGCTTTTTTCGGGGGGTTTTATGGCTAAGCATTAGGAAAACGTGCTTTTTGGAATTTTCCTCTGGTTTACAGCCTAATAGCTATACGTGTAGCATATTTCAAATTTCTAGCTAATCTGGAAGTGGACAAACATTAATATCAGTAAGCCAGCCGTTTTTAGGGGGCTTTTTAGGGCTAAAAATTAAAAAATGTACTTTTTTGGATTCTCCTGTGGTTTACAGCCTTAAAGCTATACGTGTAGCATATTTTAAGTTTGTAACTAATTTGGAAGTGGGCAAACATTAGTGTCAGTGAGTGAGCCCTTTTTCGGGTGGGTTTTAGGGCTAAAAATTAAAAAAATGTACTTCTTGGAATTTTCCTGTGGTTTGCAGCCTAAAAGCTATACGTGTAGCATATTTCAAGTTTGTAGCTAATCTGGAAGAGGACAAACATTAATGTCAGTGAGTCAACCCATTTTCCGTGGCTTTCTAGGGCTAAAGATTTTAAAAAATGTACTTTTTGGAATTTCCCTGTGGTTTGCAGCCTAAAAGCTATACGTGTAGCATGTTTCAAGTTTGTAGCTAATCTGGAAGTCGACAAACATTAATGACAGTGAGTGAGCCCCTTTTCGGGGGCTTTTTAGGGCTAAAAATTTATAAAACATACATTTTGGAATTTTCCGAGTAGTTTTCAGCCTGAAAGCTATACGTGTAGCATATTTCAAGTTTGTAGCTAATCTGGAAGTGGACAAACATTAATGTCAGTGAGTCAGCCCTTTTTCGGGGGTACTTTAGAGCTAAATATTAGGAAAGTGTGTTTTTTGGAATTTTACTGTGGTTTTCAGCCTGAAATCTATACGTGTAGCATATTTCACGTTTGTAGCTAATCTGGAAGTGGACAAACATTCATGTCAGTAAATGAGCCCTTTTTCGGGGGGTTTTTAAGGCTAAAAATTAAGAAAATGTGCTTTTTGGAATTTTCCTGTGGTTTACAGACTAAAAGCTATACGTGTAGCATATTTCAAGTTTCTAGCTAATCTGGAAGTGGACTAACATTAATGTCAGTGAGTGAGCCCTTTTTCGGGGGGTTTTTAAGGCTAAAAATTAAGAAAATGTGCTTTTTGGAATTTTCCTGTGGTTTACTCCCTAAAAGCTATACGTGTAGCATATTTCAAGTTTGTAGCTAATCTGGAAGATGACAAACATTAATGTAAGTGAGTCAGCCCATTTTCGGTGGCTTTCTAGAGCTAAAGATTTAAAAAACGTACTTTTTGGAATTTCCCTGTAGTTTGAAGCCTAATAGCTATACGTGTAGCATATTTCAAGTTTGTACCTAATATGGAAGAGGACAAACATTAATGTCAGTGAGTCAGCCCATTTTCGGTGGCTTTCTAGGGCTAAAGATTTAAAAAATGTACTTTTTGGAATTTTCCTGTAGTTTACAGCCTAAAAGCTATAGTTGTAGCATATTTCAAGTTTGTAGCTAATTTGGAAGTGGACAAACATTAGTGTCAGTGAGTGAGACCTTTCTCGGGTGGGTTTTAGGGCTAAAAATTTAATAAATGTACTTCTTGTAATTTTCCTTTGGTTTACAGCCTAAAAGCTATACGTGTAGCATATTTCAAGTTTATAGCTAATCTGGAAATGGACAAATATTAATGTCAGTGAGTCAGCCCTTTTTCAGGGGCTTTTTAGGGCTAAAAATTTAAAAAATGTACTTTTTGGAATTTCCCTGTAGTTTGCAGCCTAATAGCTATACGTGTAGCATATTTCAAGTTTGTAGCTAATCTGGAAGTGGACAAACATTAATGTCAGTGAGTCAGCCCTTTTTCGAGAGCTTTTTAGGGCTACAAATTAAAAAATGTATTTTTTGGAATTTTCCTCTTGCCTACAGCCTGAAAGCTATACGTGTAGCATATTTCACGTTTGTAGCTAATCTGGAAGTGGACAAACATTAATGTCAGTGAGTGAGCCCTTTTTCGGGGGGTTTTTAGGGCTAAAAATTAAGAAAATGTGCTTTTTGGAATTTTCCTGTGGTTTAGAGACTAAAAGCTATACGTGTAGCATATTTCAAGTTTCTAGCTAATCTGGAAGTGGACTAACATTAATGTCAGTGAGTGAGCCCTTTTTCGGTGGGTTTTTAGGGCTAAAAATTAAGAAAATGTGCTTTTTGGAATGTTCCTGTGGTTTAGAGACTAAAAGCTATAGGTGTATCATATGTCAAGTCTCTAGCTAATCTGGAAGTGGACAAACATTAATATCAGTGAGTGGGCCCTTTTTCGGGTGGTTTTTAGGGCTAGATATTTTAAAAATGTACATTTTTGAATATTCCTGTGGTTTACAGTCTAAAAGCTATACGTGTAGCATATATCAAGTTTGTAGCTAATCTGGAAATGGAGAAACATTAATGTGAGTGAGTCAGCCATTTTTCGGGGGCTTTTTGGGGCTAAAAATTAAGAAAACGTGCTTTTTGGAATTTTCCTGTGGATTACAGCCTAAGAGCTATACGTGTAGCATATTTCAAGTTTGAAGCTAATCTGGAAGTGGACAAGCATTAATATCATTGAGTCAGGCGTTTTTCGGGGGCTTTTTAGGGCTAAAGATTTAAAAAATGTACTTTTTGGAATTTACCTGTGGTTTTCAGCCTAAAAGCTATACGTGTAGCATATTTCAGGTTTGTAGCTAATCTGGAAGTAGACAAACATTAATGTCAGTGAGTCAGCCCTTTTTCGGGGGGTCTTTAGGGTTAAATATTAAGAAAGTGTGCTTTTTGGAATTTTCCTGTGGTTTACAGCCTAAAAGTTATACGTGTAGCATATTTCAAGTCTCTAGCTAATCTGGAAGTGGACAAACATTAATATCAGTGAGTGAGCCCTTTTTCGTGGGCTCATTAGGGCTAAAAATATAAAAAATGTACTTTTTGGAAATTTCCTGTAGTTTACAGCCTAAAAGCTATACGTGTAGCATATATCAAGTTTGTAGCTAATCTGGAAGAGGACATACATTAATGTCAGTGAGTCAGCCCATTTTCGGTGGCTTTCTAGGGCTAAACATTTAAAAAATGGTCTTTTTGGAATTTTCCTGTAGTTTACAGCCTAAAATCTATAGGTGTAGCATATTTCAAGTTTGTAGCTAATCTGGAAGTGGACAAATATTAATGTCAGTGAGTCAGCTTCTTTTCGGGGGCTTTTTAGGGCTAAAAATTTAAAAAAATGTACTTTTTGGAATTTTCCTTAGGTTTACAGCCTTAAAGCTATACGTGTAGGATATTTCAAGTTTCTAGCTAATCTGGAAGTGGACAAGCATTAATGTCAGTGAGTCAGCCGTTTTTCAGGGGCTTTTTTGGGCTAAAAATTTAAAAAATGTACTTTTTGGAATTTTCCTGTGCTTTACAGCCTAAAAGCTATACGTGTAGCGTATTTCAAGTTTCTAGCTAATCTGGAAGTGAACCAACATTAATGCCAGTGAGTGAGCTCTTTTTCGGGGGCCTTTTAGGGCTAAAAATTTAAAAAATGTACTTTTTGGAATTTTCCTGTAGTTCACAGCCTAAAAGCTATACGTGTAGCATATTTCAAGTTTGTAGCTTATCTGGAAGTGGACAAACATTAATGTCAGTGAGTCAGCCCTTTTTCGGGGGGTTTTATGGCTAAGCATTAGGAAAACGTGCTTTTTGGAATTTTCCTCTGGTTTACAGCCTAATAGCTATACGTGTAGCATATTTCAAATTTCTAGCTAATCTGGAAGTGGACAAACATTAATATCAGTAAGCCAGCCGTTTTTAGGGGGCTTTTTAGGGCTAAAAATTAAAAAATGTACTTTTTTGGATTCTCCTGTGGTTTACAGCCTAAAAGCTATACGTGTAGCATATTTTAAGTTTGTAACTAATTTGGAAGTGGGCAAACATTAGTGTCAGTGAGTGAGCCCTTTTTCGGGTGGGTTTTAGGGCTAAAAATTAAAAAAATGTACTTCTTGGAATTTTCCTGTGGTTTGCAGCCTAAAAGCTATACGTGTAGCATATTTCAAGTTTGTAGCTAATCTGGAAGAGGACAAACATTAATGTCAGTGAGTCAGCCCATTTTCGGTGGCTTTCTAGAGCTAAAGATTTAAAAAATGTACTTTTTGGAATTTCAATGTGGTTTGCAGCCTAAAACCTATACGTGTAGCATATTTCAAGTTTGTATCTAATCTGGAAGTAGACAAACATTAATGTCAGTCAGTCAGCCATTTTTCTGGGGGTCTTTAGGGTTAAATATTAAGAAAGTGTGCTTTTTGGAATTTTCCTGTGGTTACCAGCCTGAAAGCTATACGTGTAGCATATTTCAAGTTTCTAGCTAATCTGGAAGTGGACAAACATTAATGTCAGTGAGTCAGCCCTTTTTCGGAAGGTCTTTAGGGCTAAATATTAAGAAAGTGTGCTTTTTGGAATTTTCCTGTGGTTTACAGCCTAAAAGTTATACGTGTAGCATATTTCAAGTCTCTAGCTAATCTGGAAGTGGACAAACATTAATATCAGTGAGTGAGCCCTTTTTCGGAGGCTTCTTAGGGCTAGAATATAAGAAATGTACTTTTTGAATTTTCCTGTAGTTTACAGCCTAAAAGCTATACGTGTAGCATATTTCAAGTTTGTAGCTAATCTGGAAGAGGACAAACATTAATGTCAGTGAGTCCAGTGGTGATATTCAGCCGGTTCGCACCGGTTCGCGAGAACCGGTTGTTAAATATCTTGTAGGTTCTCCGAACCGGTAGTTTCACAATGAGTGATTGCCTTTTTCCAAGATCAGATTCACGCCAATCCACAACAGTGATAATACATATACGAATTTTCTAGAACCAAAACACGCCATTTATGTTCGCTAGCGGTGGACTACCACCATAGGTAGCGGGTGTGCGGTTAAGTTGGACATTTTTAACCACTGGCCGACAAGGTGGAAGGCAACCGTGCTACCAACACCTCCCGGGTGGGACTCTAATTTAATTCTTCAAAGTTTATAATCATGGGGACCTTTGGAGGAAAGATATTAGGTAACAACTAAAATAAAATAAAATAAATTAAAATAAAGTAAAACAAGCAATAACTATTGAGTAGCACTGCATTTTGTAGGCCTACATGTACAGTACTTCTCCCTATAAATTCTTCAACAAGCAAAATCGAAAACCAACTTTTCCCCGTTATCCGTATGTAGGGTTACACTTAGAAGAGCAATGTGTGAAATTAACTCTTCTCTATAATATTGTTGAACGTAATAAATAACATCTTCAGTTTTTTCAAAGCGGAAAAAAAGTATTTCGGAAAATGCTGGGAAAACTGGCATTAACAGAGTAAATTTGTCGTAGGCTATACATTTGAAGGATTCAGAAACAATTGCAAACGATCGCGATCGTACCGTAGGCTAAGTTAATTGAAACAAGGGAGATCATGTTACTTGTGTCAACGCTTGTATAAGCATATAGGCTAGCCTGATTTTGGTTTTGCACCGACTAAACGTGATTTTTTTCGTAATAATAGGCCTAATAATTATTATAATAAATATTTAAGATAATTCACAGCAAATTATTGGGTGGGCTTGAGCCCCACGGGCCCATATAAGTTGGCGCCACTGGACAAAATTGCACATTGGGCTATTTTGAATCAACATCAAATACCCTGTTGAGAACCGGTTGTTAAACTGTTTGAATATCACCACTGAGTGAGTCAACCCATTTTCGGTGGCTTTCTAGGGCTAAAGATTTAAAAAAATGTACTTTTTGGAATTTCCCTGTGGTTTGCAGCCTAAAAGCTATACGTGTAGCATGTTTCAAGTTTGTAGCTAATCTGGAAGTCGACAAACATTAATGACGGTGAGTCAGCCCCTTTTCGGGGGCTTTTTAAGGCTAAAAATTTATAAAATGTACTTTTTGGAATTTTCCTGTAGTTTACAGCCTCAAAGCTATACGTGTAGCATATTTCAAGTTTGTAGCTAATGTGGAAGTCGACAAACATTTATGTCAGTGAGTCAGACTTTTTTCGGGGGCTTTTTAGGGCTTAAAATTAAAAAATGTACATTTTGGAATTTTCCGAGTAGTTTTCAGCCTGAAAGCTATACGTGTAGCATATTTCAAGTTTATAGCTAATCTGGAAGTGAAAAAACATTAATGTTAGTGAGTGAGCCGTTTTTCGGGGGCATTTTAGGGCTTAAAATTTAAAAATGTACTATTTGGAATTTTACTGTAGTTTACAGCTTCAAAGCTATACGTGTAGCATATTTCAAGTTTGTAGCTAATCTGGAAGAGGACAAACATTAATGTCAGTGAGTCAGCCCTTTTTCGGGGGCTTTTTTGGGCTAAAAATTTAAAAAATGTACTTTTTGGCATTATCCTGTGGTTTACAACCTAAAAGCTATACGTGTAGCATATTTCAAGTTTCTAGCTAGTCTGGAAGTGAACAAACATTACTATCAGTGAGTGAGCCCTTTTTCGGGGGGTCTTTAGGGTTAAATATTAAGAAAGTGTGCTTTTTGGAATTTTCCTGTGGTTTACAGCCTAAAAGTTATACGTGTACCATATTTGAAGTTTGTAGCTAATCTGGAAGTGGACAAAAATTAATGTCAGTGAGTCAGCCCTTTTTCGGGGGCTTATTAGGGCTAAAAATTTATAAAATGTACTCTTTGGAATTTTCCTGTAGTTTACAGCTTCAAAGCTATACGTGTAGCATATTTCAAGTTTCTAGTTAATCTGGAAGTGGACAAACATTAATATCAGTGAGTCAGCCGTTTTTCGGGGGCTTTTTAGGGCTAAAAATTAAAAAATTTACTTTTTTGGATTCTCCTGTGGTTTACAGCCTAAAAGCTATACGTGTAGCATATTTCAAGTTTGTAGCTAATTTGGAAGTGGGCAAACATTAGTGTCAGTGAGTGAGCCCATTTTCGGGTGGGTTTTAGGGATAAAAATTTAAAAAATGTACTTCTTGGAATTTTCCTGTGGTTTGCAGCCTAAAAGCTATACGTGTAGCATATTTCAAGTTTATAGCTAATCTGGAAGTGAACAAACATTAATGTTAGTGAGTGAGCCATTTTTCGGGGGCATTTTAGGGCTTAAAATTTAAAAATGTACTTTTTGGAATTTTCCTGTAGTTTACAGCCTAAAAGCTATACGTGTAGCATATTTCCAGTTTGTAGTTAATCTGGATGTGAACAAACATAAATGTCAGGGAGTGAGCCCTTTTTCGGGTGGTTTTTAGGGCTAAATATTTTTAAAATGTACATTTTGGAATTTTCCTGTGGTTTAAAGCCTAAAAGCTATAGGTGTATCATATTTCAAGTCTCTAGCTAATCTGGAAGTGGACAAACATTAATATCAGTGAGTCAGCCGTTTTTCGGGGGCTTCTTAGGGCTAAAAATATAAAAAATGTACTTTTTGGAATTTGCCTGTAGTTTACAGCCTAAAAGCTATACGTGAAGCATATTTCAAGTTTGTACCTAATATGGAAGAGGACAAACATTAATGTCAGTGAGTCAGCCCATTTTCGGTGGGTTTCTAGGGCTAAAGATTTAAAAAATGTACTTTTTGGAATTTTCCTGTAGTTTACAGCCTAAAAGCTATAGTTGTAGCATATTTCAAGTTTGTAGCTAATTTGGAAGTGGACAAACATTAGTGTCAGTGAGTGAGACCTTTCTCGGGTGGGTTTTAGGGCTAAAAATTTAATAAATGTACTTCTTGTAATTTTCCTTTGGTTTACAGCCTAAAAGCTATACGTGTAGCATATTTCAAGTTTATAGCTAATCTGGAAATGGACAAATATTAATGTCAGTGAGTCAGCCCTTTTTCAGGGGCTTTTTAGGGCTAAAAATTTAAAAAATGTACTTTTTGGAATTTCCCTGTAGTTTGCAGCCTAATAGCTATACGTGTAGCATATTTCAAGTTTGTAGCTAATCTGGAAGTGGACAAACATTAATGTCAGTGAGTCAGCCCTTTTTCGAGAGCTTTTTAGGGCTACAAATTAAAAAATGTATTTTTTGGAATTTTCCTCTTGCCTACAGCCTGAAAGCTATACGTGTAGCATATTTCACGTTTGTAGCTAATCTGGAAGTGGACAAACATTAATGTCAGTGAGTGAGCCCTTTTTCGGGGGGTTTTTAGGGCTAAAAATTAAGAAAATGTGCTTTTTGGAATTTTCCTGTGGTTTAGAGACTAAAAGCTATACGTGTAGCATATTTCAAGTTTCTAGCTATTCTGGAAGTGGACTAACATTAATGTCAGTGAGTGAGCCCTTTTTCGGTGGGTTTTTAGGGCTAAAAATTAAGAAAATGTGCTTTTTGGAATGTTCCTGTGGTTTAGAGACTAAAAGCTATAGGTGTATCATATGTCAAGTCTCTAGCTAATCTGGAAGTGGACAAACATTAATATCAGTGAGTGGGCCCTTTTTTGGGTGGTTTTTAGGGCTAGATATTTTAAAAATGTACATTTTTGAATATTCCTGTGGTTTACAGTCTAAAAGCTATACGTGTAGCATATATCAAGTTTGTAGCTAATCTGGAAATGGAGAAACATTAATGTGAGTGAGTCAGCCATTTTTCGGGGGCTTTTTGGGGCTAAAAATTAAGAAAACGTGCTTTTTGGAATTTTCCTGTGGATTACAGCCTAAGAGCTATACGTGTAGCATATTTCAAGTTTGAAGCTAATCTGGAAGTGGACAAGCATTAATATCATTGAGTCAGGCGTTTTTCGGGGGCTTTTTAGGGCTAAAGATTTAAAAAATGTACTTTTTGGAATTTACCTGTGGTTTTCAGCCTAAAAGCTATACGTGTAGCATATTTCAGGTTTGTAGCTAATCTGGAAGTAGACAAACATTAATGTCAGTGAGTCAGCCCTTTTTCGGGGGGTCTTTAGGGTTAAATATTAAGAAAGTGTGCTTTTTGGAATTTTCCTGTGGTTTACAGCCTAAAAGTTATACGTGTAGCATATTTCAAGTCTCTAGCTAATCTGGAAGTGGACAAACATTAATATCAGTGAGTGAGCCCTTTTTCGTGGGCTCATTAGGGCTAAAAATATAAAAAATGTACTTTTTGGAAATTTCCTGTAGTTTACAGCCTAAAAGCTATACGTGTAGCATATATCAAGTTTGTAGCTAATCTGGAAGAGGACATACATTAATGTCAGTGAGTCAGCCCATTTTCGGTGGCTTTCTAGGGCTAAACATTTAAAAAATGGTCTTTTTGGAATTTTCCTGTAGTTTACAGCCTAAAATCTATAGGTGTAGCATATTTCAAGTTTGTAGCTAATCTGGAAGTGGACAAATATTAATGTCAGTGAGTCAGCTTCTTTTCGGGGGCTTTTTAGGGCTAAAAATTTAAAAAAATGTACTTTTTGGAATTTTCCTTAGGTTTACAGCCTTAAAGCTATACGTGTAGGATATTTCAAGTTTCTAGCTAATCTGGAAGTGGACAAGCATTAATGTCAGTGAGTCAGCCGTTTTTCAGGGGCTTTTTTGGGCTAAAAATTTAAAAAATGTACTTTTTGGAATTTTCCTGTGCTTTACAGCCTAAAAGCTATACGTGTAGCGTATTTCAAGTTTCTAGCTAATCTGGAAGTGAACCAACATTAATGCCAGTGAGTGAGCTCTTTTTCGGGGGCCTTTTAGGGCTAAAAATTTAAAAAATGTACTTTTTGGAATTTTCCTGTAGTTCACAGCCTAAAAGCTATACGTGTAGCATATTTCAAGTTTGTAGCTTATCTGGAAGTGGACAAACATTAATGTCAGTGAGTCAGCCCTTTTTCGGGGGGTTTTATGGCTAAGCATTAGGAAAACGTGCTTTTTGGAATTTTCCTCTGGTTTACAGCCTAATAGCTATACGTGTAGCATATTTCAAATTTCTAGCTAATCTGGAAGTGGACAAACATTAATATCAGTAAGCCAGCCGTTTTTAGGGGGCTTTTTAGGGCTAAAAATTAAAAAATGTACTTTTTTGGATTCTCCTGTGGTTTACAGCCTAAAAGCTATACGTGTAGCATATTTTAAGTTTGTAACTAATTTGGAAGTGGGCAAACATTAGTGTCAGTGAGTGAGCCCTTTTTCGGGTGGGTTTTAGGGCTAAAAATTAAAAAAATGTACTTCTTGGAATTTTCCTGTGGTTTGCAGCCTAAAAGCTATACGTGTAGCATATTTCAAGTTTGTAGCTAATCTGGAAGAGGACAAACATTAATGTCAGTGAGTCAGCCCATTTTCGGTGGCTTTCTAGAGCTAAAGATTTAAAAAATGTACTTTTTGGAATTTCAATGTGGTTTGCAGCCTAAAAGCTATACGTGTAGCATATTTCAAGTTTGTAGCTAATCTGGAAGTAGACAAACATTAATGTCAGTCAGTCAGCCATTTTTCTGGGGGTCTTTAGGGTTAAATATTAAGAAAGTGTGCTTTTTGGAATTTTCCTGTGGTTACCAGCCTGAAAGCTATACGTGTAGCATATTTCAAGTTTGTAGCTAATCTGGAAGAGGACAAACATTAATGTCAGTGAGTCCAGTGGTGATATTCAGCCGGTTCGCACCGGTTCGCTAGAACCGGTTGTTAAATATCTTGTAGGTTCTCCGAACCGGTAGTTTCACAATGAGTGATTGCCTTTTTCCAAGATCAGATTCACGCCAATCCACAACAGTGATAATACATATACGAATTTTCTAGAACCAAAACACGCCATTTATGTTCGCTAGCGGTGGACTACCACCATAGGTAGCGGGTGTGCGGTTAAGTTGGACATTTTTAACCACTGGCCGACAAGGTGGAAGGCAACCGTGCTACCAACACCTCCCGGGTGGGACTCTAATTTAATTCTTCAAAGTTTATAATCATGGGGACCTTTGGAGGAAAGATATTAGGTAACAACTAAAATAAAATAAAATAAATTAAAATAAAGTAAAACAAGCAATAACTATTGAGTAGCACTGCATTTTGTAGGCCTACATGTACAGTACTTCTCCCTATAAATTCTTCAACAAGCAAAATCGAAAACCAACTTTTCCCCGTTATCCGTATGTAGGGTTACACTTAGAAGAGCAATGTGTGAAATTAACTCTTCTCTATAATATTGTTGAACGTAATAAATAACATCTTCAGTTTTTTCAAAGCGGAAAAAAAGTATTTCGGAAAATGCTGGGAAAACTGGCATTAACAGAGTAAATTTGTCGTAGGCTATACATTTGAAGGATTCAGAAACAATTGCAAACGATCGCGATCGTACCGTAGGCTAAGTTAATTGAAACAAGGGAGATCATGTTACTTGTGTCAACGCTTGTATAAGCATATAGGCTAGCCTGATTTTGGTTTTGCACCGACTAAACGTGATTTTTTTCGTAATAATAGGCCTAATAATTATTATAATAAATATTTAAGATAATTCACAGCAAATTATTGGGTGGGCTTGAGCCCCACGGGCCCATATAAGTTGGCGCCACTGGACAAAATTGCACATTGGGCTATTTTGAATCAACATCAAATACCCTGTTGAGAACCGGTTGTTAAACTGTTTGAATATCACCACTGAGTGAGTCAACCCATTTTCGGTGGCTTTCTAGGGCTAAAGATTTAAAAAATGTACTTTTTGGAATTTCCCTGTGGTTTGCAGCCTAAAAGCTATACGTGTAGCATGTTTCAAGTTTGTAGCTAATCTGGAAGTCGACAAACATTAATGACGGTGAGTCAGCCCCTTTTCGGGGGCTTTTTAAGGCTAAAAATTTATAAAATGTACTTTTTGGAATTTTCCTGTAGTTTACAGCCTCAAAGCTATACGTGTAGCATATTTCAAGTTTGTAGCTAATGTGGAAGTCGACAAACATTTATGTCAGTGAGTCAGACATTTTTCGGGGGCTTTTTAGGGCTTAAAATTAAAAAATGTACATTTTGGAATTTTCCGAGTAGTTTTCAGCCTGAAAGCTATACGTGTAGCATATTTCAAGTTTATAGCTAATCTGGAAGTGAAAAAACATTAATGTTAGTGAGTGAGCCGTTTTTCGGGGGCATTTTAGGGCTTAAAATTTAAAAATGTACTATTTGGAATTTTCCTGTAGTTTACAGCTTCAAAGCTATACGTGTAGCATATTTCAAGTTTGTAGCTAATCTGGAAGAGGACAAACATTAATGTCAGTGAGTCAGCCCTTTTTCGGGGGCTTTTTTGGGCTAAAAATTTAAAAAATGTACTTTTTGGCATTATCCTGTGGTTTACAACCTAAAAGCTATACGTGTAGCATATTTCAAGTTTCTAGCTAGTCTGGAAGTGAACAAACATTACTATCAGTGAGTGAGCCCTTTTTCGGGGGGTCTTTAGGGTTAAATATTAAGAAAGTGTGCTTTTTGGAATTTTCCTGTGGTTTACAGCCTAAAAGTTATACGTGTAGCATATTTGAAGTTTGTAGCTAATCTGGAAGTGGACAAACATTAATGTCAGTGAGTCAGCCCTTTTTCGGGGGCTTATTAGGGCTAAAAATTTATAAAACGTACTCTTTGGAATTTTCCTGTAGTTTACAGCTTCAAAGCTATACGTGTAGCATATTTCAAGTTTCTAGTTAATCTGGAAGTGGACAAACATTAGTGTCAGTGAGTGAGCCCATTTTCGGGTGGGTTTTAGGGATAAAAATTTAAAAAATGTACTTCTTGGAATTTTCCTGTGGTTTGCAGCCTAAAAGCTATACGTGTAGCATATTTCAAGTTTATAGCTAATCTGGAAGTGAACAAACATTAATGTTAGTGAGTGAGCCATTTTTCGGGGGCATTTTAGGGCTTAAAATTTAAAAATGTACTTTTTGGAATTTTCCTGTAGTTTACAGCCTAAAAGCTATACGTGTAGCATATTTCCAGTTTGTAGTTAATCTGGAAGAGGACAAACATTAATGTCAGTGAGTCAGCCCTTTTTCGGGAGCTTTTTACGGCTACAAATTAAAAAATGTATTTTTCGGAATTTTCCTCTAGCCTACAGCCTAAAAGCTATACGTGTAGCATATTTCAAGTTTGTAGCTAATCTGGAAGTGGACAAACATTAATGTCAGTGAGTGAGCCCTTTTTCGGGGGGTTTTTAGGGCTAAAAATTAAGAAAATTTGCTTTTTGGAATCTTCCTGTTGTTTACAGACTAAAAGCTATACGTGCATCATATTTCAAATTTCTAGCTAATCTGGAAGTGGACTAACATTAATGTCAGTGAGTGAGCCCTTTTTCGGACGGTTTTTTGGGCTAAAAATTTAAAACACGTACATTTTTCTATTTTCCTGTGGTTTACTGCCTAAAAGCAATACGTGTAGCATATTTCAAGTTTGTAGCAAATCTGGAAGAGGACAAACATTAATGTCAGTGAGTCAGCCCATTTTCGGTGGCTTTCTAGAGCTAAAGATTTAAAAAATGTACTTTTTGGAATTTCCCTGTAGTTTGCAGCCTAATAGCTATACGTGTAGCATATTTCAAGTTTGTAGCTAATCTGGAAGTAGACAAACATTAATGTCAGTGAGTCATCCCTTTTTCGGGGGGTCTTTAGGGTTAAATATTAAGAAAATGTGCTTTTTGGAAATTTCCTGTGGTTTCCAGCCTGAAAGCTATACGTGTAGCATATTTCAAGTTTCTAGCTAATCTGGAAGTGGACAAACATTAATGTCAGTGAGTCAGCCCTTTTTCGGGGGCTCATTAGGGCTAAAAATATAAAAAATGTACTTTTTGGAAATTTCCTGTAGTTTACAGCCTAAAAGCTATACGTGTAGCATATTTCAAGTTTGTAGCTAATCTGGAAGAGGACATACATTAATGTCAGTGAGTCAGCCCATTTTCGGTGGCTTTCTAGGGCTAAACATTTAAAAAATGTTCTTTTTGGAATTTTCCTGTAGTTTACAGCCTAAAAACTATAGGTGTAGCATATTTCAAGTTTGTAGCTAATCTGGAAGTGGACAAATATTAATGTCAGTGAGTCAGCTTCTTTTCGGGGGCTTTTTAGGGCTAAAAATTTTAAAGAATGTACTTTTTGGAATTTTCCTTAGGTTTACAGCCTTAAAGCTATACGTGTAGGATATTTCAAGTTTCTAGCTAATCTGGAAGTGGACAAGCATTAATGTCAGTGAGTCAGCCGTTTTTCAGGGGCTTTTTTGGGCTAAAAATTTAAAAAATGTACTTTTTGGAATTTTCCTGTGCTTTAAAGCCTAAAAGCTATACGTGTAGCGTATTTCAAGTTTCTAGCTAATCTGGAAGTGAACCAACATTAATGCCAGTGAGTGAGCCCTTTTTCGTGGGCCTTTTAGGGCTAAAAATTTAAAAAATGTACTTTTTGGAATTATCCTGTAGTTCACAGCCTAAAAGCTATACGTGTAGCATATTTCAAGTTTGTAGCTTATCTGGAAGTGGACAAACATTAATGTCAGTGAGTCAGCCCTTTTTCGGGGGGTTTTATGGCTAAGCATTAGGAAAACGTGCTTTTTGGAATTTTCCTCTGGTTTACAGCCTAATAGCTATACGTGTAGCATATTTCAAATTTCTAGCTAATCTGGAAGTGGACAAACATTAATATCAGTAAGCCAGCCGTTTTTAGGGGGCTTTTTAGGGCTAAAAATTAAAAAATGTACTTTTTTGGATTCTCCTGTGGTTTACAGCCTAAAAGCTATACGTGTAGCATATTTTAAGTTTGTAACTAATTTGGAAGTGGGCAAACATTAGTGTCAGTGAGTGAGCCCTTTTTCGGGTGGGTTTTAGGGCTAAAAATTAAAAAAATGTACTTCTTGGAATTTTCCTGTGGTTTGCAGCCTAAAAGCTATACGTGTAGCATATTTCAAGTTTATAGCTAATCTGGAAGTGAAAAAACATTAATGTTAGTGAGTGAGCCCTTTTTCGGGGCATTTTAGGGCTTAAATTTTAAAAATGTACTATTTGGAATTTTCCTGTAGTTTACAGCCTAAAAGCTATACTTGTAGCATATTTCAAGTTTGTAGCTAATCTGGAAGAGGACAAACATTAATGTCAGTGTGTCAGCCCTTTTTCGGGAGCTTTTTAGGGCTAGAAATTAAAAAATGTATTTTTTGGAATTTTCCTCTAGCCTACAGCCTGGAAGCTATACATGTAGCATATTTCAAGTTTGTAGGTAATCTGGAAGTGGACAAACATTAATGTCAGTGAGTGAGCCTTTTTTCGGGGGTTTTTTGGGGTTAAAAATTAAGAAAATGTGCTTTTTGGAATTTTCCTGTGGTTTACAGACTAAAAGCTATACGTGTAGGATATTTCAAGTTTCTAGCTAATCTGGAAGTGGACTAACATTAATGTCAGTGAGTGAGCCATTTTTCGGGGGTTTTTTTGGGCTAAAAATTAAAAACACGTACATTTTGCTATTTCCCTGTGGTTTACTGCCTAAAAGCTATACGTGTAGCATATTTCAAGTTTGTAGCTAATCTGGAAGAGGACAAACATTAATGTCAGTGAGTCAGCCCTTTTTCGGAAGGTCTTTAGGGCTAAATATTAAGAAAGTGTGCTTTTTGGAATTTTCCTGTGGTTTACAGCCTAAAAGTTATACGTGTAGCATATTTCAAGTCTCTAGCTAATCTGGAAGTGGACAAACATTAATATCAGTGAGTGAGCCCTTTTTCGGAGGCTTCTTAGGGCTAGAATATAAGAAATGTACTTTTTGAATTTTCCTGTAGTTTACAGCCTAAAAGCTATACGTGTAGCATATTTCAAGTTTGTAGCTAATCTGAAAGAGGACAAACATTAATGTCAGTGAGTCAACCCATTTTCGGTGGCTTTCTAGGGCTAAAGATTTAAAAAAATGTACTTTTTGGAATTTCCCTGTGGTTTGCAGCCTAAAAGCTATACGTGTAGCATGTTTCAAGTTTGTAGCTAATCTGGAAGTCGACAAACATTAATGACAGAGAGTCAGCCCCTTTTCGGGGGCTTTTTAGGGCTAAAAATTTATAAAATGTACTTTTTTGGATTCTCCTGTGGTTTACAGCCTAAAAGCTATATGTGTAGCATATTTCAAGTTTGTAGCATATCTGGAAGTGGACAAACATTAATGTCAGTGAGTCAGCCCTTTTTCGGGAGCTTTTTAGGGCTACAAATTAAAAAATGTATTTTTTGGAATTTCCTCTAGCCTACAGCCTGAAAGCTATACGTGTAGCATATTTCACGTTTGTAGCTAATCTGGAAGGGGACAAACATTAATGTCAGTGAGTGAGCCCTTTTTCGGGGGGTTTTTAGGGCTAAAAATTAAGAAAACGTGCTTTTTGCAATTTTCCTGTGGTTTACAGACTAAAAGCTATACGTGTAACATATTTCAAGTTTCTAGCTGATCTGGAAGTGGACAAGCATTAGTGTCAGTGAGTCAGCCGTTTTTCAGGAACGTTTTAGGGCTAAAAATTTAAAAAATGTACTTTTTGGAATTTTCCTGTGCTTAACAGCATAAACGCTATACGTGTAGCATATTTCAAGTTTCTAGCTAATCTGGAAGTGAACCTACATTAATGTCAGTGAGTGAGCCCTTTTTTGGGGCCGTTTAGGGCTAAAAATTTAAAAAATGTACTTTTTGGAATTTTCCTGTAGTTCACAGCCTAAAAGCTATATGTGTAGCATATTTCAAGTTTGTAGCATATCTGGATGTGGACAAACATTAATGTCAGTGAGTCAGCCCTTTTTCGGGAGCTTTTTAGGGCTACAAATTAAAAAATGTATTTTTTGGAATTTTCCTCTAGCCTACAGCCTGAAAGCTATACGTGTAGCATATTTCACGTTTGTAGCTAATCTGGAAGTGGACAAACATTAATGTCAGTGAGTGAGCCCTTTTTCGGGGGGTTTTTTGGGCTAAAAATTTAAAACACGTACATTTTGCTATTTTCCTGTGGTTTACTCCCTAAAAGCTATACGTGTAGCATATTTCAAGTTTGTAGCTAATCTGGAAGATGACAAACATTAATGTCAGTGAGTCAGCCCATTTTCGGTGGCTTTCTAGAGCTAAAGATTTAAAAAATGTACTTTTTGGAATTTCCCTGTGGTTTGCAGCCTAAAAGCTATACGTGTAGCATATTTCAAGTTTGTAGCTTATTTGGAAGTGAACAAACATTAGTGTCAGTGAGTGATCCCTTTTTCGGGTAGGTTTTAGGGCTAAAAATTTAAAAAATGTACTTCTTGGAATTTTCCTGTGGTTTACGGCCTAAAAGCCATACGTGTAGCATATTTCAAGTTTATAGCTAATCTGGAAATGGAGAAACATTAATGTGAGTGAGTCAGCCATTTTTCGGGGGCTTTTTGGGGCTAAAAATTAAGAAAACGTGCTTTTTGGAATTTTCCTGTGGATTACAGCCTAAGAGCTATACGTGTAGCATATTTCAAGTTTGAAGCTAATCTGGAAGTGGACAAACATTAATGTCAGTGAGTCAGCCCTTTTTCGGGGGCTTTTTAGAGCTAAAAATTTAAAAAATGTACTTTTCGGAATTTTCCTGAGGTTTACAGCCTTAAAGCTAAACATGTAGCATATTTCATGTTTCTAGCTAATCTGGAAGTGGACAAGCATTAATGTCATTGAGTCAGGCGTTTTTCGGGGGCTTTTTAGGGCTAAATATTAAGAAAGTGTACTTTTTGGAATTTACCTGTGGTTTTCAGCCTAAAAGCTATACGTGTAGCATATTTCAGGTTTGTAGCTAATCTGGAAGTAGACAAACATTAATGTCAGTGAGTCATCCCTTTTTCGGGGGGTCTTTAGGGTTAAATATTAAGAAAGTGTGCTTTTTGGAAATTTCCTGTGGTTTCCAGCCTGAAAGCTATACGTGTAGCATATTTCAAGTTTCTAGCTAATCTGGAAGTGGACAAACATTAATGTCAGTGAGTCAGCCCTTTTTCGGGGGCTCATTAGGGCTAAAAATATAAAAAATGTACTTTTTGGAAATTTCCTGTAGTTTACAGCCTAAAAGCTATACGTGTAGCATATTTCAAGTTTGTAGCTAATCTGGAAGAGGACATACATTAATGTCAGTGAGTCAGCCCATTTTCGGTGGCTTTCTAGGGCTAAACATTTAAAAAATGTTCTTTTTGGAATTTTCCTGTAGTTTACAGCCTAAAAACTATAGGTGTAGCATATTTCAAGTTTGTAGCTAATCTGGAAGTGGACAAATATTAATGTCAGTGAGTCAGCTTCTTTTCGGGGGCTTTTTAGGGCTAAAAATTTTAAAAAATGTACTTTTTGGAATTTTCCTTAGGTTTATAGCCTTAAAGCTATACGTGTAGGATATTTCAAGTTTCTAGCTAATCTGGAAGTGGACAAGCATTAATGTCAGTGAGTCAGCCGTTTTTCAGGGGCTTTTTTGGGCTAAAAATTTAAAAAATGTACTTTTTGGAATTTTCCTGTGCTTTACAGCCTAAAAGCTATACGTGTAGCGTATTTCAAGTTTCTAGCTAATCTGGAAGTGAACCAACATTAATGCCAGTGAGTGAGCCCATTTTCGTGGGCCTTTTAGGGCTAAAAATTTAAAAAATGTACTTTTTGGAATTATCCTGTAGTTCACAGCCTAAAAGCTATACGTGTAGCATATTTCAAGTTTGTAGCTTATCTGGAAGTGGACAAACATTAATGTCAGTGAGTCAGCCCTTTTTCGGGGGGTTTTATGGCTAAGCATATGCTTTTTGGAATTTTCCTCTGGTTTACAGCCTAATAGCTATACGTGTAGCATATTTCAAATTTCTAGCTAATCTGGAAGTGGACAAACATTAATATCAGTAAGCCAGCCGTTTTTAGGGGGCTTTTTAGGGCTAAAAATTAAAAAATGTACTTTTTTGGATTCTCCTGTGGTTTACAGCCTAAAAGCTATACGTGTAGCATATTTTAAGTTTGTAACTAATTTGGAAGTGGGCAAACATTAGTGTCAGTGAGTGAGCCCTTTTGCGGGTGGTTTTTAGGGCTAAAAATTAAAAAAATGTACTTCTTGGAATTTTCCTGTGGTTTGCAGCCTAAAAGCTATACGTGTAGCATATTTCAAGTTTATAGCTAATCTGGAAGTGAAAAAACATTAATGTTAGTGAGTGAGCCCTTTTTCGGGGCATTTTAGGGCTTAAATTTTAAAAATGTACTATTTGGAATTTTCCTGTAGTTTACAGCCTAAAAGCTATACTTGTAGCATATTTCAAGTTTGTAGCTAATCTGGAAGAGGACAAACATTAATGTCAGTGTGTCAGCCCTTTTTCGGGAGCTTTTTAGGGCTAGAAATTAAAAAATGTATTTTTTGGAATTTTCCTCTAGCCTACAGCCTGGAAGCTATACATGTAGCATATTTCAAGTTTGTAGGTAATCTGGAAGTGGACAAACATTAATGTCAGTGAGTGAGCCCTTTTTCGGGGGTTTTTTGGGGTTAAAAATTAAGAAAATGTGCTTTTTGGAATTTTCCTGTGGTTTACAGACTAAAAGCTATACGTGTAGGATATTTCAAGTTTCTAGCTAATCTGGAAGTGGACTAACATTAATGTCAGTGAGTGAGCCATTTTTCGGGGGTTTTTTTGGGCTAAAAATTAAAAACACGTACATTTTGCTATTTTCCTGTGGTTTACTGCCTAAAAGCTATACGTGTAGCATATTTCAAGTTTGTAGCTAATCTGGAAGAGGACAAACATTAATGTCAGTGAGTCAGCCCTTTTTCGGAAGGTCTTTAGGGCTAAATATTAAGAAAGTGTGCTTTTTGGAATTTTCCTGTGGTTTACAGCCTAAAAGTTATACGTGTAGCATATTTCAAGTCTCTAGCTAATCTGGAAGTGGACAAACATTAATATCAGTGAGTGAGCCCTTTTTCGGAGGCTTCTTAGGGCTAGAATATAAGAAATGTACTTTTTGAATTTTCCTGTAGTTTACAGCCTAAAAGCTATACGTGTAGCATATTTCAAGTTTGTAGCTAATCTGGAAGAGGACAAACATTAATGTCAGTGAGTCAACCCATTTTCGGTGGCTTTCTAGGGCAAAAGATTTAAAAAAATGTACTTTTTGGAATTTCCCTGTGGTTTGCAGCCTAAAAGCTATACGTGTAGCATGTTTCAAGTTTGTAGCTAATCTGGAAGTCGACAAACATTAATGACAGAGAGTCAGCCCCTTTTCGGGGGCTTTTTAGGGCTAAAAATTTATAAAATGTACTTTTTTGGATTCTCCTGTGGTTTACAGCCTAAAAGCTATATGTGTAGCATATTTCAAGTTTGTAGCATATCTGGAAGTGGACAAACATTAATGTCAGTGAGTCAGCCCTTTTTCGGGAGCTTTTTAGGGCTACAAATTAAAAAATGTATTTTTTGGAATTTCCTCTAGCCTACAGCCTGAAAGCTATACGTGTAGCATATTTCACGTTTGTAGCTAATCTGGAAGGGGACAAACATTAATGTCAGTGAGTGAGCCCTTTTTCGGGGGGTTTTTAGGGCTAAAAATTAAGAAATTGTGCTTTTTGCAATTTTCCTGTGGTTTACAGACTAAAAGCTATACGTGTAACATATTTCAAGTTTCTAGCTGATCTGGAAGTGGACAAGCATTAGTGTCAGTGAGTCAGCCGTTTTTCAGAAACGTTTTAGGGCTAAAAATTTAAAAAATGTACTTTTTGGAATTTTCCTGTGCTTAACAGCATAAACGCTATACGTGTAGCATATTTCAAGTTTCTAGCTAATCTGGAAGTGAACCTACATTAATGTCAGTGAGTGAGCCCTTTTTTGGGGCCGTTTAGGGCTAAAAATTTAAAAAATGTACTTTTTGGAATTTTCCTGTAGTTCACAGCCTAAAAGCTATATGTGTAGCATATTTCAAGTTTGTAGCATATCTGGATGTGGACAAACATTAATGTCAGTGAGTCAGCCCTTTTTCGGGAGCTTTTTAGGGCTACAAATTAAAAAATGTATTTTTTGGAATTTTCCTCTAGCCTACAGCCTGAAAGCTATACGTGTAGCATATTTCACGTTTGTAGCTAATCTGGAAGTGGACAAACATTAATGTCAGTGAGTGAGCCCTTTTTCGGGGGGTTTTTTGGGCTAAAAATTTAAAACACGTACATTTTGCTATTTTCCTGTGGTTTACTCCCTAAAAGCTATACGTGTAGCATGTTTCAAGTTTGTAGCTAATCTGGAAGTCGACAAACATTAATGACGGTGAGTCAGCCCCTTTTCGGGGGCTTTTTAAGGCTAAAAATTTATAAAATGTACTTTTTGGAATTTTCCTGTAGTTTACAGCCTCAAAGCTATACGTGTAGCATATTTCAAGTTTGTAGCTAATGTGGAAGTCGACAAACATTTATGTCAGTGAGTCAGACATTTTTCGGGGGCTTTTTAGGGCTTAAAATTAAAAAATGTACATTTTGGAATTTTCCGAGTAGTTTTCAGCCTGAAAGCTATACGTGTAGCATATTTCAAGTTTATAGCTAATCTGGAAGTGAAAAAACATTAATGTTAGTGAGTGAGCCGTTTTTCGGGGGCATTTTAGGGCTTAAAATTTAAAAATGTACTATTTGGAATTTTCCTGTAGTTTACAGCTTCAAAGCTATACGTGTAGCATATTTCAAGTTTGTAGCTAATCTGGAAGAGGACAAACATTAATGTCAGTGAGTCAGCCCTTTTTCGGGGGCTTTTTTGGGCTAAAAATTTAAAAAATGTACTTTTTGGCATTATCCTGTGGTTTACAACCTAAAAGCTATACGTGTAGCATATTTCAAGTTTCTAGCTAGTCTGGAAGTGAACAAACATTACTATCAGTGAGTGAGCCCTTTTTCGGGGGGTCTTTAGGGTTAAATATTAAGAAAGTGTGCTTTTTGGAATTTTCCTGTGGTTTACAGCCTAAAAGTTATACGTGTAGCATATTTGAAGTTTGTAGCTAATCTGGAAGTGGACAAACATTAATGTCAGTGAGTCAGCCCTTTTTCGGGGGCTTATTAGGGCTAAAAATTTATAAAACGTACTCTTTGGAATTTTCCTGTAGTTTACAGCTTCAAAGCTATACGTGTAGCATATTTCAAGTTTCTAGTTAATCTGGAAGTGGACAAACATTAGTGTCAGTGAGTGAGCCCATTTTCGGGTGGGTTTTAGGGATAAAAATTTAAAAAATGTACTTCTTGGAATTTTCCTGTGGTTTGCAGCCTAAAAGCTATACGTGTAGCATATTTCAAGTTTATAGCTAATCTGGAAGTGAACAAACATTAATGTTAGTGAGTGAGCCATTTTTCGGGGGCATTTTAGGGCTTAAAATTTAAAAATGTACTTTTTGGAATTTTCCTGTAGTTTACAGCCTAAAAGCTATACGTGTAGCATATTTCCAGTTTGTAGTTAATCTGGAAGAGGACAAACATTAATGTCAGTGAGTCAGCCCTTTTTCGGGAGCTTTTTACGGCTACAAATTAAAAAATGTATTTTTCGGAATTTTCCTCTAGCCTACAGCCTAAAAGCTATACGTGTAGCATATTTCAAGTTTGTAGCTAATCTGGAAGTGGACAAACATTAATGTCAGTGAGTGAGCCCTTTTTCGGGGGGTTTTTAGGGCTAAAAATTAAGAAAATTTGCTTTTTGGAATCTTCCTGTTGTTTACAGACTAAAAGCTATACGTGCATCATATTTCAAATTTCTAGCTAATCTGGAAGTGGACTAACATTAATGTCAGTGAGTGAGCCCTTTTTCGGACGGTTTTTTGGGCTAAAAATTTAAAACACGTACATTTTTCTATTTTCCTGTGGTTTACTGCCTAAAAGCAATACGTGTAGCATATTTCAAGTTTGTAGCAAATCTGGAAGAGGACAAACATTAATGTCAGTGAGTCAGCCCATTTTCGGTGGCTTTCTAGAGCTAAAGATTTAAAAAATGTACTTTTTGGAATTTCCCTGTAGTTTGCAGCCTAATAGCTATACGTGTAGCATATTTCAAGTTTGTAGCTAATCTGGAAGTAGACAAACATTAATGTCAGTGAGTCATCCCTTTTTCGGGGGGTCTTTAGGGTTAAATATTAAGAAAATGTGCTTTTTGGAAATTTCCTGTGGTTTCCAGCCTGAAAGCTATACGTGTAGCATATTTCAAGTTTCTAGCTAATCTGGAAGTGGACAAACATTAATGTCAGTGAGTCAGCCCTTTTTCGGGGGCTCATTAGGGCTAAAAATATAAAAAATGTACTTTTTGGAAATTTCCTGTAGTTTACAGCCTAAAAGCTATACGTGTAGCATATTTCAAGTTTGTAGCTAATCTGGAAGAGGACATACATTAATGTCAGTGAGTCAGCCCATTTTCGGTGGCTTTCTAGGGCTAAACATTTAAAAAATGTTCTTTTTGGAATTTTCCTGTAGTTTACAGCCTAAAAACTATAGGTGTAGCATATTTCAAGTTTGTAGCTAATCTGGAAGTGGACAAATATTAATGTCAGTGAGTCAGCTTCTTTTCGGGGGCTTTTTAGGGCTAAAAATTTTAAAGAATGTACTTTTTGGAATTTTCCTTAGGTTTACAGCCTTAAAGCTATACGTGTAGGATATTTCAAGTTTCTAGCTAATCTGGAAGTGGACAAGCATTAATGTCAGTGAGTCAGCCGTTTTTCAGGGGCTTTTTTGGGCTAAAAATTTAAAAAATGTACTTTTTGGAATTTTCCTGTGCTTTAAAGCCTAAAAGCTATACGTGTAGCGTATTTCAAGTTTCTAGCTAATCTGGAAGTGAACCAACATTAATGCCAGTGAGTGAGCCCTTTTTCGTGGGCCTTTTAGGGCTAAAAATTTAAAAAATGTACTTTTTGGAATTATCCTGTAGTTCACAGCCTAAAAGCTATACGTGTAGCATATTTCAAGTTTGTAGCTTATCTGGAAGTGGACAAACATTAATGTCAGTGAGTCAGCCCTTTTTCGGGGGGTTTTATGGCTAAGCATTAGGAAAACGTGCTTTTTGGAATTTTCCTCTGGTTTACAGCCTAATAGCTATACGTGTAGCATATTTCAAATTTCTAGCTAATCTGGAAGTGGACAAACATTAATATCAGTAAGCCAGCCGTTTTTAGGGGGCTTTTTAGGGCTAAAAATTAAAAAATGTACTTTTTTGGATTCTCCTGTGGTTTACAGCCTAAAAGCTATACGTGTAGCGTATTTTAAGTTTGTAACTAATTTGGAAGTGGGCAAACATTAGTGTCAGTGAGTGAGCCCTTTTTCGGGTGGGTTTTAGGGCTAAAAATTAAAAAAATGTACTTCTTGGAATTTTCCTGTGGTTTGCAGCCTAAAAGCTATACGTGTAGCATATTTCAAGTTTATAGCTAATCTGGAAGTGAAAAAACATTAATGTTAGTGAGTGAGCCCTTTTTCGGGGCATTTTAGGGCTTAAATTTTAAAAATGTACTATTTGGAATTTTCCTGTAGTTTACAGCCTAAAAGCTATACTTGTAGCATATTTCAAGTTTGTAGCTAATCTGGAAGAGGACAAACATTAATGTCAGTGTGTCAGCCCTTTTTCGGGAGCTTTTTAGGGCTAGAAATTAAAAAATGTATTTTTTGGAATTTTCCTCTAGCCTACAGCCTGGAAGCTATACATGTAGCATATTTCAAGTTTGTAGGTAATCTGGAAGTGGACAAACATTAATGTCAGTGAGTGAGCCTTTTTTCGGGGGTTTTTTGGGGTTAAAAATTAAGAAAATGTGCTTTTTGGAATTTTCCTGTGGTTTACAGACAAAAAGCTATACGTGTAGGATATTTCAAGTTTCTAGCTAATCTGGAAGTGGACTAACATTAATGTCAGTGAGTGAGCCATTTTTCGGGGGTTTTTTTGGGCTAAAAATTAAAAACACGTACATTTTGCTATTTTCCTGTGGTTTACTGCCTAAAAGCTATACGTGTAGCATATTTCAAGTTTGTAGCTAATCTGGAAGAGGACAAACATTAATGTCAGTGAGTCAGCCCTTTTTCGGAAGGTCTTTAGGGCTAAATATTAAGAAAGTGTGCTTTTTGGAATTTTCCTGTGGTTTACAGCCTAAAAGTTATACGTGTAGCATATTTCAAGTCTCTAGCTAATCTGGAAGTGGACAAACATTAATATCAGTGAGTGAGCCCTTTTTCGGAGGCTTCTTAGGGCTAGAATATAAGAAATGTACTTTTTGAATTTTCCTGTAGTTTACAGCCTAAAAGCTATACGTGTAGCATATTTCAAGTTTGTAGCTAATCTGAAAGAGGACAAACATTAATGTCAGTGAGTCAACCCATTTTCGGTGGCTTTCTAGGGCTAAAGATTTAAAAAAATGTACTTTTTGGAATTTCCCTGTGGTTTGCAGCCTAAAAGCTATACGTGTAGCATGTTTCAAGTTTGTAGCTAATCTGGAAGTCGACAAACATTAATGACAGAGAGTCAGCCCCTTTTCGGGGGCTTTTTAGGGCTAAAAATTTATAAAATGTACTTTTTTGGATTCTCCTGTGGTTTACAGCCTAAAAGCTATATGTGTAGCATATTTCAAGTTTGTAGCATATCTGGAAGTGGACAAACATTAATGTCAGTGAGTCAGCCCTTTTTCGGGAGCTTTTTAGGGCTACAAATTAAAAAATGTATTTTTTGGAATTTCCTCTAGCCTACAGCCTGAAAGCTATACGTGTAGCATATTTCACGTTTGTAGCTAATCTGGAAGGGGACAAACATTAATGTCAGTGAGTGAGCCCTTTTTCGGGGGGTTTTTAGGGCTAAAAATTAAGAAAATGTGCTTTTTGCAATTTTCCTGTGGTTTACAGACTAAAAGCTATACGTGTAACATATTTCAAGTTTCTAGCTGATCTGGAAGTGGACAAGCATTAGTGTCAGTGAGTCAGCCGTTTTTCAGGAACGTTTTAGGGCTAAAAATTTAAAAAATGTACTTTTTGGAATTTTCCTGTGCTTAACAGCATAAACGCTATACGTGTAGCATATTTCAAGTTTCTAGCTAATCTGGAAGTGAACCTACATTAATGTCAGTGAGTGAGCCCTTTTTTGGGGCCGTTTAGGGCTAAAAATTTAAAAAATGTACTTTTTGGAATTTTCCTGTAGTTCACAGCCTAAAAGCTATATGTGTAGCATATTTCAAGTTTGTAGCATATCTGGATGTGGACAAACATTAATGTCAGTGAGTCAGCCCTTTTTCGGGAGCTTTTTAGGGCTACAAATTAAAAAATGTATTTTTTGGAATTTTCCTCTAGCCTACAGCCTGAAAGCTATACGTGTAGCATATTTCACGTTTGTAGCTAATCTGGAAGTGGACAAACATTAATGTCAGTGAGTGAGCCCTTTTTCGGGGGGTTTTTTGGGCTAAAAATTTAAAACACGTACATTTTGCTATTTTCCTGTGGTTTACTCCCTAAAAGCTATACGTGTAGCATATTTCAAGTTTGTAGCTAATCTGGAAGATGACAAACATTAATGTCAGTGAGTCAGCCCATTTTCGGTGGCTTTCTAGAGCTAAAGATTTAAAAAATGTACTTTTTGGAATTTCCCTGTGGTTTGCAGCCTAAAAGCTATACGTGTAGCATATTTCAAGTTTGTAGCTTATTTGGAAGTGAACAAACATTAGTGTCAGTGAGTGATCCCTTTTTCGGGTAGGTTTTAGGGCTAAAAATTTAAAAAATGTACTTCTTGGAATTTTCCTGTGGTTTACGGCCTAAAAGCCATACGTGTAGCATATTTCAAGTTTATAGCTAATCTGGAAATGGAGAAACATTAATGTGAGTGAGTCAGCCATTTTTCGGGGGCTTTTTGGGGCTAAAAATTAAGAAAACGTGCTTTTTGGAATTTTCCTGTGGATTACAGCCTAAGAGCTATACGTGTAGCATATTTCAAGTTTGAAGCTAATCTGGAAGTGGACAAACATTAATGTCAGTGAGTCAGCCCTTTTTCGGGGGCTTTTTAGAGCTAAAAATTTAAAAAATGTACTTTTCGGAATTTTCCTGAGGTTTACAGCCTTAAAGCTAAACATGTAGCATATTTCATGTTTCTAGCTAATCTGGAAGTGGACAAGCATTAATGTCATTGAGTCAGGCGTTTTTCGGGGGCTTTTTAGGGCTAAATATTAAGAAAGTGTACTTTTTGGAATTTACCTGTGGTTTTCAGCCTAAAAGCTATACGTGTAGCATATTTCAGGTTTGTAGCTAATCTGGAAGTAGACAAACATTAATGTCAGTGAGTCATCCCTTTTTCGGGGGGTCTTTAGGGTTAAATATTAAGAAAGTGTGCTTTTTGGAAATTTCCTGTGGTTTCCAGCCTGAAAGCTATACGTGTAGCATATTTCAAGTTTCTAGCTAATCTGGAAGTGGACAAACATTAATGTCAGTGAGTCAGCCCTTTTTCGGGGGCTCATTAGGGCTAAAAATATAAAAAATGTACTTTTTGGAAATTTCCTGTAGTTTACAGCCTAAAAGCTATACGTGTAGCATATTTCAAGTTTGTAGCTAATCTGGAAGAGGACATACATTAATGTCAGTGAGTCAGCCCATTTTCGGTGGCTTTCTAGGGCTAAACATTTAAAAAATGTTCTTTTTGGAATTTTCCTGTAGTTTACAGCCTAAAAACTATAGGTGTAGCATATTTCAAGTTTGTAGCTAATCTGGAAGTGGACAAATATTAATGTCAGTGAGTCAGCTTCTTTTCGGGGGCTTTTTAGGGCTAAAAATTTTAAAAAATGTACTTTTTGGAATTTTCCTTAGGTTTATAGCCTTAAAGCTATACGTGTAGGATATTTCAAGTTTCTAGCTAATCTGGAAGTGGACAAGCATTAATGTCAGTGAGTCAGCCGTTTTTCAGGGGCTTTTTTGGGCTAAAAATTTAAAAAATGTACTTTTTGGAATTTTCCTGTGCTTTACAGCCTAAAAGCTATACGTGTAGCGTATTTCAAGTTTCTAGCTAATCTGGAAGTGAACCAACATTAATGCCAGTGAGTGAGCCCATTTTCGTGGGCCTTTTAGGGCTAAAAATTTAAAAAATGTACTTTTTGGAATTATCCTGTAGTTCACAGCCTAAAAGCTATACGTGTAGCATATTTCAAGTTTGTAGCTTATCTGGAAGTGGACAAACATTAATGTCAGTGAGTCAGCCCTTTTTCGGGGGGTTTTATGGCTAAGCATTAGGAAAACGTGCTTTTTGGAATTTTCCTCTGGTTTACAGCCTAATAGCTATACGTGTAGCATATTTCAAATTTCTAGCTAATCTGGAAGTGGACAAACATTAATATCAGTAAGCCAGCCGTTTTTAGGGGGCTTTTTAGGGCTAAAAATTAAAAAATGTACTTTTTTGGATTCTCCTGTGGTTTACAGCCTAAAAGCTATACGTGTAGCATATTTTAAGTTTGTAACTAATTTGGAAGTGGGCAAACATTAGTGTCAGTGAGTGAGCCCTTTTGCGGGTGGTTTTTAGGGCTAAAAATTAAAGAAATGTACTTCTTGGAATTTTCCTGTGGTTTGCAGCCTAAAAGCTATACGTGTAGCATATTTCAAGTTTATAGCTAATCTGGAAGTGAAAAAACATTAATGTTAGTGAGTGAGCCCTTTTTCGGGGCATTTTAGGGCTTAAATTTTAAAAATGTACTATTTGGAATTTTCCTGTAGTTTACAGCCTAAAAGCTATACTTGTAGCATATTTCAAGTTTGTAGCTAATCTGGAAGAGGACAAACATTAATGTCAGTGTGTCAGCCCTTTTTCGGGAGCTTTTTAGGGCTAGAAATTAAAAAATGTATTTTTTGGAATTTTCCTCTAGCCTACAGCCTGGAAGCTATACATGTAGCATATTTCAAGTTTGTAGGTAATCTGGAAGTGGACAAACATTAATGTCAGTGAGTGAGCCCTTTTTCGGGGGTTTTTTGGGGTTAAAAATTAAGAAAATGTGCTTTTTGGAATTTTCCTGTGGTTTACAGACTAAAAGCTATACGTGTAGGATATTTCAAGTTTCTAGCTAATCTGGAAGTGGACTAACATTAATGTCAGTGAGTGAGCCATTTTTCGGGGGTTTTTTTGGGCTAAAAATTAAAAACACGTACATTTTGCTATTTTCCTGTGGTTTACTGCCTAAAAGCTATACGTGTAGCATATTTCAAGTTTGTAGCTAATCTGGAAGAGGACAAACATTAATGTCAGTGAGTCAGCCCTTTTTCGGAAGGTCTTTAGGGCTAAATATTAAGAAAGTGTGCTTTTTGGAATTTTCCTGTGGTTTACAGCCTAAAAGTTATACGTGTAGCATATTTCAAGTCTCTAGCTAATCTGGAAGTGGACAAACATTAATATCAGTGAGTGAGCCCTTTTTCGGAGGCTTCTTAGGGCTAGAATATAAGAAATGTACTTTTTGAATTTTCCTGTAGTTTACAGCCTAAAAGCTATACGTGTAGCATATTTCAAGTTTGTAGCTAATCTGGAAGAGGACAAACATTAATGTCAGTGAGTCAACCCATTTTCGGTGGCTTTCTAGGGCAAAAGATTTAAAAAAATGTACTTTTTGGAATTTCCCTGTGGTTTGCAGCCTAAAAGCTATACGTGTAGCATGTTTCAAGTTTGTAGCTAATCTGGAAGTCGACAAACATTAATGACAGAGAGTCAGCCCCTTTTCGGGGGCTTTTTAGGGCTAAAAATTTATAAAATGTACTTTTTTGGATTCTCCTGTGGTTTACAGCCTAAAAGCTATATGTGTAGCATATTTCAAGTTTGTAGCATATCTGGAAGTGGACAAACATTAATGTCAGTGAGTCAGCCCTTTTTCGGGAGCTTTTTAGGGCTACAAATTAAAAAATGTATTTTTTGGAATTTCCTCTAGCCTACAGCCTGAAAGCTATACGTGTAGCATATTTCACGTTTGTAGCTAATCTGGAAGGGGACAAACATTAATGTCAGTGAGTGAGCCCTTTTTCGGGGGGTTTTTAGGGCTAAAAATTAAGAAATTGTGCTTTTTGCAATTTTCCTGTGGTTTACAGACTAAAAGCTATACGTGTAACATATTTCAAGTTTCTAGCTGATCTGGAAGTGGACAAGCATTAGTGTCAGTGAGTCAGCCGTTTTTCAGAAACGTTTTAGGGCTAAAAATTTAAAAAATGTACTTTTTGGAATTTTCCTGTGCTTAACAGCATAAACGCTATACGTGTAGCATATTTCAAGTTTCTAGCTAATCTGGAAGTGAACCTACATTAATGTCAGTGAGTGAGCCCTTTTTTGGGGCCGTTTAGGGCTAAAAATTTAAAAAATGTACTTTTTGGAATTTTCCTGTAGTTCACAGCCTAAAAGCTATATGTGTAGCATATTTCAAGTTTGTAGCATATCTGGATGTGGACAAACATTAATGTCAGTGAGTCAGCCCTTTTTCGGGAGCTTTTTAGGGCTACAAATTAAAAAATGTATTTTTTGGAATTTTCCTCTAGCCTACAGCCTGAAAGCTATACGTGTAGCATATTTCACGTTTGTAGCTAATCTGGAAGTGGACAAACATTAATGTCAGTGAGTGAGCCCTTTTTCGGGGGGTTTTTAGGGCTAAAAATTATGAAAATGTGCTTTTTGGAATTTTCCTGTGGTTTCAGACTAAAAGCTATACTTGTAGCATATTTCAAGTTTCTAGCTAATCAGGAAGTGGACTAACATTAATGTCAGTGAGTGAGCCCTTTTTCGGGGGGTTTTTTGGGCTAAAAATTTAAAACACGTACATTTTGCTATTTTCCTGTGGTTTACTCCCTAAAAGCTATACGTGTAGCATATTTCAAGTTTGTAGCTAATCTGGAAGATGACAAACATTAATGTCAGTGAGTCAGCCCATTTTCGGTGGCTTTCTAGAGCTAAAGATTTAAAAAATGTACTTTTTGGAATTTCCCTGTGGTTTGCAGCCTAAAAGCTATACGTGTAGCATATTTCAAGTTTGTAGCTTATTTGGAAGTGAACAAACATTAGTGTCAGTGAGTGAGCCCTTTTTCGGGTAGGTTTTAGGGCTAAAAATTTAAAAAATGTACTTTTTGGAATTTTCCTGTGCTTTACAGCCTAAAAGCTATACGTGTAGCGTATTTCAAGTTTCTAGCTAATCTGGAAGTGAACCAACATTAATGCCAGTGAGTGAGCTCTTTTTCGGGGGCCTTTTAGGGCTAAAAATTTAAAAAATGTACTTTTTGGAATTTTCCTGTAGTTCACAGCCTAAAAGCTATACGTGTAGCATATTTCAAGTTTGTAGCTTATCTGGAAGTGGACAAACATTAATGTCAGTGAGTCAGCCCTTTTTCGGGGGGTTTTATGGCTAAGCATTAAGAAAACGTGCTTTTTGGAATTTTCCTCTGGTTTACAGCCTAATAGCTATACGTGTAGCATATTTCAAATTTCTAGCTAATCTGGAAGTGGACAAACATTAATATCAGTAAGCCAGCCGTTTTTAGGGGGCTTTTTAGGGCTAAAAATTAAAAAATGTACTTTTTTGGATTCTCCTGTGGTTTACAGCCTAAAAGCTATACGTGTAGCATATTTTAAGTTTGTAACTAATTTGGAAGTGGGCAAACATTAGTGTCAGTGAGTGAGCCCTTTTTCGGGTGGGTTTTAGGGCTAAAAATTAAAAAAATGTACTTCTTGGAATTTTCCTGTGGTTTGCAGCCTAAAAGCTATACGTGTAGCATATTTCAAGTTTGTAGCTAATCTGGAAGAGGACAAACATTAATGTCAGTGAGTCAGCCCATATTCGGTGGCTTTCTAGAGCTAAAGATTTAAAAAATGTACTTTTTGGAATTTCAATGTGGTTTGCAGCCTAAAAGCTATACGTGTAGCATATTTCAAGTTTGTAGCTAATCTGGAAGTAGACAAACATTAATGTCAGTCAGTCAGCCATTTTTCTGGGGGTCTTTAGGGTTAAATATTAAGAAAGTGTGCTTTTTGGAATTTTCCTGTGGTTACCAGCCTGAAAGCTATACGTGTAGCATATTTCAAGTTTCTAGCTAATCTGGAAGTGGACAAACATTAATGTCAGTGAGTCAGCCCTTTTTCGGAAGGTCTTTAGGGCTAAATATTAAGAAAGTGTGCTTTTTGGAATTTTCCTGTGGTTTACAGCCTAAAAGTTATACGTGTAGCATATTTCAAGTCTCTAGCTAATCTGGAAGTGGACAAACATTAATATCAGTGAGTGAGCCCTTTTTCGGAGGCTTCTTAGGGCTAGAATATAAGAAATGTACTTTTTGAATTTTCCTGTAGTTTACAGCCTAAAAGCTATACGTGTAGCATATTTCAAGTTTGTAGCTAATCTGGAAGAGGACAAACATTAATGTCAGTGAGTCCAATGGTGATATTCAGCCGGTTCGCACCGGTTCGCGAGAACCGGTTGTTAAATATCTTGTAGGTTCTCCGAACCGGTAGTTTCACAATGAGTGATTGCCTTTTTCCAAGATCAGATTCACGCCAATCCACAACAGTGATAATACATATACGAATTTTCTAGAACCAAAACACGCCATTTATGTTCGCTAGCGGTGGACTACCACCATAGGTAGCGGGTGTGCGGTTAAGTTGGACATTTTTAACCACTGGCCGACAAGGTGGAAGGCAACCGTGCTACCAACACCTCCCGGGTGGGACTCTAATTTAATTCTTCAAAGTTTATAATCATGGGGACCTTTGGAGGAAAGATATTAGGTAACAACTAAAATAAAATAAAATAAATTAAAATAAAGTAAAACAAGCAATAACTATTGAGTAGCACTGCATTTTGTAGGCCTACATGTACAGTACTTCTCCCTATAAATTCTTCAACAAGCAAAATCGAAAACCAACTTTTCCCCGTTATCCGTATGTAGGGTTACACTTAGAAGAGCAATGTGTGAAATTAACTCTTCTCTATAATATTGTTGAACGTAATAAATAACATCTTCAGTTTTTTCAAAGCGGAAAAAAAGTATTTCGGAAAATGCTGGGAAAACTGGCATTAACAGAGTAAATTTGTCGTAGGCTATACATTTGAAGGATTCAGAAACAATTGCAAACGATCGCGATCGTACCGTAGGCTAAGTTAATTGAAACAAGGGAGATCATGTTACTTGTGTCAACGCTTGTATAAGCATATAGGCTAGCCTGATTTTGGTTTTGCACCGACTAAACGTGATTTTTTTCGTAATAATAGGCCTAATAATTATTATAATAAATATTTAAGATAATTCACAGCAAATTATTGGGTGGGCTTGAGCCCCACGGGCCCATATAAGTTGGCGCCACTGGACAAAATTGCACATTGGGCTATTTTGAATCAACATCAAATACCCTGTTGAGAACCGGTTGTTAAACTGTTTGAATATCACCACTGAGTGAGTCAACCCATTTTCGGTGGCTTTCTAGGGCTAAAGATTTAAAAAAATGTACTTTTTGGAATTTCCCTGTGGTTTGCAGCCTAAAAGATATACGTGTAGCATGTTTCAAGTTTGTAGCTAATCTGGAAGTCGACAAACATTAATGACGGTGAGTCAGCCCCTTTTCGGGGGCTTTTTAAGGCTAAAAATTTATAAAATGTACTTTTTGGAATTTTCCTGTAGTTTACAGCCTCAAAGCTATACGTGTAGCATATTTCAAGTTTGTAGCTAATGTGGAAGTCGACAAACATTTATGTCAGTGAGTCAGACTTTTTTCGGGGGCTTTTTAGGGCTTAACATTAAAAAATGTACATTTTGGAATTTTCCGATTAGTTTTCAGCCTGAAAGCTATACGTGTAGCATATTTCAAGTTTATAGCTAATCTGGAAGTGAAAAAACATTAATGTTAGTGAGTGAGCCGTTTTTCGGGGGCATTTTAGGGCTTAAAATTTAAAAATGTACTATTTGGAATTTTCCTGTAGTTTACAGCTTCAAAGCTATACGTGTAGCATATTTCAAGTTTGTAGCTAATCTGGAAGAGGACAAACATTAATGTCAGTGAGTCAGCCCTTTTTCGGGGGCTTTTTTGGGCTAAAAATTTAAAAAATGTACTTTTTGGCATTATCCTGTGGTTTACAACCTAAAAGCTATACGTGTAGCATATTTCAAGTTTCTAGCTAGTCTGGAAGTGAACAAACATTACTATCAGTGAGTGAGCCCTTTTTCGGGGGGTCTTTAGGGTTAAATATTAAGAAAGTGTGCTTTTTGGAACTTTCCTGTGGTTTACAGCCTAAAAGTTATACGTGTAGCATATTTGAAGTTTGTAGCTAATCTGGAAGTGGACAAACATTAATGTCAGTGAGTCAGCCCTTTTTCGGGGGCTTATTAGGGCTAAAAATTTATAAAATGTACTCTTTGGAATTTTCCTGTAGTTTACAGCTTCAAAGCTATACGTGTAGCATATTTCAAGTTTCTAGTTAATCTGGAAGTGGACAAACATTAATATCAGTGAGTCAGCCGTTTTTCGGGGGCTTTTTAGGGCTAAAAATTAAAAAATTTACTTTTTTGGATTCTCCTGTGGTTTACAGCCTAAAAGCTATACGTGTAGCATATTTCAAGTTTGTAGCTAATTTGGAAGTGGGCAAACATTAGTGTCAGTGAGTGAGCCCATTTTCGGGTGGGTTTTAGGGATAAAAATTTAAAAAATGTACTTCTTGGAATTTTCCTGTGGTTTGCAGCCTAAAAGCTATACGTGTAGCATATTTCAAGTTTATAGCTAATCTGGAAGTGAACAAACATTAATGTTAGTGAGTGAGCCATTTTTCGGGGGCATTTTAGGGCTTAAAATTTAAAAATGTACTTTTTGGAATTTTCCTGTAGTTTACAGCCTAAAAGCTATACGTGTAGCATATTTCCAGTTTGTAGTTAATCTGGAAGAGGACAAACATTAATGTCAGTGAGTCAGCCCTTTTTCGGGAGCTTTTTACGGCTACAAATTAAAAAATGTATTTTTCGGAATTTTCCTCTAGCCTACAGCCTAAAAGCTATACGTGTAGCATATTTCAAGTTTGTAGCTAATCTGGAAGTGGACAAACATTAATGTCAGTGAGTGAGCCCTTTTTCGGGGGGTTTTTAGGGCTAAAAATTAAGAAAATTTGCTTTTTGGAATCTTCCTGTTGTTTACAGACTAAAAGCTATACGTGCATCATATTTCAAATTTCTAGCTAATCTGGAAGTGGACTAACATTAATGTCAGTGAGTGAGCCCTTTTTCGGACGGTTTTTTGGGCTAAAAATTTAAAACACGTACATTTTTCTATTTTCCTGTGGTTTACTGCCTAAAAGCAATACGTGTAGCATATTTCAAGTTTGTAGCAAATCTGGAAGAGGACAAACATTAATGTCAGTGAGTCAGCCCATTTTCGGTGGCTTTCTAGAGCTAAAGATTTAAAAAATGTACTTTTTGGAATTTCCCTGTAGTTTGCAGCCTAATAGCTATACGTGTAGCATATTTCAAGTTTGTAGCTAATCTGGAAGTAGACAATCATTAATGTCAGTGAGTCATCCCTTTTTCGGGGGGTCTTTAGGGTTAAATATTAAGAAAATGTGCTTTTTGGAAATTTCCTGTGGTTTCCAGCCTGAAAGCTATACGTGTAGCATATTTCAAGTTTCTAGCTAATCTGGAAGTGGACAAACATTAATGTCAGTGAGTCAGCCCTTTTTCGGGGGCTCATTAGGGCTAAAAATATAAAAAATGTACTTTTTGGAAATTTCCTGTAGTTTACAGCCTAAAAGCTATACGTGTAGCATATTTCAAGTTTGTAGCTAATCTGGAAGAGGACATACATTAATGTCAGTGAGTCAGCCCATTTTCGGTGGCTTTCTAGGGCTAAACATTTAAAAAATGTTCTTTTTGGAATTTTCCTGTAGTTTACAGCCTAAAAACTATAGGTGTAGCATATTTCAAGTTTGTAGCTAATCTGGAAGTGGACAAATATTAATGTCAGTGAGTCAGCTTCTTTTCGGGGGCTTTTTAGGGCTAAAAATTTTAAAGAATGTACTTTTTGGAATTTTCCTTAGGTTTACAGCCTTAAAGCTATACGTGTAGGATATTTCAAGTTTCTAGCTAATCTGGAAGTGGACAAGCATTAATGTCAGTGAGTCAGCCGTTTTTCAGGGGCTTTTTTGGGCTAAAAATTTAAAAAATGTACTTTTTGGAATTTTCCTGTGCTTTACAGCCTAAAAGCTATACGTGTAGCGTATTTCAAGTTTCTAGCTAATCTGGAAGTGAACCAACATTAATGCCAGTTAGTGACCCCTTTTTCGTGGGCCTTTTAGGGCTAAAAATTTAAAAAATGTACTTTTTGGAATTATCCTGTAGTTCACAGCCTAAAAGCTATACGTGTAGCATATTTCAAGTTTGTAGCTTATCTGGAAGTGGACAAACATTAATGTCAGTGAGTCAGCCCTTTTTCGGGGGGTTTTATGGCTAAGCATTAGGAAAACGTGCTTTTTGGAATTTTCCTCTGGTTTACAGCCTAATAGCTATACGTGTAGCATATTTCAAATTTCTAGCTAATCTGGAAGTGGACAAACATTAATATCAGTAAGCCAGCCGTTTTTAGGGGGCTTTTTAGGGCTAAAAATAAAAAAATGTACTTTTTTGGATTCTCCTGTGGTTTACAGCCTAAAAGCTATACGTGTAGCATATTTTAAGTTTGTAACTAATTTGGAAGTGAGCAAACATTAGTGTCAGTGAGTGAGCCCTTTTTCGGGTGGGTTTTAGGGCTAAAAATTAAAAAAACGTACTTCTTGGAATTTTCCTGTGGTTTGCAGCCTAAAAGCTATACGTGTAGCATATTTCAAGTTTATAGCTAATCTGGAAGTGAAAAACATTAATGTTAGTGAGTGAGCCCTTTTTCGGGGCATTTTAGGGCTTAAATTTTAAAAATGTACTATTTGGAATTTTCCTGTAGTTTACAGCCTAAAAGCTATACTTGTAGCATATTTCAAGTTTGTAGCTAATCTGGAAGAGGACAAACATTAATGTCAGTGTGTCAGCCCTTTTTCGGGAGCTTTTTAGGGCTAGAAATTAAAAAATGTATTTTTTGGAATTTTCCTCTAGCCTACAGCCTGGAAGCTATACATGTAGCATATTTCAAGTTTGTAGGTAATCTGGAAGTGGACAAACATTAATGTCAGTGAGTGAGCCCTTTTTCGGGGGTTTTTTGGGGTTAAAAATTAAGAAAATGTGCTTTTTGGAATTTTCCTGTGGTTTACAGACTAAAAGCTATACGTGTAGGATATTTCAAGTTTCTAGCTAATCTGGAAGTGGACTAACATTAATGTCAGTGAGTGAGCCATTTTTCGGGGTTTTTTTTGGGCTAAAAATTAAAAACACGTACATTTTGCTATTTTCCTGTGGTTTACTGCCTAAAAGCTATACGTGTAGCATATTTCAAGTTTGTAGCTAATCTGGAAGAGGACAAACATTAATGTCAGTGAGTCAGCCCTTTTTCGGAAGGTCTTTAGGGCTAAATATTAAGAAAGTGTGCTTTTTGGAATTTTCCTGTGGTTTACAGCCTAAAAGTTATACGTGTAGCATATTTCAAGTCTCTAGCTAATCTGGAAGTGGACAAACATTAATATCAGTGAGTGAGCCCTTTTTCGGAGGCTTCTTAGGGCTAGAATATAAGAAATGTACTTTTTGAATTTTCCTGTAGTTTACAGCCTAAAAGCTATACGTGTAGCATATTTCAAGTTTGTAGCTAATCTGGAAGAGGACAAACATTAATGTCAGTGAGTCAACCCATTTTCGGTGGCTTTCTAGGGCTAAAGATTTAAAAAAATGTACTTTTTGGAATTTCCCTGTGGTTTGCAGCCTAAAAGCTATACGTGTAGCATGTTTCAAGTTTGTAGCTAATCTGGAAGTCGACAAACATTAATGACAGAGAGTCAGCCCCTTTTCGGGGGCTTTTTAGGGCTAAAAATTTATAAAATGTACTTTTTTGGATTCTCCTGTGGTTTACAGCCTAAAAGCTATATGTGTAGCATATTTCAAGTTTGTAGCATATCTGGAAGTGGACAAACATTAATGTCAGTGAGTCAGCCCTTTTTCGGGAGCTTTTTAGGGCTACAAATTAAAAAATGTATTTTTTGGAATTTCCTCTAGCCTACAGCCTGAAAGCTATACGTGTAGCATATTTCACGTTTGTAGCTAATCTGGAAGGGGACAAACATTAATGTCAGTGAGTGAGCCCTTTTTCGGGGGGTTTTTAGGGCTAAAAATTAAGAAAATGTGCTTTTTGCAATTTTCCTGTGGTTTACAGACTAAAAGCTATACGTGTAACATATTTCAAGTTTCTAGCTGATCTGGAAGTGGACAAGCATTAGTGTCGGTGAGTCAGCCGTTTTTCAGGAACGTTTTAGGGCTAAAAATTTAAAAAATGTACTTTTTGGAATTTTCCTGTGCTTAACAGCATAAACGCTATACGTGTAGCATATTTCAAGTTTCTAGCTAATCTGGAAGTGAACCTACATTAATGTCAGTGAGTGAGCCCTTTTTTGGGGCCGTTTAGGGCTAAAAATTTAAAAAATGTACTTTTTGGAATTTTCCTGTAGTTCACAGCCTAAAAGCTATATGTGTAGCATATTTCAAGTTTGTAGCATATCTGGATGTGGACAAACATTAATGTCAGTGAGTCAGCCCTTTTTCGGGAGCTTTTTAGGGCTACAAATTAAAAAATGTATTTTTTGGAATTTTCCTCTAGCCTACAGCCTGAAAGCTATACGTGTAGCATATTTCACGTTTGTAGCTAATCTGGAAGTGGACAAACATTAATGTCAGTGAGTGAGCCCTTTTTCGGGGGGTTTTTAGGGCTAAAAATTATGAAAATGTGCTTTTTGGAATTTTCCTGTGGTTTACAGACTAAAAGCTATACTTGTAGCATATTTCAAGTTTCTAGCTAATCAGGAAGTGGACTAACATTAATGTCAGTGAGTGAGCCCTTTTTCGGGGGGTTTTTTGGGCTAAAAATTTAAAACACGTACATTTTGCTATTTTCCTGTGGTTTACTCCCTAAAAGCTATACGTGTAGCATATTTCAAGTTTGTAGCTAATCTGGAAGATGACAAACATTAATGTCAGTGAGTCAGCCCATTTTCGGTGGCTTTCTAGAGCTAAAGATTTAAAAAATGTACTTTTTGGAATTTCCCTGTGGTTTGCAGCCTAAAAGCTATACGTGTAGCATATTTCAAGTTTGTAGCTTATTTGG